>VZRS01012471.1:1555-204916 GCA_013398055.1 Ifrita kowaldi
GATTCTGCGCCTGGGATGGGGCAACCCTGGATGTATGGACAGACTGGGGAATGAGAGGCTGAAAAGCAGAAGAGACCTGGGGGTCCTGGTTGATGGCAAGTTGAACATGAGTCAGCAGTGCCCTGGCAGCCAGGAGGGCAACCATGTCCTGGGGGGTGTCAGGCACAGCATCGCCAGCCGGGCTGGGGTGGCCTCACCTCGAATCCTGGGGGCAGTTTTGGGTGGTGCAATATAAAAAAGTTATTAAGCTATTAGAGAACATTCAAAATAGTGCAGTGAGGATGGCGAAGGGCCTTGAGGGGAAGCTGCATGATGAAAGGCTGAGATCACTTGGTCTGTTCCGCCTGGAGGAGAAGAGACTGAGGGGAAACCTCATCGCAATCTACAATTTCCTTGTGAGGGGAAGGGGAGGAGCTGGCACTGATCTCTCGTCTGTGGTGCCCAGTGACAGGACCTGAGGGAATGGCCTGACGTTGTGTCAGAGGAGGTTTAGGCTGGATATCAGGAAAAGGTTCTTCACCCAGAGGGTGGTTGGGCACTGGAACAGGCTCCCCAGGGAAGTGGTCACAGCACCAGCCTGAGAGAGCTCAAGAAGCATTTGGACAGTGCTCTCAGGCACATGATGTGATTCCTGGGGATGGTCCTGTGCAGGGCCAGGAGCTGGACTCGATGATCCTTGTGGGTTCCTTCCAATCAGCTTATTCTGTGATTCTGTCAGCTTGACTTTGTGATCAGACCAGTGAGAAGGTAATTTTGTCAGAAAATTTGCTACTTGGAAGGTGGAGATCAGTGTGGTCTTTTGTGTTTCTTAGGAAGAGTTTTCGTTTTTGTAAAGTATGCATTTTTACTTCCCACTTGCTCAACAAAGTGTTATAGACACTTTTCCAAATATCACTGTGTACTGTATGTGCACTAGAGCATACCCCATAACTAAAATTCCTTAGCAAGGGCATCACTACATGAAGAATATTTCTCTCACTGGATGAGAAATATGAAAGCCTGGTCATATTAGCTGACCTTTGCCTTAAAATCTGACAGATGTGTTTCTTTGCATTGCTCTTCCCAGCTTATTCTAGGGCAGGAGGAAAAAAAGAAAATAGAAAAAGAAAAAGAGAAAAAACAAGTGTGTCTTGGCTTTGCCTGAAAAAATGGAAACAAATATGCCTTTTTGAGAATATTTCATCCTTAAGCCACAGATTTTTCTTCACCTTGTCAGGCCTTGCTTCCAAAATGTGGAGGCTCTTTTTACTACACTAAATCAATGCCTTGGTTTTCTAATGGGCACAGTGCCATACTTTTCTTTTCATATTTCTTCCTAATGCCTTTGTAGGCCAACAGATTGAATATCTCTCTTTTTAACACTTACCCGTTTTTCAGTAATTTTCACGTGAGAGTATTTGAATAAAGACAGAGCAAGATTTTGTTTGTCAAATCTTGTTAAATATTGGGAGGAGTGAAAACATCACTCACTCTACCAATAGCACAGAAGTACTTCTTATAATTCTTATGGTTAAAACCAGCTTTGACTAATTATACTAGGAAAACCTAGACAAAGACAAAATGACTCGTAGCTTGAACAGATACAATTTAATTTACTTTGCTTCAGAAATGTTTTACCTCTCTGCAACTGTGCTAATTAAATGTTACTTAAATCAGGACCTAGAGATCTCATCAAGCAGTTGATAACAGTGGAGTTAAGGAAATAATCCCAATTCCCTTAATAATGAATTTTTGATTACTGATAGAAAGCACATCATTCCATCTGACTGCCAACAAGGGGTGCATGCATTACACATCTGGGTTCCCAATATTCTGGAATTAATGAAGGAGAAAAAGCACAGCTTCAATGCTAACTCTGTCTCATGCCTGAGTTGCACAGGAGAAATCTCCATATGTGAAAGTTCATTCAACTTTTGAGTGGAGGGACTAGAAATTCAGAAGGAGAACAGAAGTAAATGGTCACATCTCACTAGGTTAGGCTGGGTCCCTTCGTAGGTGATGTCGAGCATTCTAGGGCACAATTCATCTCAGGCTGAAGTTGGTATCTACTATAGGCCTTAAACATCAGTGATTTCCCTGATGGATACTCTGATGTCTGATAGCAATTTCTGTGGGTCATAGCTCAGTTGTCACGGAAAACTTCAGGAAAAGGGTAGGACAGTGACGTAGTAGCTGACATGCAGACAAGTCTCATACAAGATGGTGTGGGATACAGTAAAGGTATTACAATAAGATTTGACTTAGTGTTCTTTTCTGTGACAGATGTTATTTTATGGCATTATTACATATTGGTAAAAAATTTCCTTTTAGTCTAAAATCATGTCTAACTTTGAAAATAAAGAAAACTCTCTTAATCTAGATAAAGAACTATGCAACAAAGCATTTCTATAAATCCCTATTTACAATATGTTCAAGATAGGCAGTTACTTTCATGCTATTTGATGAAACTTTACTGACTGATAAGTAAATTCTCAATACCTGATAAATTGCTAGAACAATTAATAAAGTAGATAATTTGTAAGCACCTGGAGGAAAATAACTTGTAAGTATTAGGCAACATGGACTCATCAAAAACAAATCATGCTGAACTAACCTCATTTCTTTCACTGATAGGATAACAAGCTTAGTGGATAAAGGAAATGCTGTGGACATACTATGTCTTGATTTTAATAAAGAATTTGACACAGTTCCACCTGACATTCTCATAAGGAAACTAGACAAATGTTGATTAAATGCAATCACTGCTAAATAAGTACAATGCTGAAGAGGAGAAACAATTAAAAAAAGAAGGAAAAAAGGAAGCAAAAAAGAGGGAAAAAAGCAACTCACAGAGCAATTATTAATGGTTCAGTGTCAGGTTAGGGAGAAGTATCAAGGGTGACCTACAGAGGTCTGCTTTGGGTCATGAGTCTAATTCTGCTTAATATTTTCACTGTGTGTTTGGAAAACAAAGTATAAAGCGTGCTAATAAAAATAACAGTAGTAATAATAGTAATATTAATAATAACAACAATATTAGTAAACCCCAAAAACTCTCAAACCCAGAAGATAAAAAAATAAAAGCAAGTTACATTTCCTTGGATAAATATAATATTCCTTTATAAATATAAATAGTGTCACAAACCTTTAAAAACAAAACAGAAAACAGACAGGACAGATCCCTGCAAAAGCTTTGCCTGCTCTTTGAATTTTCAGCAATGTCATAAGAAGGAAAGATGATTTTGCCTGGGCTGGGTCAGTCAGAATGGTTTGTTTCCCCACATAAGAGTCTTCCATTCAAAGTTTGGGCTGAATCCGAAACTCATAGGGCTTTCAAATTTTTTTTTTTGGAAACAATGCACTTCACAATGAAGTATATCCTGGAATGCAGCCAGATTGGGGTGAGCTTCCTTTCACAATCATTCCTATCCTTCCGAGACTTCTGGTGCAGAATGCACATTACAGATGCACTTGTTTTTCTGACCTAATGAGTTTGTAGTATATAAGTGATGCTGCTAGGAATGGGAGGGTCAATTTTAATCTCTAGTTATGTAAATTTTAACTTGTTTTACATAATTAAGAAAAATCATAGAAAAAAATTATGTATTTGATCTACATTACCAGCACGAAGGAAGGCCAGGCCCATGATTAACTAAATGTGAATGAACTGATAACATTACAAACTTGTGAATATTGCAAAGTAGTACTGTATGTACAACAAGAAAGTGATTTGATAATTAACTGACGCTGATCAAGCTTTAGACAGAGTACTGCATTCAGTTTTGGGTTCCACTAAAAAAAGAAAAAAGAGAAAGAGGAAATGGAAAAGGTTAAAGGGGAATCCAGTGATAATCTAGAAATACGTGAAGAGATGTTAGGATGGCAGGGACTATTATTGATTGATAAAGAGAACATAAAAAATAATGGGCCGGTGTTGATGGATAAGGAGGAAAGAGAGAAAAAAATGTGAGAACATGTACTTGGGTGCAGGTGATTAAGTGACAATGTTATTCTAAGCTAGAAAAAAGGTATAGGAGAATACAATGCTCTGTAAATGACAGAGAAGGAGGCCTTACAATTAAAAATTAATAAAAAAGAAGAAACAAAAGAGTAGAAAGCAGTAAGGGTAGAATAATGGGACAAAGGAATTGTATGTTAGAAATAAGGAAAAAGGTACTGGAAAGAATGAAAAAAACAAAAATTGAAATCCAAATAAGTGCAAATATATATGTGTGTAGATAATAACCACATGTGTACGTAAATTTCTGGTAAGTTAGTCATAAATGCTGTTAAATTGGCAATGAGTGTTTAATGTCACCTGTTTCTACTACTTCCTTTTCACTGGTGTTGTCTGGCATGGCTGGGATAATCTTTATGTGAACCATAGGGTTCTTTTGTCAGGTGAATGAGAAAAAGACTTCATATTTACGTAGGCTGTCCTGGGGGTTCACAGATGATAAATATTTACGCCAACATATTCCAAACTCTATTTTTGAAATAAACCCATAAGCTGCACTAGATTCCTTCTGATGCCTCTCTCCATCAAATTTTATTGAAGTACTGGCCATTTGAGGAGATGTGGGTCAGCAACAAGCAGATATATTAACAAGAAAAATCTGTCAGACACAAATACTAAAATTCTAAACATGTATTAACCAGAACTGATAATAATCAAGATTCCTTCCAGAGTAAGTTCATATTAAAAAAAAAAAAAAAAAAATAGACTTTTGGAGAAAAACTGATTTTTTCTGGTTTAACATTGTCTTATAATATACTCCAGCTATAAAGTTACTAGCAGAGCACCTCCTAATACAATTTTGTGTGACATATTGTTTTACTATTTAGTATGTGCATTTCAGTAAGTCTACATTTCCAGTTTACTTCCCCAGTTTTATTTGCTTTAGTCATTAATTTTATTTTAAGTTATTTAGGTCTACAGCAATAGGTTTTCAGCACAATCTTTTACCAGCTATATAAAAGAGTACAGAAAGATTCCTCTCTGTTCTCAATCATACAGCTTTAGTAAGAGGAAGATGACAGTATAATCTTCCAATGATAACTCATGTAGAAACACTTTCACAATCTTTGGAGTGAAATGTCTTTGTTACACAGTCAGTAAATGAGGAGATGTGCAGAAGTAAGATGTGAGTGAAGCAGTTCAGGGCTTTTCTGCCACTTTTTCTGCAGGTTTCAATATTATCTCTTTAGTGTTCATCAATGCAGAATTAATTGCATTAATTTAAACAAAAGTCTTTTTCTCAATGTAACTAATATAAGAATAGATGCTTTTTCTGTGTGTACGTCAGTTTATTTCATTAAAGACTCATCTCTCACGTATACCTGCTATTATATTAATTATTATAATTATTATAAATATTTATACTATTATAATACCCACTATTGGTTACAGGTATAGAACAAAGGTCTGAAAAGCAAAAAAAGGGAAATGTCCACTAAAGAAATGCATATGGAGACACGTGCTGATTGCATAAATGATCTAAAATTCATAGAGCCAAAAGAAACACATGTAAGTATATGTGTACAGCTGCCAGATTTTTGCTATGGCCACTCTCATTGGATGCTGTATAGCAAAAGCATTTCTCCCAAAAAACCGCTTTGAGAAGTCTGCCTCCCAACACAGGAATTTTTTTCTTCAACTTAAGAAACCTACCAGTTTATATTCTTTCCTCTATGCTACCCTAACTTAATCCAATGCTATCTAACAATTAAAAAAAAATAATAAGGGACATTGTTACAGAAAAGAGGACCACGATTTTCTGCTTGACTACCTGGACCTTAATAAAGCATTTGATACTCGTTTCCACAACATTCTCCTGGAGAACTGGATGCTCATGGCTTAGATGAGTGCCCTATTCAGTGGATTAAAAACTGGCTGGATGACCAAGCAGAGAGTGGTGGTAAATGAAATTACATCCAGCTGGTAGACTATCATAAGTGATGTTCCCTAGGGCTCAGAACTGGGACCAGTGCTGTCTAATATCTTTATTGGTGATCTGGGTGAGGAGACGGAGTGCACCCATGGCAAGTGTGCAGACAATATCAAGTGGGGCAGAAGTGTTTATCTGGAGTGTAGGAAGGCTCTGCAAAGGATCTGTATAGGCTGGATCAATGGACTGAGGCCAATTCTATGAGGTTCAACAAGACTGAGCGCTGGGTCCCCTACTTAGTCACCACAACCCCTTGCAGCACTACAGATGCAGGGAAGAGCAGCTGGAAAGACGTCTACCAGAAAAGGACCTGAGGCTGTTGCTCAACAGTGGCTGAACAAGAGCCAGTGTGTGTGCCCAGGGGGCCAAAAACGCCAATGGCATCCTGGCCTGTATCACCAATAGTGTGGCCAGCAGGACCAGGGCAGGGATTGTCCTCCTGTACTCGGCACTGGTGATGACGCCTTGAATCCTATGTTCATTTCTGGGCCCCTCATTACAAGGAAGACATTGAGGTGCTGGAGCGTGTCCAGAGAAGGGCAACGGAGCTGGTGAAGGGTCTGGAGCACAAGGCTTATGAGGAGTAGCTGAGTAGCTGGGGTTGTTTAGCCTGGAGGAGGCTAAGTCTGAGAGTTTATCACTGTCTACAACTACCTGAAAGGATGCTGTAGTGGGGTGGATACTGGTCTCTTCTTCCAAATAACAAGATGTTTCTAATGGTGAAAAAAAAAATGAGAGAAAGCTGGTTTCTCGGGTAATGAGGCACAAAACCATTTAAGCATTTTTATGTCACAATCAACACTTACCTGTTAAATGAAACATTTTTAGCTGCATTTGCATATCTGAAGTATCTATTTATGCCTCTGGAAGAAACTCCAAATGTTAATGAGCAGCTGAAATTTCCCTTTGAAACAACCCTATTCTTAGTCATAGCAAAGATCACCTTTACATTGAAAATATATATTCCAGTACTAATATGGAAAACTGCATTGAAAAGATAACACTGTCATTTTTCCAATCACAGAGAGCACTTTTAGTCCTGTTTCAGGAAGATCTAGAAACACTGGTTTCAAGTTGTGGTCATTTGCAACAAATCGTATGGTGCCTGATAGAGCTATGTAGATAAAGTTGAGAAGTTTGAAATTACTTATTTAAATTACCTTAACTCTTTACAGTAAAATACATCTGTCTTGCCGTAGGTGTGATTTTTGGGGGGCCTATATACAGAGAAGATGCAGGTAAGAGATTGTGAAGTCTCTATTAAATTCAATCATATTTAGTCAGAACAACTTAAAAATAACCAGTTAGGTCCTAGTCAAATGTATTTTTTTCCCTCACGTTTAGAATTGAGAGGCAAAAAACCTCCATGATGGACATGAAAATACTATGTGAGATAACACAGTATCAGGTTACAACTTAGATACTGGAAAGTGAGTGCTACTGTACCTGAAGTTGTAGAAACACAGAGGTGTATTTGCCCTGTAGAACCTCCTTGCTCCCTAGTTCATGGAAGAGTTTTTATGTTCTTCATGTACAGTGTCAACTACTAGCTGTCTTTTTTTCAAGTGAACAGTCCACCAACAGTGTGTTCTCTTCCTGTGCCCAGTCTGATGTATTGCAGCAGAGCCATCACACTCTCCGGCTCAGGTACTTTGAGCTGAAAAATCGTACACAAAAGTAGAAATTACATTTTAAGATGACAACACAGAGTTCAGAAGAGACCTTGATCAAGTTGCAAACATACTCATTTTTCTGTGAAGAGGACTAACTTCAAGCAGTGTGGTCATAGCCTTCTCTGCATGTCCTCACTTGAGGCCCAAGGTTGTTCAGAGATAGAGGTGCAGATAAAGTCAAAGAAGATAAACTTATTAACTGTAGGAACAAGAAATAAACCCTCTGATTTGAATACTTCATTCCTAAATAGAAAGAACATTGTGGGAAGCTTGTTTACTAATCACCTGAATGACATAGTTGTGTCAACTGGGACATGCCAAGGGAGATGAGAAACATTACAATGGCAGAAATTCTAGCAATAGTGAACTCAGTTATTTCGATGAATATTGGTAAAAAGGAATTTTGGGACATGTTCTAAAAACCAATTTTAGATACTCTAATGATTGCCTCTTGGAACAGTTATTTTTTTGGATAATTCTAAACAGAGCATAAGAACATGCTGACATTTTTACTTCTGAATGGCCATACTGACTAAAGTACATTCAAATGCTTCTTCCATATAGGAATTAAAAAATAAATTAAAACTTTACATTCACACACACATGTGCAAACAAGGCAACCTCTTTAAAATGAGTGATACTAGGAAAAAAACCCAAGAACTTAAAAGGAGGATCTAAAAGGATAAAAGTATCAAATGTATTATGAAAATTTTGTAAAGTCCACAGTGATAAACAAAATTATGGTATTGGTAAGCAGCAAAATGAAGAAACACTTTAAATTAAAACTTAGTCTTCATAAAGTAGAATTTATGCCCAGGTAAGGAACATCTGAGTATCATGAGCTCTGAAAATCTTAATGTAGAATCAAGCTAAGACCAAAAAAAGATTTAGAGAACAAGCTTGTGAAGGGCATGAAAACTAATAATAAGCCTTTTTTTGAACCCATCAGAAGTAGAATGTCTGCCAGAGAGTCTGCAGAGCTGATAGATGATGGAGGTGTAATAGGAGAACGCAAAGAAGATAAGACCATGGTAGAAAAATTAAATGTGTTCTTCACAGTGATACTCACCTCCGAGGAGTTTCGAAAGGTTCCCACAGTGTCCATTTTCTTTGCAAAAAATGTACTGGAGGAGCTATCTTAAATTAAAGTGTCAATAGAAGTGATTTTAGACCAAATAGATAAATGAATAGTAACAAATTGCCAAGACAAGATGGTATACACTCAGGGGTTTCTAAATAACTCAAATATGACCTTGTAATTTGATCATAGATCTTACACAATTGCTTAAGTCAGCTTCTGCATGAAAAGAATAGGGGTTAGGAAATTTTATGTCTTTTTTTAAAAGATCCTTACAGAAACTTGGCAGGGGAGACACAGGACAGATGCAGGAAATTAAGAAATTGTACGCCTGATTCTTTACAGGTAGATTGGTAGAATAGGACTCATAGACATATAGATAAATACAATAAAATGGGGGTGGGAATAAAAATAAATTTTATAAAGAAGATTCTGGATTTTTAGAGGTTTTAGAATAGATAAGTATACAGGAAAGGGTGATCTTTATTTGGTTGATACACTGTGCCTGGATTTTCAAAAACTTTTGACAAGGTTCTCGGTAAAAGACAAATAAACATGGATTATAAAAAACCAGAACCTTCATCTGTGGATTTCTAAATACCTGAAGGAACAGGGGATTAATAAATATATAAAGAACAGGAAAAAGGCGGGTGAAAATGGTTGATTTTAACAATGAAAGTCCCTCTATTTGTGAAAGGTTGCAAAAGTAACTTGCACAAGTAACTATGTGATAAAAAGGAAGAGGCAACACATGAAAAGCTGTGTACATAGGAAAAAGACAAACAGAAATTCTCACTGTCTACAAAATGAAAGTCTCTTAACCAGGCATTGTTAATCCAGAAAATATATTTGCAGCTACTCTGGATACACCTATGAAAATGTCAGTTCAGTGTCCACTGACAAATCACCCCAAACCAACCAAATACAAACCCCTAAGAATTATTTGAGAAGAAAACCAGAACAAGACACTCTATTACATAAAATAATCAGAGCCATTAGGTGAAACTGTAAGCTAATAGACTTAAAACAACAAAGAAATAAATTTTTTCATTTAACGCATTACTACATTTTGGAGCTCACTGTCACAGGATAGATGGGATGCAAAAAGTTAAGTGAATTCAAAAATAAGTTAGACAAATAAGTGGAAACCTATCAAGGGCTGCTAAAAACTGATGAGATACAAGCTCTAGATTAGAAATTCCCCTAAGCCGCACAAAGCTATGTTATTCATGCTTGCTCTTTTATATAAAATTTTAAACATGTTATTATTACCTTAACTTGCCAACACTACTGTCTGTTTTACAAAAAGGGAGATAGGAATGGGTTTGGATCTCTGATCAAAAGGCAATCTTCTTCAGTCTGCTATTCTTGTGACACCAGAATGCTAAAAAAA
This sequence comes from Ifrita kowaldi, assembly GCA_013398055.1. Lineage (NCBI taxonomy): Eukaryota > Metazoa > Chordata > Aves > Passeriformes > Cinclosomatidae > Ifrita > Ifrita kowaldi. The sequence goes on from VZRS01012471.1 coordinate 11,627, forward strand.
AGTCATTCTTTCAATATGTGGAACCAGCTGCTCAGGCAGTGTCAATCAGTATCACACTGAAGAAGTATCATTCTTTGGTATGTTATCTTGGTTTAAGCTATGTACAGACCTGACCAAAGTTTCTTACTTGAGGCGTAAACTTTTCTACAGTAAAGCTTTTGATTTTGACTTCAGACCATATGCAAATACATAAAAATACAGATCTAGAAATTAATATGAATTTTAATATTAATGTAAATGCAAATAATGTAATTATAAACACAAATATAAGCATAAGTGTAAATACAAACATATATATATAAAGATTTCTTGTGTGTTTCACGGCATAATTTGAACACATATGAAGAATGTAAGAAATTATTCAATAGTTATTATGAAACCACACACAACTCAGCTAAACCATTGTTCTGCCCTCGAGGTATAGAATAACTGTGGATAAGACTTACTGTTGATGCCTACAAATACTACTTACCAATAACCCAATTAGTGCTACTTCTTAGGCCAGTGATCTAGGAAAAAAATCAGGTTTTAACTAGAATTAAACAGAAAATATTTTAGAAACAATTACTTGCTTTCATTTTCTTGCCTGATGAAACGTTCTAAAGCTTTAGTTGCTGTAGGCAACATAAGCAGTATTACAGGGTAAATGCAAACTTAACACAATGGATAACGTAAAATAGGCAAAAATAAGTGCATCCAATTGGATGAAACTGATCATGTTTTTGAGTAAGATGAATACTCCTTTTTTTGTTCTGTTTTGTTTTGTTTCTTATATGGATATAAATGTATTGAGGAAAACATGAACTCTTAGTGGTCCAGCTCATTTCCAAGACAAACTTTTATAAACAAAAAAAATTTCTCAGGTTATTAGAGAAGAAGGTCCCCAGAAACAAGGTACAAAGGTGGGCTATGGGATATCAGTTGATAATAGAATGCTAATATTTCTTTTCAGAAGGGTATGATTTTCTTCTGAGAGAAGTTTATGAGTATCGAAGGACTTCCAGTGAATTTTTAGAATGCAACACTTTGTGCTGGTCTCCAAAGACTGGAAATTCAAAGCAGCTTTTTGTCCCTGGAAATAAGACAACCCTGAAAAAGGAACTGGGAAGTTCAAGCATTGGGGTCACTTGGCTCATAGTTGATTTTCATGTGTTGGACGAAGAGTTTTCATTCTTTCAGGAGATATATTCAAGGGGAATACTTCAATCCTACCATGGGCATTATGACTTTACACAGACCTAAACAGTACACAAGCCTTCCTGTGAATCATGTGTGCCCAATTCCCAAACATTGACATGGTGAATAGGTTCTGAGTTACTCATATTTTCTTGCTGCAATACCTGCAGCTTCTGTTAATGGGATGTTAGCTTTTCCTGAATGGGAAAATCCTTGTTTCTTCATATAATCGATTTGCTGTTCTTGCTCCATGCCATTTGTCATCAGTCATCTCCAATTGATTTATACTTATTTGAGTGTCACATTTTAATTTAAATCAGTGAAAGTGGTGACTTTGCATGAAATTTAAAAGACCACAGCACAGAAAATACTGGGAAGAATCTTCCAATACACTTCAAGGATTATTAAAATGTCTATCAGGTTAAACAACTCTCGAACATCCAACCTGGCCTTGAATATTTCAGGGATGGGGCATTGGAAACTTCTCTGAGGAACTTGTGTCACTGTTTCACCACCTGCACAGTATAGAATTTCTAAATCTACCGTCTTTCCATTTAAAGCCATTTGCCCTCATCAATCACTACACATCCTACTCAAAAGTCCCTCTCCTTCTCTCTTGTTGGCCCCTTTAAGTACTGAAATGGGTTATAAGGTCTCCCTGGAGACTTCTCATCTCCAGGTTGAACAATTTTAATTGTCTCAGCCTGTCTTCATAGGAGAGGTTCTCCAACCCTGTGATCATTTTCATGTCCTCTTTTGGACTTTCTCCAACAGATCCATGTCCTTCTTATGTGGGAGGCCCCAGAGATGGATGCAGGACTCCAGGTGTGGGCAGCACAAAAGAAAAGGCTAAGAATCACCTCCCTTGACTGGTCATGGTGCTTTTGATGCAGCCCAGGACATGATCACCTTCCTGGGCTCCAAGCGTACATTGCTGGCTCATGTCCAGCCTCTCATCCAACATTCTCAAGTTCTTCTTTTCAAGGCATCTCTCTTAATCTGTTCTCTGCCCAGCCTCGAATTCTGGTTAGGATTGCCCCTGCCCAGGTTCAGGACCTTACATGTGGCCTTGTTGAACTTCATAAGCTTCACACAGGCCCACCTCTCAAGTTTGTCAAGGTTCCCTGGATACCATTCCTTCTCTCCAGCGTGTCAAATTGTTGAGGGTGCACTCGATCCCACTGTCCATGTCACTGACAAAGATGTTAAACAGCTCCAGGCCCAATACTGATCCTTGTTGAATGCTACACATTGCTGGTGTCCACGTGTACATTGAGCCATTGACTGCAACTGAGTGCAACTATCCAGCCAATTTCTTACCCACTTAATGGCCCACCTACCAAATCCATGTCTCTCCAATTCAGTGACGAGGATGTTGTGCAGGACACTGTCAAATACTTTGCACAAGTCCACTCAAATAAAATGGCACTCAGATAAGCTCTTACCTCAATCACCAGTTGCTGTAACACTGTTGTAGGAGGCCAGAATACACCTAAACATACTACTGTGCAAAGTGCACAAGATGTAGTATTCCCACTAGTGAATTTTCAGGACTGGCATGAAGACAGACCTCAGAGGCTTCAGTAGATACATGATTTAACAGCACATTGTCTTGTGAGGACCAGACAGATTTAAAAAAAGACAGTTTTGGTACCATGAATTTCCTATTAATTTCTGGCCACAGTTGGAGGTGGCAATATTGATCTTGGAATTCTGTGTAATTCAAGTCCTTGATAGCTTAGACATCACTTCTGGTCATGAACCCAAACAAAGGAGTTGAAATCAGCAAGTTCATGCCTGGCATTATATTTGTGCATTGAAGAAATTGTGTTAGGGTTTACAGAACAGCTATTGACCTGGGAATAAGGGCTGCTGATACTGGAATTTAGTTGTCCGTTTCTACAACAACCACTGATATTAACTTGAAGCATGGAGTAAGGCTATGTACCTTGCCATAGCTTATTCTCGTATAGATAAGCAAAACCACGTGTTCATATTTCTAGGGAATCTGAGTGTTGTTTTGATAAAACTTCTCATTTGTAACTTTTAAAATTAGTAATTTTAATTTGAGGGCAAGCAGATACAGAAGTTTAAAACACATGCATTTTGGAAGAATAAAATTAGTTGTCTACCAAAGAAATACAGTTGCTGCAGAATAAGAACTTCAGAAAAATATATATTCTATTGAAAGACGAAGTAATAACCTGGACTTTTAGGAGCAGATCTTTTGCAAAGAAAATAATTTAAGGTATTTTCTATTTCAGACCACATAATAAATTTGAAACCACTTGAACTGTATATTTCATTAAGATTTCACTCCTTTAACTACCAGAATACCAGAATAGATGCACAGCAGATTTTTCTTATTAACATGACTATTGTCACTTTTTAGGCTCTTCAGAAAAAGAGCAGAGTGTTGTTTTGACAAAACAGAACATTAAACTAAGGATCTAGAAATCACTGGTTTAGTTACATAAATTAAGAATGAATTGCTTATGGCACCAGTTATTGAGCAGCAGGTGTCAGAAAGCCATATAAATTTGCAAATGAAAATTGAGCCACTCAGAACTTCAGGAGTAGGTTTCAGAAGGTTATAAAGATAGGACTAGGCTTTAAATCCTAGATATCATCTTATAAGTGTCTCAATTAAATTACATTTTTCAGAATTACCTACGCTGAATGACTGGCAATAGGTGATTTCACACAGTATAACAGACCACTAATACACAAAATAGATGCACAAAACAACATTTGGCCTGAAAATCTACTGAGATGAGGCATTTAGAATTGCTCTAGGAACATGCTGCATGAATCTAGCCGTAGCCAACAAGCTGAACTGCATGTGTGATGAATTAATTACTACAATTTCACTTTTAGATAGGATTCAGGGCAGATCAGGGAGAAGATTATAGACACACAATCACAGGGCCCAGGAAAAGGCTCTGAGAAAAAAAAAAAAACAAACTTTCCCCGTCATAAATAGAGCATCAGTAAAGAGGCACTAGAAAGTGCTCCCTTTAAGCTGATTGCATGAAAATCAGGCTGGACCAAGAACAGAGTTTTTTTGTTTACAGTACATGTGTCATAGCTCTCCCATTGGGATATACCCATATCTTCAGTCTCTTTTAGTCTGTCTCTCCTGTTTATTTCTGTGCTCACGTCAGTGGTGACGCTTCACTGCTCATCTGAGTGCCTCCATCTGCCTATGAGAAAGAAATCTTTCGTAAAACATTTAAAGTTCATTTCTTATTCTTTCTAGGAGATATATCAAGTTTTCTGCAGACATAAATATTTGGTAGAGCTTAAAAATCAGAAGCACCACTGGCATTCTGAGATCTACCACATTTTCTTTTCTTTTGTTATTTTTTAACTTGTATGATAGTAGGGCTTTGATTTGATTTCACATGTAGTTTTAATCAGCTTAGTAATTCAGTTTTTCTTACAATTTGTTTTGAACTACAAGCAAAAACGAGTAGTAAGACCTTAAATTCATCCTAAAAAACTAAAAACATTTCAGGTCTTACTGGATACAAATAAGAGACATAGGGGATAAATTAGTTGTATCTCCCATTCTGTGATGCTGACATCTTAAGAGTTTTCTGAGATTAGTGTCCTGACAATGCCAAATGCATTAAGAAAAATGTCACTGTACAGGTTTTTGTTTATTTATTTATTATTTCATCTGTAGGGGAAAAAATAAGAGCAGATGAGCATAAATCAGATCATCCTTAAGTCAGCTGATAATGCGCCTGAAGGACATCAAGGAAAACCTGAAGCATTAATAAACTAATGTGTACTGTATGCCTCACTTCATTTATTCAGCTTATACATTCATCAAGCATTATGTTTGTGCATTTATTCACTTTCTATTCAAATACGTTTAAGTAAAAAATTCTAAAATCTCAATATTCTTTCTTGTCTCAGATGTTTATTTCTAGAGAAATGTAGCAGTGGCTAATTAATTATTTGCATAATTTGCACTTTCTTTACTAAAAAAATGGCATGTAGTATAAATCAGGTTTTTTTTTCAATTTTCTCACCAAAACATGGGTAATCAAGACCGTCCAATCTGCCCTTACATGTTATAGACTTAGGTTATTCTTTTGTCTGCTGAGGCAGAATGTAGGACAGGGAAGTAACCAGTCTCCTAATCTGTTTTTTGATTGTACACTGAGTTATTACTGAAGAAAAAAGATTATTGATTTGAATGCTTGGATGTATTTCTGTACTCTAAACATATGCACACACATGCACACCTATAATTACTCCCTTTCTTTTGTTACCATGCTTTCCTCCTGGTTAAGAATTAACAGAGGTTTCTGACTACTGATTTTTTTCAGCTGACTGCGCACCCATTTCAACACACACACAGACACGCAGTCTGCAGATTTCATTATTTCATATATCTTTTAAGAAAATGAGGCCTAAAATTTTCAAGCTGACAATAAATCACTTAATTTTCATTAATTTTATGACATATCTGGTTTCTGCATTTGTAGCAGCTATAAAACATGTTAACTTCCTAAAAAATCCTGAGTAATGCTCATCTTTCACTGTTTTTGTTTTTTTCCTGTTGTTTTTTCTTTTTTTTTTTTTTTTAATTTTTCAATAGGAAGCAGTGCACAAGTTATTACCTAGGGAACAGTTGTTTCTGTCTCCTGTACAGATCCATATCATTCTCAAATTTGCATTCTGATGAAGAAGAAACAAATGTTACTTAAATCCCATGAAGTGTGTTAATTACACTGAGCTCCGTGAAATTATGGGTGAGAGAGCCAAAAAGAATTCTACAATTGCATCGTGGGTCTCTTGAGCATATCTTGTCAGATTAATGTCTTTGTCACTCACATGATAACCTTAAAATTGCTATTCTCCCTAAGTAATATTCCCTAAACCTCAGTGATATGGAAAATCTCACACAAAGCTAACTAACAGATGTAGTTTGTATTGTTTACATTAAAAATGTTGGTACTTTTATGACAATAAATAATTTCATTAACAAGTGCATCTTGCTACTTTTGCTTAATCGCTTAATTATTTTAGAGTTCTTCTGTGCTTCTCCATACAAACCATGGTGCAAGTGCCTGAAGCAGTACCTCTTCCTAGTATATCCCCAGAAAAAAGGCTAAAATGATATAACTACCTAGGATGCAATGCTTTTTTTTCTTTTCCTTTTTTCCCTCCTACTTCTTTACAAGCCCTAAATAGCCATAGCTGACTCACAACTTGAATGCAAAAGCCACTGTGCTATGTAGCAGGAACAGAAACTGTCCCAGAAGATTTGACCACATGGATACATGCCCACAGCTCAGCCCAAGGTTTCACAAAAACGAGTTACAGGGAAGATTTGCTGTGCCAGGGCTTGAGATGCATGCTTCATATCCCCAGCAGGGGACATACTCCACCCTCAGAAAGCTGCAAGTCTTCTCACAAAGTCACAACTATGACTGGCGAAACTCAACCCATTGGAAATCTATATTAGATGTCAGACCCATCTAAGAGACAAATCTAATCCTTTTGGCTAAAAAATAGCTCACAGCAGTCTGCTGCTCCTAGTTTACTGATATTTGGAAGAATGGTTTGGTTTGGCAATCAATGTCCTAGAGCCACCAAAGACCTTGATATTATCTTTTTTCTTTAAGCCCTTAAAGAGGATTACTGGGAAGAAAAAAAAAAAGGAGGGGGGAAAAAAAGAAATTCTGTGATGTTATATGAATACCATCAGTATTTAGGTTTTTCTTCCATAAAAACTAAAGCCACTAGTAAAATTTTAATTATTCATAATGCATTGTAAAGAGCTGTAAGGTTTACTTTGTTAAATGAGAGAGATGATGCACAATCAGGTGTGTCCTATACAATAAGAAATAAATTCTTAATCAAGAAATTTCTTTTTGTCATACCAATATTTCAGAAATGGTACGTGATGAGCTCAAAAGATAAGAAAAAATGCACTAAAGAAGTATGTCAATTTGCACTGGTTAAGAAAGCAGCCAAAAATCTTTGAAAATAGGAAGGATCCAATTTTCCTCAACTTCATACTATAAAATGGTTTTTACCAGTCACATAAAACCAGACTAGCTTTACATGTCAAGTGTAAAACATGACCACTTAGGCTTTCTAATTCTGGGAAGGAAAGAGTTATGCTTATGGAAGTCCATCCATCCAGTCTCTGCAAGACTACCAGATCTATAAATAATGGAGAAAGGCCCTCAAGCTAGGAATGCCAAATTTAGTACCGCCTAATGAAAAGATAGGAGTAAAGTCCTGAAATCTCTTTTCAATTAACTTCAGCAGAAATGGGGACCTAGATTGAAATCTAGAAGCCATTGGTAGAGGTTTCTCTAACAATCTTTCTAATCTTTGTACAAATACCTTCTTCAAGATCACAATTAAAATGTCTGTTCTTGCTGTGCATTTAAAACCTGATCTGTTTGTTCAAATCAAGGCTTTTTGAGCTTTGCTTAAAGTCACTGTAAGAAGGGGAGAGGAGAGACAAATCCTCATCATTACTTTTTGGAATTACTTAAAAGCAATGGACAGCTGAGTAAAAGAATGTCTTTAAGGACCTTTGTGGAAGTCTGTCTACAAAGTAGATTGAAAAAGTGTTTTGTTCTAAATCCTAATCTCTTCTGTGGTCTCAAGAAGGCTAACACAAGAAGATTGCCACAGAAATGAGTGATATTTGTCACTAGACATCTGCTAAGACACAAACACAGTGTACTTTCCCTGATGGGTGGCATGTAATGGAGGTTACTCAATCTAATGTTTACCATCAAAATTCAAATCCAGTGTTAAGAGATTTTCTTACTGTAGTTCTTAATGAAAAGCACCTTCTGGATCAGTTATATCAGCAGGCTGACAGGAAATGAGTGGGATATCAAGACTTGAAAGCAATAGTTTTTAATCTCTGTGATTCCCAGTTTTACCGTACAATAAATGACATACAGTGATGCTGGCAGACAGTGACAGGAAGAACAGGACACTGAGAATATTTGTGCATAAGCCCAAGACTGGTTATCCTGAAATCATATAAACACAAATCCTTTCTTTGAGCTCAGTCCCACACAGTCTGTGCTTTAGAAGCTGCATCAATGTGAAAGTAAGCACAGAAGTGATATACTCCCTAGTTTTAGTGTCGTTTGGAGAGATCAAGCACTGAAAAGCAGAAAAGAACTTGAGAATAGGTGAGGGACTGCTAAGAAGTTAGTCACAGTTTAGGGAATGGGTGAATGACCTCAATGCAAGCACCTAACCTTTTGAGTTTTGCCCAACACTAATCAGTGGAAGTAAGTGAAATGATATAACACAAGCTTTATATACCCAACCAATTCATTATTCCTACCTTCTCTTTTCCACTACAGAAAATATACCATCCATCTCTGTACCCTCTTATGTGGCTAGAGTTTCATAGATTGGGACCAGTGAGGAAGGCAGGCAAGCTATTTCCCGTAAATCTTTCTTATACAGGAAACCCTGTACTGAAACTCTGAAACTCCATTCTATTTTTCTTTCTGCACCTTGTTCTCCAGTTTGATCCTACCAAACTCTGATTCTCCAGCCACCCCTGATGTGGACCCTCAGCAAATTTGCAGATGATACCAACAACTGTGGTGCAGATGACACACCTGAAGGGCGGGATGCCATCCAGAGGGACCTGCACATGCTCGAGAAGTGGGCCTGTGGGAATCTCATGAGGTTCAACAAGACCAAGTGCAAGGTGCTGTGCCTGGGTTGGGGCAACCCCCGGTATATATATACACAGGCTGGGGGATGAACGGATCAAGAGTAGCCCTGCTGAGAAGGACTTGGGGATGCTGCTGGATGAGGGGCTGGACATGGCCCAGCAATGTGCACTCACAGCCCAGAGAGCCAAATGTGTCCTGGGCTGCAGCAAAAGCAGCGTGGGTTGCAGGGCAAGGGAGGGTATTCTGCTCCTCTGCTCTGCTTCGGTGAGACCCCACCTGGAGTGCTGCATCCAGCTCTGGGGGCCCTTAGCATAGAAAAAAAACCTGTTAGAGTCCAGAGGAGAGCCACCAAGATAATTAGAGGGATGGAGCACCTCTCCTATGAGGAAAGGCTCAGAGAATTGAGATTATTCAGCCTGGAAAAGAGAAGGCTTCTGTGTGACCTAATTGCAGCCTTCCAGTACCTGAAAGGAGCCTATAAGAAAGATAAAGAGAGACTTTTTATAAGTGCAGGTAGTGATAGAACAAGGGGAAATGGATTCAAACTGAAAGAGAGTAGGTTTAGAGTAGATATTAGGAGGAAGTTCTTTGCTGTGAGGTTGGTGAGGCACCAGAACAGGTTGCCCAGAGAAGCTGTGGATGCCTCATCCCTGTAAGTGTTCAAAGCCAGGTTGGATGTAGCTCTGAGCAGTATGGTCTAGGGGAAGATGTCCCTGCCCATGGCAGAGGGGCTGGTACTAGATGATCTTTAAGGTCCCTTTCAACTCAAACCATCTATCATGCTATGATTCTGTGTTAAGATCACTTCTGCCTGTACCCAGAATGATGGCTCACAGACAAGCTGAGGCAGTTTAAATCACACTTGTCATGAGTCCCTGGTCCTGATCCTTCACTGCACCAGACACAAAAACTAACACACCTATTTGCTGTTAGCACAAGAGGTAAAAACAGACAGTCCCATACTTGTGATTATCAGGACTGGTATCTTTAATTTGCTTCTGTACTTTTCTGTCTCCTTTGGGAAGAAATATACTGCAAATAAAAATCAAAAACTATGTAAGACAACCTGCTGTATGTTTTTTTACTTACTACCTGTAAAGGTCCAAGTGGTCAATAACTGTTCTGTCATAAAGAACATGAGTAACACAGTGCTGCACTAGTGTATTCCAGCAAATTACCCTACACGAGGTTCACCAAATGAATTATACAGCACAAAATGAAAAATGTCCCAAAAACTGATTTTGCAAGCAAGGGGAAAGAAATGTGTGCAAGAAAGGCACAGTACCTCACAAAATTGCAGTACTTTACATTTATTCTTTTTTCCTGTTAGTGCCATGCAAAGAATTCAACTGATCTTCTTTTGTGCTACAATAAGTGCTAAGCACTGATAAAATATAGGAACAATCACATTCTCCCATATATACAAATACAATCCTTCAAAGGGATTTGCAGATGAGAAAACATGCGGATATGGTGCTTAGGGGCATGTTCTAGCAGTGGACCTGGCAGTGCTAGGTTAATGGCTGGACTCAATGGTCTTTTCCAACATTAACAATCCTGTGTTTCTATGCATGTTTTCTTTTTACAAATAGTAGATATATATTTAATTGTAAATATCCTCTATTTCACCTTTGTTGCTTTAAGAACTCTCATTGTACCTTAAAATAAATTTTAAAAGGAGGTGGAGTAGAAAGATTGGGAAGTGTTTACAATTTAGATACCTTCTGCTCAAAAATTGCTGCTATTTCAAAGGAGCTAATGAAGTACTGTAACTCCACTAGCTCAGTCTGACAGCCATTACTCCCAGCTCTGCAAACACTGCATTAAATCTCTGTGTATCCTTGGTGACTGTTATTAGTAGTCCTGGGTGCATTTCATAAGACATTTGGAATTCAGCTAAGAAAATTCTCACTCAAAAACAAGCTATAATAGAGCTAAAGATATTACAATCGCTTTCTCAGAAGAAGAGGGAGAGGAGAAGGAAACAATTCTTTCTGCCTAGAATTGTTTGATTTTGATAACAGAAAATTTCTAAAAGAGCAATTCCCGTGCCAGCATCCTCTCCCTCGACCTCACCTGCAATGTGTAGTTTTCCTGCGTGTTTGGGCACGGGAACTTCATTTCACATAGAGTCTTAAGTAACAGCCAGAGCTCAGACCCTTTAGAGTATCCATCTACCTCTTCCAGTACCTTAAGTCTAACATGAAGAAACTGCATAGACCTTTAAGGCCAACACTCAGCTCTTACAAATCTGATCCAACACAAATTCAGGTCTGTAAGAAGTCAGAAAGCCTCCAAAATATTAATATTGCTTATATTCCCATGAAGAAATTCCTTACATGATTGTCTGACACCCTTTGTTTTAGAAGAAGTCCAGACACTGAATTCTGCTCTCAGCTGAGCATCTGAAGTTGAATGGAACTAATTCGTATTAATGAACATGCCTTGATGTTTTGGATCACTCTGTCTTAGTTTCTAACTCAAACTTATTAATGTCTTTCAAGTAGTACAACCCTGGATAAAAGCAGGTAAATAGAATATACTTGTTTTATATTTCAAGACATATTATCATTAATTTGCCAGCATTTCCTATAAAATACCACATTTCTGTACCAGCATTCTTATTTATGATTATGCCAATAGCACCTTATTTTTTTTCCAACAACAATGAAATAGATGGTTTGTATTTTATTAGTTACTTTGAGATCTCCTGTTAACTGAAGTTGTGGTAATAACATATTTTGGATTTATCTTTATGGTGACACCACTTACTGTAGCCAGTTACATATGTGAGATTGTTCATAAACTTATATTAATTGATAAATCTCTGCTGGCTGACAGCCTTGTTCACACTGAATGTCCAACGTGAGATTCTCAAAAACACACATGGGTTTTTGTTCAACTGCTATGAATTCTGGCTAAAAAACTTACATCTCTAGCAGCAGTGTGATTTCCTGAGCTTTGCAGCAGGCAGGATTTTCATCGGCAGTGAAATGTCCAGACTTGGGGTGAAATGCAGTCGGCCTATTTCTCTTCACAACATACAATGCTGAGCCACAGCTGTTGTGTTAGTCCCTCGAAACTGGTGTGACAACCCCTTAATTTTTTTCTTGAGAACTAGTCTTGAGACCCAGTCTTGATTCCTAGCAAAGTAAAAGGGTGAACAACATGTTTTTTATTCTTTACACCTATATTTTATATCTAAATTCTTCAGCTTGAGCTGAGTTCAGCCTGTTTTCCCTTATCTTCCCATACAATTGAATATAGTGCTAACAAAACAATAAATCAGCTGTGTAGTTTTCCTCTAAACAAACTTTACCGATGGCGTCTTATCCAGACAAGGCAACAGCCCTTCTATCCCTGTCTTGGTCTGCTGATAACTCCAGATAAAACCATTCTGAAGAGCAGTGCTTCTTCTAGGAAACTTCAAGAGAATTTGGAATGAGGCCATTTTTTTCAGTTGCTCGAGCCTTCAGTTGAAATTAAAGATGAATAACAGCATAGTCTAGTCTGTCTTTGTTTCCACTTTTAAATATGTCCATGAAATTAATTCTGACTCAAATAAGGAGTTTCTGCTTTTCTAGTTTCTAGATACCAGGAGAAGATTTTTGAATAATTTCACCATAAAAGACCCTGGGTTTTTTGCGTTCCATGAGACCTTTTAATTTCCCTTGATTTAAATCAAAATATTTGGCTAGTCAGAGTGACAGTGTAACCCTATACATCCCACTTATTTTATTCTTTTCCCTTATGGTTTATTCAGGAGCTGGTTCTGCCTCCAGTGAAACATCATCAAAACTCAATTTGACTTCTGGGAAATGGGAATACATTTTTAAGTGGCTATTAATTCCAATGCTGCACATGCAATATAATTTCCGGGACAACAGGAGCACCTTGTAAAAACTACCTCCTCTTATTCATAAAATAAAATAAAGTAAAAAAAAAAAAATCTGTGCGCAGTAACACTGATGTGATTATGAAACATCTCCTGTGACAATAATGATACATGGATGGATTTGGAACAGGTCAATATTTTTCTGCTGAGATAGGGTGCCAAGGAATGAATATGTGTGAATATTATCAGTGGAGAGTACCAGACATTCCACTTTTGACTTTTACATGTGAACAGATGTTTTCCTTTTGCCCCCAGTAGTTTTATTTATCTAACTGATTTTGGGCTGCTCCTTTTATTTTTTTTCTCATGTATTTTTTTCTGTTAGTGATGGATGGAATTAGATAACTAGAATCCTGCAACTGACACATCTTAAGATGAAATTCTCTAGAGAAAAATCAAAGGCAGATGTGAAGAAATGTTACATTTAACTCTGACCAGAGCTCTATGTAAAGAACTGTGGCTGATCAATACTGGCCCTATTAATTCTTATCCTGGACAGATGATCATTGCTTCTGTTCTTTCCCCAGAGCTAAATTACTTTGAAACAGCACAAAAACTACTCACATGAGTTAGTCCAAAGACATAGGAAAATATTTTGTTCTACACTGTCAAGTATAACTCATAGTTTCATAAAATGAATAGAATTTGGTTTTATATTTCACTCCTCATCAGCTCCAAGTACCTTCAAAGCAGTTTGAAATTTTGAAGTATTGGAAGCAGTGGTTGTACAGTAAGTGTGTGAGCCGTAGCTCAGCAATGGTAATGCAGAAACCTACATAGTAGAACCTGTTTTGCTGGATGATGGAAAAGCTGGGCAACCTTCCTTGTGGGATTCTGCACTTCCACCTGCATTGCTAACTAGCAGTGGGCTGCAGGTGGTTCGTTTAAACATTTCATTGAATGGCACAACACATCCTTTACGCAGCAGTGCCCACATTAAGCATGAGTACGCATGCCAGTGAGCATGACAAAGGAACCATACTAAAGTAAATCTTTAGGTAAATATAAAGAACTTGAGCTTCAGCTGGTGAACATTGGTGTTGCTTCACTGCGCCCAACACAGCACTGTTGATTTTCACCAGCTGAAGGTCTGGCTGTAAGTGTTCTGACACTGAGCCAGGCCTCTTTCACAATTGTCTTGTCATTAAGCTTTACACTTAAGTGTGTGGCCCTAGCAATTGTATTTACATAACTAATTTATCAATTCTTTTAGGAGTTCTGTTCTGTGAAGAAGCAAACATGTTTAGGTAGGATTTTCGTCTTACCTCAGCTCTCATCTAAGCATAGAAGAAAAGTAAGGAAGTTATACATTAGGTTATAATTTCTTTTTTACCTTTTATTTTTTTTTAAAATTCAGAAACCAAAATGTAGGGGGGAAAGCAGCACTGAACACACATTCAGAAGAAAAGCATAATATCAGATTCTAGATCCTACCTTACTATTATTTTTATCTATACTTTCTTATAAATATTCATCAGTGCTGTCAATGCACATTCAGAGGATTGCTTACAACCACAGAATCCAATCATGCCTGTAAGGTATTGTCATGGTATTGCAGTTAGTGGAATTAATGTTTCTCTGAAAAAAAAAAAAAGAGAGGCACACCTCTGCCCTAAATACTGATGATTTGGGTCTATATCTTTCTGGCAAAGTCTACCTTGCTCTTAAACAGTAGCTTTTGGCCAACCTGCCTCCCTTCTTAACAGCTGAAAGTCTACAACGTCAAAGACAACTCTGTTCTAACAACAAAGACATTTCAAATGGTACTCAACAGATGAAACAGATATATCCATGCATCTCTCTGAACTTCATCTTTGAAACAAAAGCATTTCATTACTCTTGTGGGGAGAATAAAGAAAGATACCACCTCTTCTTGCATTTTTTGAGGATGTGATAAGCTTATCTCTTCAACAGGATGAGGACAAAAGAGGATGAAAATGTTTGTGGGTTGAGATAGGAAGATCACTCATCAACTACCACCACGGGCAAAACAGATCAAACTTGCAGAATAAAACCTTAGTTCCAGTTAAAAATCAAGTGAGGAGCAAATGCAAAAACTAGAACAACTTCCTCCCTACTCCCTTCTTCCCAGGCTCAACCTCACTGCTTCATTCTCAACTGCTCTATCGTTTTTTCCCCTAATCTGAGCAGTGCAGGAGAATGAGGAGCAGGGGTTGTTCATGACACTTCACCTCTGCCTCTTTTTCCTCCACACACTTCCTCTGCTCCAGTGTGGGGACTCTCCCATGGCATACAGTCCTTCAGGAACTTCTCCAACAGGAGTCCTTCCCACAGACTGCTGTTCTTCAAGAATTGCTCTAGTATGGGTCCTCTCCGTGTGGTATGGTCCACCAGGAACAGACTGATCCAGTGAGGTCCACCTAGGGCTGCAGTTCCTACCAGAAAATCTGCTCCAATTGAGGGTCTTCTCCACAGGCAGTTTCCCTTAGGGCAAATCCATGTGTTCTGGCATGGGGTTCTCTATAGGCAGCACTGTGGATATTCCTCAGCAGTCCTCCATTGGCTCCAGCGGGACAACCTGATCCACCATGATTACAGAGGAATTTCTGCTCTGGTGCCTGGAGCACCTCTTCCTCCTTCTTTCACCTTGGTGTCTGCAGAGCTGCTTCTCAGGTGTTTTTCCTTACTCCTCACACTGCTGTGCAGCATTTTGCTCTTTCTTAATACATTTTCTGTATTAAGATGCCACCATCTTGGCTGTGCCCTGCAATGGGTTTATTGGAGCTATATGAAACTAGTTGTTATCTGACACAGGGCAGGTTCTGGCCTCTATTCACATAGACCAGCCCTCTCACCACCACACCTGCAGTACTAAAAGCGAGGCACATAAACTTAATTGAGAAAGAAAACTTGCATTTCAGGTATTAATACATTAATCTTGATAAGGAAAGGAGTGACAACTATCCTTTCTTGTGTAAGACAAAACTTATGAAGAAACTGTGTCCACTGGATGAAGGAAAATCTGCTTCCAAACCCAATTCTTTGACCACTGTTTAGAGCTGCTCAAATTATTCAAGAAAATACTTTTCATACTGATGTTAACATTAGTTCCCGAAAAAAAACCCAAAGCATTGCTATTGAAAGTGACTGAAATTGCCTCATCAAACTTCAGACATCTGCAAACTGGTGTTCTACAACTGAATTGATCATTACAGGCACTCTTTACAACTCTAGGAAGGAGAGAAGGGTTCTTTTTGAGTGAAATTCTGACCAAATATAGATGGCCACCTAAACGTAGGAAGACATCTTCCACTAGGAGTGTTTGTTTATCTCCGACAATAGTTTTGCTGCCTATATTTGGTCACATAAATTTCACCTCAAGTGTTTTATGTTCGGATTTCTAAATATTGGGATGCTTAATAAAGACCATAAGCTTGAAGTAAGCTTGATGTGTTAAGACATGCTGAGCAAGCAGAACCGCCTCTTCAGTATGAAATGCTGAATTTAGTCATAGGCTGGTGGTAATTAGTAAGCTAGAGTGAGAGAGAATGAAATTCCAACCCGTGCTCCATAAATATTGCAAAAATTTTATATAAGCAGAACATTTTTTTAATAGATGAACTTAAGAAGACCTGGTTTGAATACCAAACAGCCTATTGGTTAACAGATGGCTCTGGTGATATGGGTTCAGCTCCCTACAGCAGCGTGCAGACAAGGTCTTCTAAGGGCATAGATGCATGCTCTAACCAATAAACTCCTATGTAAAAACAGGAAATGACATCTTCCACCAATAGTTTTCAGGAGGTTCAACCGAACAGACATGATCTGAGAAGTCAGATGAATCAGTCTCAAATGGGCAATTCAGAGAGGAAACGATCTTGCTTTTTGTCCTGGTTCTGGCCAGGAAGGGGCACAGCCAGGACCTGGAGGTTATTCTATAGCACCTCGTATGATCGCTGGGGGCAGGGAGAAGGGACTCTCTTCCAGGGAGGAGGGGTCCGGTACCTGTTGAGTAAGGATGGCAAGGAGAGCTGTCTGGTATCTCTGTTGTCGGGGGGGGTTTCTGTGTGAATTGTTCTTCCCTTTCTTATATCCTCTGTCATTAGTATTGTTGCTGTTGCTGTTACTGTTCTTTTTCTTATGCCATTGATGTTTCCCCTAAATTGTTCTTTTCTCAACCCATGCTCTTTGCCTTTTATGCCTCCAGCCCACTGCAGGGAACAGGGAAGGGGGAAACAAGTGGTGCATGGGAGTACTAAATGGGATAATACCATTCCTAAACTATGACATTTTTACATTCTGGCAGTGCTGAGATATAAGCCAGAGCCTTATGAGTTTAGTGCTCCCTAGATCTAGGCAGTTTTGAGCAGACATTTCAGGTTCTTAAACAACTTTAAAACATAAATGTAGGGACTTCCAGTGTTAGGCAACAGGTTTCCAACATGTAGGCTGTAGTTCTTCAACTGGTATTTAAGTTTTTTAGCACATATCTTCTCATTTCTGATATGAAAATATGTTAGAGTTTTTCTGCCTATACGTATTTTTAATTTTATATTTTATATATATATATTTTAATGAAAAATTTAAATAAGGTGAGCAAAATTGGAGAAATAGTGTTTCTAGCAAACACAATTTGAGGGTTTTTTACCAGAGGAAAGTATACTTGCCTGTCTGGTATTGAACTGTATTTGAATAAAAGAGATCCAAATACATAATATTGCTATACCCTTTCCTGCAATTAATTTAATTGCACAGGGAGGTATGTGTTTGTCTTTGCCTCTTCAGTGTGATGTGCCTCAACAAGGTGAAGACCTGGGTATCATTCTGTGCAGCCTGTGCACTCACATTCCCTAGGTTACTGCTTCCTTACTTCTTTGTGTGGCCAGTAGCTAAGCAGAGCTGTAAACAGAGACTCAAGAGTGTTTAGTGAGGCATGACAATGTGCCATCCTCAGCATGTCAAATGTGGTACATAGCTCAGAGTTTGGCTTATTTGTGTTGCTTCTGCTCTGGTTATAATTTATAATTTTTACAGTGCCCAAAAGAGTATTTCTAGGCAAGGAGTAATTCAGGAGCCCAGCAGTTTCATTACTGCAGAGTCAGGCTCTTGTGTTCAACACTTTTTACCTTGCACTTGCAACACTCTGCAGTTCTCCAGGCAGGATGAATGCTTAGATGTACAAAGGAAATGTGTTACCTTTTTAAAAAATAATTTCCATAGTTTCTCGCTGTGAACAGACGTAATTCTTACAAAAAACAAACAAAAGCTCCTAATCTCTAATGCAAGACAATTTTAACCTCCCAAATCAGTAACATCTATAAACTATTTGCCAAGTTCTTGCTAGCTGGCCAAGTAAAGGAGCAGGAATTGCTCCTTACAGATTACAGCCACTACTAGACCTTTGTTACATGCATAAAAATGCAAGCCAAACTTAAAGTATTTTGGATGCAGAAATCTCATCATTCCCTTTTGCAAACAGGTTTCCCCTTGAGGTTGGACCCACAGCTATTCAGCAGATTCCAAAGTCTTTATAACTGTAGAGACTTCCACTTTCTATTCTGGATTTGCATCGCTTTGTTTGAAGATTTTGTTTTGTACTTATTTTAAAACCTTTCCCCTTTATTTTTGTAACTTTTTTTGGTGGCATCTTCAAAAACTATGCTCTCCCAACCTGCCCTTTCCAGTGTTCTAAATATAAATGTAGAAACAAAGAAACACATATTAATAAATAAAGAAGCACAGGTGTGCCTTGCAGACAGTAAGTTTTTTAAAGTCCTTCCTGAATTCTTGAATCATTATCCTTGCATAATTTATACTATGTTACAATGTGCAAACACTGAACCTGGCCCACAAAGAAGAGATGTGAGTTGGTTCAAAACATAGACCTTGTATTTTCACAGTGGAGGTCATAAGCTCTTTATTTAAATTTTTTGCCCATATTTTCTAATCAACAAAGTGTGAAAGAAAGGCAGAAGATATGCAGTTCATTATTGCCTTTCCACCTCTCTTGCTCAGAGGCAGAGAGGCTGATAAATATACTGGTTGAACACTGAGTCCTCTTCAATGTCATTATTGTCCCATGAGTTTAAGACTTTCTCTATGAAGTAAAAATGAGGAGGGAAAAAAAATGGTCGAGAACCTGTAAGATTCACATTCTGAAGGAAAACAAAAGGCAAATGATTTATTTTTGCTAATTGCATTGACTAAAAGCACAGCATGGTATACAGCCTGGTCCTGTTTTATGAAGACATATTTTAGTAGACAGATTCAGAGAAGTGACAAAAATCAAGACTCCTTTGTGTTCAAAGTAGCTTTACTTTGCTTCCCATGCAGAGAATGCATTGGGCATAGTATCTGAACTTTATTCTCCAAAATCATTAACTACCTCAACATATAGTGAAATTGCAGTATTTTCTCTTCCCTGAGTAATATTTCATGGGGTTTTTTTTTTTCCTCTTTTTCTTCCTTGAAGAGAAATGAACCCTTTAAACAGACCTCGGTGTCATGAGATATCATTAGCTACCAGGTAAATGTTCACACTGTTGCTCATCTACTCCTGTCCTCCACAGGACATCTAGAAATGGCTGTGTCTGGCACGGGGTAACCCTAGCCTCTCCTCCCAGAAGCCACTCCTGCAGCACCACTCCTACTCCCCACAAATCTTGTCATTTAAAGTTAACATACTGAGCAATACTGGTTTGTTTTTGGTTTTGGTTTTGGTTTTGTTTTTTGTTTTTAATTATGAAATCTGGGAGCAAAAAGCCATGAAAATACTTGAAAGAATTTTGTCAAGTTTTCACAGAGGCACTAAAGATCACTGATGTCATGCTTTTCAAATGGAAATATTTTTTTTGAAACACAGCATTTTCAAAAACAGGTACCTATTTTTCTCTTTATCTGGTGCATTTTTAAAGCAATCTAATGATATTTAGAAAAAAAAAGAAAGTTAAAAATATGAGATTTAAAAGTTGAAATTGTTGAGATTTTTACACTATTGATTTGAAGCATTGCATTTTAGAAATGTCAAAATTAAATCTGTATGATTTTTTCTCTTTTACTATTTTTATCCCAGACTATATTGGAGTGTAATTTTATAAAGATTTTTTTCCCCTCTGCTACATGGAAATGACTCATTCTGTGTTTTTCAGAATAGCTAAAGATTTAAGCATCTGTCTGAAGTCCACATTGTGAAATTGCCTTACAGCTATAGAGGAATCATTTTCACCTGAAAGCTGAGAATAATATCTGTGAAGAAATCAGAGACATTACTACTGAATATAACTCAGTTTCTTAAAATTTTACTTTTGATGAATCAACATTTTCTGCTAAAGACTTTTTTTGCTCTAAAAAAATATCCAGTTAATTTCATTTGATGTCATGTCATGTCATGCCTACAACTTCATTAACTCTCCTTGCCAAAGCTAGTTTTATGTTTCTTAGTGATGGAAACAATAGTATTTTGATAGTCATATGCATAAAGTATCCAGTGAAAGAAAATCAAGTCTAGGCTCATTTTCTTTCTCAATAAGTTATTTTCAACAATAGTTTGTGGGTTGGATGAATGTTTTGCATGGCAGCAATGTAAAATTGTTTCCACAACCTGCACAGCTTGAAATCCCTTGTTGACCAGCACAACCCAGATGAGAATGAATAGAAGGGAATGCAGACCAGATTCTGACTTGAAGATATGGTATCAGAGGGGTCAGGTATGCATCTTGTGTTTGCACAAAATATGGGTTTGTATTTCTGGTTCTAAACTTTGACTTTGCTCAATTTGGATATATTCATGACCAATTAGAGTTTATGGAACAGGCATACTCATTTGGCATATTTTTATTTCTGAAATATCTTTCAAAACCTTGATTGGGCTTCTAGTTTAAATCCATTTTTCTTGGCAGAAAAATTTTGTCGCAACTTGTGATTTAGAATACCCATTCATCTCTGTCATCTTACTTTGAAGTTTCATCTTTATCATGTGAAATCTATCTGGATATATTTTGTATCTCATCCAGCTTTTCTTTATCCGCTCCTCTTCTACAGTGTTTATGCCACCAACACATTAGAATTAAGGAGAGAGCAGAATTACATGCAAAGGTATAGAGTGTTCAACTAATTTGTTTAAGCTTATGAATGCATGGATACATATTTGGGTTCTTTCAGACAGTTTTCACTGTAGTAACCTGAAGTACATGACTTTAATAATTATTGACTGTTTTTCAGCCATTATCTGTTCTGGGATGGAATAGCAATGAGCACTACAGATTTTCCTAGTAGGCTCAGGGAAACTTGCTCACAATATGAATAAGTCATCAACAGTCCATTGCAGGTAGAGCCAAAATACTTTGTCAGGTGGATAGCTTCCTAGATGCATCCAAATTATTTTATGTGTGGTTAGTTACATAGTATATTTCTACATTTACTTATACTGCTATGCTGCATTTAGCTGACTAATGGCTCAAGAACTTTATTTGCTAACTTCATCCAAAGCACCTGCTCAAGGAATGCAAAAATATAAATAATTTCTATGGACTCAACAAAGGGGAAAAAAAAAACAACAAAACCTGAAACAATTTCAGCTACATAAAATTCAATATTAATTACAAAACACAATGATTTCTTAATAAAATCACTGTAAAGATCTGGCCAGAAGACCAGTCATTAGGGATAGCAGGACATATTGATGTACAACTCTCAGTGACACTTCAGGACAGATTTGCTGAGGTGAAGGTAAGGTTCTGGGGCCGTAGCCAACCCATCAGCATGTCCTTGGGCAGCATGCTGAGATGTGACATGGCAGTAACCTTACAGCTGAACAGTTGTGCCGACCATATTGAAGCTGGATCCATCCTGATGTTATCAGAGGATAGATATCATGGGATGGTTCGCCTCAGTCCCAATATGATAAAATTTAAGCATGTATTTAAGTCTTTTGACTTAAGGTCTTGTTACTCTGTGACAAGGCAAAACAATAGCTGTCTTCCAACAGAACATGTTAAAAGATATATTAATATAAGTTATTATTTGTAATTCTCTAACTGCTTTAAAATATATGTCAAATTAAAAACTTTAATCTCCTCATTTTCAGTCATCCTCATTCTTCTGCGTGATACCCTATACTTAAATGTAAACAAATAATTTTATGTAGTAATAATTAACAATTGAAAGGAAAGCTGCACCCAGACGTTAGCTTGCACAAAAACATTGACAGGGGTTGTAGGAAAGAATGGGTAAAAAATTATATTAATTTCTTTAGAAATGAGAATAATTTTTCTTTAAGATATACTAGTTTAAAGAAAATATGTACAAAATGCTGTTATGGCACAGCCTGTTGTACAAACAAATGTGTGTCTGTATTTACACACAGGCAATACCACAAAAATATCCCATGTTCAGAAGATGGAATTTTATAATAATTGTTTCATTACTCTTAACTGAAAACTATCTATGTAGAAATGGTAAACTGAGAAAACCAAAATCATAAAGTATCGAGTGGACAGATAGAACAAAGGATGTAAGTCCTCTGCATGATCCTCTACTCAATGAGCTTAATGCTGTCATAATACTTCATCTGTTTAGAGTGACAACCATATTAGATTGACACAATTGGAAAAAGAAGTGAACCTTATGCAGCCCAGCTGGCATAAATTAAAATAGCTGACTTGATCTCAGCTCTTTAATATAAATTAAATAAACTTTGTTATTCATATTGGAGAAAAAGTATTTTCTTAAAAAAACTTAAACCCACTGTGGATGGTCTCATGCAGAAACAAGCTGACTTAACCAGTGAGAACTTGACATATATCAATATAAAAGAAGTTGTCAAATTTAATGAATGCCTTTAAAAGTGAGTCATCCCCCCTGACTATAGCCTGGACTCAACCACAAAATAAAAGAGGGTATCACATAAAATACCTTCTTTAATGACAACTTCTGCAAGGAGAGAGCTCCCAGAGTCCAGTCAGCTGATAGAGAAAATGAGTTCTCTCAGTTTAATTTGAAAATCATGCACTTGACAGTTTTCACTGTGTGCTTTCAGAATGACCACAGATTTAAAAGTTAGCTGACGTTTATCTGAGATGACCTTTTCAGAGCATTCTCAAAGCCCCAGCTTTGCTGTTTGTGTCCTTAAATGATTGCCCCTATTCAGCACCATTTTAATCCTGTAAAAAGTAACAACAGAATAGAAAATATCCCGATCTTGAACTGTGTTCGAACCAATGATCTCAGTGAACACAAGAGATCTTCTTTTAATCAGGAATATAAAACCAGTCCTTCATTTATTATTCCGAATACATGTTTTCATAAGAGAAAATGAAGCTAGAGTCGAAAGCTTTACTACTATTTGCTGTTCTAACAACATCTACTTTTTATTTTGATACAAGGTATCACTGTATCTGTACTGAAGGGAACCCATAACTGAATGGTTATGTGTATTGTTATCAGTCTAAGTCACTTGGGGATATTTGCATGGAGGCAATCATAAGACCCAGCTTAAATAATTTAAAAAACATTCTAATTGATCTGCTCCTCAGGGTTCCACTCCACTCCTTTACATTTTCATTGCTGAGAATTAGTCCCTGTGTTGCTTTTCTATTCCTTTAAATAGATGATGAATGCATTGATAAAATATCACAAAATGGCTAGCTTTTACAAGACCCATCCCTAAAGGAGTAAATAACCTCCTCTGAAAAGGACGGCAGAATTCTGATAAATGTACACTGAATAGAAGTTTTCTAAAAAATAAAATTCAATATCGGACTACTGGGAGCAGAGTTAGACCACATCTATATACTTCTAAAAGTATGCTTTAATATTCATTATTGATATTATATGTCCTACATATAAAATCTAAAAGCATAGTAAATTTAGAAAAAATTAGTTACAGTACATTTTTGTTTTCAATGTTGATCTAGTTTATAGAAATCATTGAAAAAATTTCTTTGTAATTATATGTAATCAGATGGCCAAAAGGTTTTCTTCATTTTATTTCTTTTTAACATTTGCAGTCTGTACTTATTTCTTGCTGTCCTAATGCATATATTTTAAACCATTTGATGGTATGTCTCTTTTCACTCAAAATAGTGCAGCCTTCTGAGAAGTATAACTGATAGGGCAGGATGCAGCTGCTTGAACTGTAATCAGTACAAAATGAATTGACCATATTACATTAAATCTTGGTTCATCAGCTTGCATCAGCCCTAAGGTTTTGTCACTGATGTATGAGAAATTATGAAATCTCTTATATTTTTTGACCCTTTGCATTCCAGAATTCTAGCTCATATCATCAGCTAGAAAATTTTCATGGCGCTTTCTTTAGGAAGCTCCTTTTCAGTATGCTTCTGTCTAAATAAAACTCCTCACTATGGAATATTAGAAATGCATTTTACTTTTTTACTTCAAATTCTTATGGCTTTATTCCATTTCTCGTGCTTGAAATTATATATCCAATATGTTGTGCAGTTATGTTTTGGAATTTAATTCCCTACTGACTAAAGAACTAAACTAGTTGTCAGCCAACTTTCTGACTATTGAAAAGTTAAAAGTTCAAAAGTTAAGACTATAGAACTTCAGGGAGATTTAAATTTAATTGAAACAAAATTTCAGGACAAAATTCCAGGTCATTATGTTTTAAAATATTCAAAATCCCTGTGTGATTTTAAATACTATGAATAAAATCCACCTATTTTTTCTTAGACTTCCCTATACACACATTTAAACACACACACAAAATTATTGTCTTACCAGTAACACATTTTGCTTTTCTGTCTTAATGAGAATATAATCTCTTCTGAATCTTTATTTTGGAATCATATGAATATAGTAAGAACTCTTATAACAAAGATACCTATGTGCTTCACAGTGTTTTGCATTGATTTGTAGCATGTTCTGCATCACACATGTGAGCCTGTGCTGACATTACATAGGCTGAAGGAAGAGCATATAGAGTGTCTCTAAGCTGGTTTCAAGACAGCCCATGGCAACTAAGCATACTGTAAACATCAAGTTGCTGCTACATGGCCCACTTATGGGAAGAAGACTTACACCTATCTGTATTTTCACTGTAATCTATCTTTTGTTCTCATTTAAGTTTCATAAGTAACATTATGCTTCCAGGAGTTTCCTTTGAATTTGAAACAAAAAAATGAATAGTAATATGCCACTGTCATAATTTAATTCTTGCTTAAATACTTAAAATTTCTACTCTACCTAAATGTTATATCCTGTGATTTAAAAATGTAACCACACAAACATGTATGAATTATGAATCAAAGAATCACAGAATAGGTAAGGTCGGAAGAGACTACTGGCAGTCATCTAGTCCAACACTCCTTCAAGCAGGTTCTCCAGAAAACAAAATGATATTAATCCCTTTTCATTGGTGGAAATTGAATGGACAGAAGAAGTAACGGGGGAGAATTTCCAGTATTTATCTACTCTGATTTATAAGTTTAAGTTTAAACTGATCATCCAGATCCTTCAGAAAATGGTCTAGAACTCCAGTTCTGTCTTGCCTTCCATAAACTGAAGCATTATAGAAACAGTAAATATCATCAAGAACTCTCTACCAACTCAAAGAAATCTAGTATTGGACATGACCGTATGTCATGACCAACAAAATTGCAAACAGCTCTAGAGACTGAGGAATTAGTTGTGTATCTTGATTCTCAGTTGATTGGGAGACAGGCTCCCATTCCCACTTGTGAGCATACGTGGGCATTGCTCAAGTAGCTGCCTGGGGAAGCAGGAGACACCCAATAAATCCATGCACCTACATGTCAAAGTAATTAGATAGATTTTATGCCTGTGTGGGACAGAGGACTTTCAGGATATTAAAGGTTAGGAAAGGGTAGATTTATTAAGCCGGGGTTTAGGTGGAATGCATCTAGTACTTAGAAACAAAGAAAATGACTGCAATCATTGAATGGAAACATAAAATGTTTTCAGAACACGTGCTCACCAAAGGGAAAATTTCCCTGGCAACCTAAGCAATGGACCTGTGACATTCATCACACTGGTTCTTTTTCACATGCTACATTGTATTTTTTGAATTAATAAAGTAGGAAAAGTGGGTCACAGAGTGGAACATTTACACTGAAAGAAAATGTCATGTAAGTAACGGGAGATTATTTGCTGTAGTCCGAGGTCAGCATGCATCTTGCTGAAACAGCTCAGAGTGTTTTATAGCTGCTATTTTACCTGGCATATTTCTATTTTACAATTGTATTAATGTACTGCATTGATATAATGATTCTTGAACAGCTTTTTTACCTCTAAGCATCATACACCTGTCCAAGGTTTCCACTTACAGGGAATCTTAATTATTCTGTGAAATTAACAAAGATCTAAGTTATCTTATCCAGTGAAAGTTCAATAGCACTTGCAAAGCAGATCCTGGCAGCATCAATTTGCAAAATTCAAGTAGTGAAAAATCAGCTTCCATCTGTTAGGATAGATAAAGCAACAGTTATCACATTGAAAAGATTAAGTGGCTATATTGGCCAGCATTCAGTAACTACAAGTCCTTAAAAAAAAAAAAAAAAAGAAAAAACAAAAAGGGAAGAAAAACACCAAAAAGTGAACATGGCCTCCAGGCCTCCATAGCTAAAGAATATTTTTCCAGGTCAGGTGATGTTGAAATGGAAGATATAAACTAAGGACTCATCTAGCTATAAGTTTGCTAGTATCTATTTTACCAAAAGGCATTTTTCATCATATTAGGTATAGAATACATAATCTTAATTTTAAATAAACACTAACTAGAAAGTAAACTGATTAAAAATGTTGAATGGCTGTACTGATTAAAAGCTAGTGTTCTGAACTGCACTTATATGTACAGGGAATATGAACTTGAACGCTCCACATTGTTTCTAATACTGAACTTTTGGAAGCTGAATTTTAGCCATGTGGTAACTCTCCATCACTGTAACAAGGTGAAATAGGTCAGAGCTGCACGAGGCAAACCTACAAAAAAATCAAGTCCCTAGTAGTTTCTTTAGCTAAAAGATGGTCTAAAAGTCCTTGTGACATCAGAAAACTTATATAAGATGTTAAAAATACTAAAATGGAGAGGAAAATATATAGATGGGCATCTCATAAACAGGAGAGTGTCTTCTAGTTGATGCAAGATGGTACAGCTGTGTGGTAACAAGGCATTTTTGCAGTCTACTATTCCTTAATGATATTTAGCAGGCATGTGTAGGTAAAGGCAGTCCCTTTGAATATTTGTGCTGCTCAGGGATATTGCCTGACTCTGCCACTGATAGAATCTATAAACACGCAGCACATTTATTAGAGTTACGATGTGACAGCAATATATGTATTTATATGGAGGCATTATAATGTTTTGTACACTATTCCTTCAAGGAAAATTTGAATAGAAGATTTTGAGAGCCAAACAGAAGTGAGAAACATACATCAAGGAAGTTTAGGATAGAACAAATAGTCAATTATTTGACCTACAATGTTAAAATGGCTGGACATGATGAAAACTTCATCCTTGTTTAGAAAGGAACTCAAATAAGAACTTGATGACACTTTGGGTCAAAAATGTTACACAGATGTCTTTAGCTTAACACAATGTAAGTCATATGCTCTATGAAATAGTAATTAAAAAACAGTAGTAATATTGGATACCTTGGAGAATCTCTGTCTTGCTAGATTTATTCATTCCAACTTGAAGCTGTTGTTTTGTCAGCATTCTTAGTTCAGAAACTGAGAGCCATTGTGAGGAATTTTTTGCTTCTGGGTAATGTTCAGTTAGAATAGATGGATGGTTTCTCTGAAAGCTTGAAGCCCAGTGCTAAGACTAAAATGCAATAATTTTAAAGGAAATACAGGAAAACCATGACAATTGTCAGACTTGACCACTGTTCAGAGTCATTTGATCATTGTCAAATTTGTCAATAGTAAAATGAAGAAGAACTAGAAAGGAGAACTGCAGGAATGAAGATTAAGTTTTGTAGGTCTTAAGAAGAAAAAACATGCAATGATGGGAAAGAAATTTCAAGGTACCCACTTGAAAGCCAGAATGAAAATAACATGTAAAAAGCATTGAAAGCGAAGTATAGAATTTAAAATATTTTATATAAAATGTGACAGACAAGGGGAAGGACATGAAAGGCCTTAGTTTCATGTACAAAAGATCGACACACAAAAATTGCTGAAATACCTTTCTGGATATAAAGCAGGGAATGATTGTTAACTGTTGAGGATAAAGGAAGGGATTCTGTCATGACAAACAGTTATTGTGAATCTAAAAAACAAACTTGGCCATGAACATATATGGGAAAAGCCATAAATAAGACCTTATATCAAAAGGATCTTTAAAATGTAGCTTTAGTTTTGACATGAAGATCTCAATGGATGTCCAAGAAGAAGGCAAATTTCTTTCAGTGGCTGACCTGTGTTAATGCAGCACACCCTTTTCTATTCTATCCCCCTTATCTCTTTGCCCATATGAGTTAGGACTCTCCTGAATCCTACAACTTTACAACTGGGAGGGTTATTTTTAATTTAATTTCTCAGACCCTGACATAGCACTAGAGCTACTGAAGTTCATAGCACAGCATCACAGATCCTTTCTGTCAACTTCAGTCTGGCAGCTGAGATTAGTGAAAGTATAGCAGAAGCTGTACTGGCAAATGATGCTTTTCTTAGCTACAGAAAAGGACTGGCAAACAGACTGCTAGAAAAGTCCTCCCTTCTTTCCCTCATAAATACATCATAGGAGTGTTCATGTTTCTGTGTTTGTGACAAAGGAAGTGAGAAGTGAACTTTTGTTTTCAAACCACAACTATTAGTTGTTACTATTTTAAAATACAGTAAAAAGTAATAAATTAAGCATTATTATTAGCTTAAAACAAAAGAATTGAACAACAAAAATTAGAATTTTAATTTATTTTGAGTTTGTAAGTTGGAAGAGAAATCAAAGAAAATCTTTGAAGAAGTCTTTTAAAGATGAAAATGTTTCATCTCAAAAGCACTGAAGCATAACAATTGTACAGCTGTTTTTTTTTCTTCTTTGTGATAGTTCATTGAAATATACTATAATAAGTTAGTGGTTTTGTAACTGCTCTTCTGTGAATGAAAACATTACTGCAAGAAAGATGAGTATGGTCAAGTGTTGCTAGGATGGGAGGGGGTCACCACCACGTTTTTTTGCCCTCCAGGACAGCAGCTAAGGATCTTCTCTGATGGAGAAGAAGCAGAAGAATTACAGAGAGAAAAGGATGAGTCACAGGGAAAAAGAAAGTGCAGAGAGTTGTGAGAAAATGTATGCAGACAGAAGATTAGAGACAGGAGAAAAAGGTCTGAAGGAGCGGAAGATCAGCCAAGGCTGCAGATGTGAGATTCAATTTAGTTCAAGAACAAAACTGTGTTAGTAGGAAAATGAGAGGACGGATTTACACTGGAAGATGTCAGTCAGGTCACAGGATTTGCTTCACACAGAAAATGTATTCTTGCTTACATATGCAAAATATCTGTTGCTCTGGGTCAAAGTATTTTGCTGGTAGGAGATTGCCCCAAGACAAGGAAACCAGTAACATTTTGAACATCAATTTTTGAATTGACACCTCCTTTGGACATTTTTGTTTGGCTATGCAGCCTCCCTGTAAGCTGTACTGCAGATAGATAGGTCTACTGGACACTTTATCAATCTACCCTAATGTTTATGGGAAGACAGGAACATTTTAAAATCCTTAGTTTGAAAAACCCTGAACTAGGGATTCAATACTAATAGGCAGTTATAGAGTTCTTAGTGGAGAATCTAAGCCTCCCTAATTAATCTGTTCCAAGAAACAATACTAAAATAGTTCAAAATTTAAACAGAAATTTACATGAAAATTGATTTCACATAATGTCAAACAAAATATTAACAGAAATATTTCTGCTATAGATGATAGAAATGTCTTGAATGGTGAAATTCTCCATGAAGAAAGTGTCTTCCAATAAATATTTCTTTTTATAAAATATTGGAGTATGTAACAAATTTTGATTAAATCATTTGAAAAAGAAAATTCATTTTGGTCGAAAAGGGAAATTTTAATTTATTTTTCCAATTAATATTTTTACTTTACTGTAGTTCTCATAGCATTTCTTATTGATGAATAGAATAATAATTGCAACAATAATAATAATAATAATAAAGAATGCCATTTACTTTGAGGGGCTGGAAGTCTATCCTTTCTTCTCTGTCTTGGTTTCTTAACACACAAGGCGTGTGTGGTCACAGAGTGTGGTTATGTCTCTTTTTCAAGTGCAGTCACACCAGCACTGCAGCCTGTTGGTGAGTTTCGACTGTGTTTCACAAACACCTTGAATGGTCCCAATGTTGTACAAAAATAGGGCGCAAAGACTGTGACTATAACATTCACAACTTTGCCTCTTGGGATTTTCTTAGTTTTTCATGTAGTTTCTGCAACCTCTGCCAAAATCAGTGTGGGATGAGAGTTACAGTGAAATGAAAAGAGAACATGCTCTGAGAAGTCCTTTCCTTCCTGCATACAGCATTTCCATGAACACTTAAGCCATTATCTTTCCTCTGCATTTTCCCCTCCTTGAAGCAAAATGCTTCTCATATCTCCTCAACACTTCCACACTCTGGTACTTTGTTCATCTTTCAAGGAAGCAAAGCAGATCTGCTTGCAGGTTCCTTATTCCCTCCATACACTGTGGTTAGAGATTGCCTGTCATTCATGTCTCCTGCATATCCTAAAGCCCGTTTACTTCCTCTATGTTAACCTCCCTGTATTTTTGGATATTTTGTTCCTGTCATTGTTCCTATGATGAGACAAGTTACTCATCTCCTGACTGTCTGCTTTTGATCTCTGCAGTTCTCCGATTAGGGTATTTTTCAGATGTAGCCACAGCACAGTGAAGCCTCCAAGCCCACTTAGCAGTGTGCAGAAGGAGGGTATTTCACACAGATGCAGCCCTGCAGCGCTAATTCTCCTTCCTGACTCCTCCACAATCCTGACGTGACATCTGAGTGGGTCACCTGAGATATGCCTCTTACTGGAAAGGATGGGATGTCTGAAGAAAGAGTGCATTTTAAAGGGCTTCCTATTAATGAGAAACCAACTAAAGCAAAAGAAAATGCAACACTTTATCATGGCTTTGTTTCTTCCATATCATCAGATTTACCTTCTCCATAGGATGTGCTGATGTTCCTACTATGGGGTATGATGAAAGTCTTCCTTTTCAATATGACCTGAAATACCAAGGCAAGAAAAGGTACAGGACTAAACTGGTTGATATGAAGCAAGACCTGATGCCCCACTACGTATGGTATCTACTTGTCACAAAACACCTTGAAATCATTAAAGAAAAAAAATGGCCAAGAATCTCAGCAGGGACCAGAATTCCCCAGTTTTCTACCTCATGGATTTCTCTCTTATTTTCGCCCTTCTTCTTTTCATCTGAGTATTTCCCAGGAAGACAAAGACCCTGTGAATACAGTGTAATGTAGCACTTTTGAAATTACAAAAGTCTGAAAAATTGGAAACAAGAAAATAGGGGCAATTATAGTCTAAGTGACTGATTGGTAATTATCTTTAGTACCAAACAAAATTTTAAATGGTGAGGCAACCTAAATATAGTGAATAATATGTGCAAAATTCAACTATTTAATTTGAATAAATGGTAATGAAAGGTATGGATATTTTAGTGTATTTTAATATGTTCTTTAAGACTGAAAGGTATTTTTGTCTTTATACCACCTCACAGCTTTCAAACAGAATTGATTTCAATCATTAATTGTATGGATACAAAAGGGCACAGAAAAAAGTATATGATAATGCATTTTGAATTATTTGAATACTTCAGTCCTTTATTTCCACCACCATCCTCATCCTTATCCACTGACATTTCAATAAAGCTGAGACAATGAATTTTACAACTGATCTGTATGATAATTGCTCCCTCATTTTAATGTCTGTTGTGCTAGTTTTAGGATAAGCTGAGGTTTGCAGAGGATGACTGAGGTATACCAAGCTGCTGAAAAGCTCATTGCAATTTGTAATTTACAGTCAGTCTTGGAAAGTTGAGGAACATGGGAATCAGATCCACAACAGCCATATGGCTCATACAGCTACACCAAATGACACTATAAGAGTATCAAGTAATTAATGTCCCAAAATGGACATAGCTTAAATGCTTGAATATCCTCATATTAAAATATCTTTAGCTGTTTAACTCAAAGAATATGAAGATCCTGACACCTATTGACACATAGCATTTGCATCGTCTAACAGTCATACATCACTTTCATGAATACTCCAGAGATGTGAGAAGTTGCTGAAACTGTCTGCTAGAGCAGTCGGAAGGAAATGCAAAATAAGTGACACTACATTCTCTATTCTTGCTGACTTTTGCATCAAGAAAAGGTTGTCTGTCTTGTTCAGCATGGTAGCTCACAGTTTTCTCCATTGCCTGCTATGCTTAGGAAAGACTGGCCTTCCTGACCTCTGGAGAAAACAGTTGTACACCCAACTGAAGAGAAAACAAACCTTTTAACTCTCTCCTCTTCCAGCTTAAAAATCAGTGAATTCGAGGGATCAGAAGCTAGTGTGATTGATTATTTTCTCAAGACCCTTTCCTTTGTAAGTTTGTCTTTCCCTTAATGCCTGAGATAGGTTAGGAAGATTTTTCTTCTGTGAAATAATTTTAAGCTCAACTACTATGCTATCGAGACAACTGTTTATAAACCTACCGGTGACAGGAAGATGCTTGTCAGTGAGCCGTCCATGAATTTAGATAGGACAATTGGAAGGGAACTTTGGCCTCTCAGAAGTCATAACAGTTGTGTATACTGGTGCAAAATGTTCTCCAGTCAACATGACACCAATTCTACCGTCTTTGATTATGTAAAAAGGCAATGCAGTTCATAGCCGTGAAAAGAAATGTTTTGTGTTTTTGACGTGGGACTTTAAGCAATAGTTGTAAACCAGTGCACAGAATCTTTTTCTCTGCCTCAGTTTGTATGAAAAACCTTGCTATAAATCAGAGTAAATTAATATTTTGATTCTTTCCTTTGTTATCGTTTTCACTTTAGCTGGCCTAATCAACCACGCTCCATGTCAAAACAGGATAAAACAAATTGTTTGTTAAGATACCTGACTATAAGGGAGAGGCTTCCTGGTATTTCTCTAGCCCACTTATAGTAGAATTATAGAATATCCTGAGTTAAAAGGGACCACAAGGATCATCAATTCCAAATCCCAGCTCTGCACAGTTCAATTCAAGAATCACACCATGTGTTTGAGGACATTGTCCAAACAGAGAAAAAGAAGCAAACCTCTTGGTGCAACCAAAAAGAGGTGTTGCAACAACACTAAGAGGTTGTGAAGAGCCAGTAGAAAACTCAAGGTCTGTGTTCTATAGTATTAAATCTTTTTGTGCCGTGGGAGTTCATTGAGGAGGATGAGAACCAGCAAAAGTGGCAAAGAATCAGTATATGCGTATACATTACTCTGCCACTTCCCTCGTCTCATGGCAGTTGTGCAATATTTCCAAAAGGAAATTATTGTAACAGGCTACCTGCCAGGCTGCAGTTTCTTGTCCAAAACGTGGTGGGAGAACCCTACTGTCCTGCTGTGCATGCAAAACTGATTTCCACAGTTGCTTTGATTTAAAGTTGTTTTGGATTTATGATCAGAAAAGATGGTGCTTATAACGTGCATTAATATGGATGAAAAGTTTGTGCTATTATGGCAATCTTTCATCTACAAGGAATTCTAAATAGCCTATCAGAACAACACAGCATAAGCATCAATGCACTTTTAAAAAGGTTTTATAAAAGAATATATGGATTTTTACAACACCCACTTCTGACAACACCCACAAAACAATATTCACACATTGCATCCAAATGTTGGTAGCATATATGGCTGTACAGCTCTACTAAAAATTAACTGGGTATGGCCCACAAGTTAAATCACAGGATTTACTTCGAAGTTTACAGATTTGGTAATAGGGTTCCTTAATTTCTGCTGTGTTGTATACACTCACCAAAAATTTCCTCCTTGTTTTATATAAATTTGTATATGTATAACACTTGTCATATTTCAGTGTTTTCTTCCTTGCAATTACTATAAATGAACTTTTAAAAACATTCATACCAAAAAACCCCAAGAAATATTCAATGTTGGGGAAAACAATCTCGTGCTAAAATTTTGGGGTATTTTCTCTTGTTTTCAAGGTGTTATAAACAGCAACAAAGTAAAAAACAAAATAAGCCTGAAAATGAGAAATACATTGGGAGAGTCTTTTAAAATAATAAGTGCACAGCAGGTTTTGGGGCTACACTACTGCCTAATAGTTGTTAATCTGAATAAATAATATGTTTTTAATCATCAAGTGGCATTTAATTAACCTGCAATAACTGGCTTATTAATTCTCGATTAAATCATTATTTGAAACACTTAATTTAAATGTGAATTATTATATTTTCGGCTGTCTCCTATAAGGTATCTCCCTATTTGTGATGAATTGGAGGTTACAGTTTGGCATTTGCTCTTCCTCCATGAACATCAAAGACAGGTTTAAAAAGCTTCGTGCTGTTTGTTAATTAAAGTAAACCAGAAGAGCAAAAGATGGGGAATTCATAAAACAAAATAACCCAATTACCACATACTCCAATAGTGCAATATGATTTATTTACACTTAATCTCACACTTAACAAATGCTCAGGGCCAGATCCTCAGCTAGTGGAAACTGGTAATATCAACTTCAATTAAGTTACTTACTAAGATATTACACATTTTGGTTTGTATTTTGGGGGGTTGTTTCATTTTGTTTGGGTTTTTTCTTTGATTTTGGTTAAATATGGGCAATCCGATGAGTTTTGCCTAAGAATCAGAAGCAAAAATTAATCCCTGTTCCAGGAAGCTTATGGTCAGGAGTACAGGAAAGAGGGTATAACATTTTGGTCCCTTGGTGGGAAAAAACAGTGTTTACTAATAATTTGAACAAAATCAATGACCCATAACTGGGAGCAGAGGAAACTGGGCAGACAAAAATATGGCACTAAGGAAAAAGACATGGAAACATAGAGCGCAAAACATGAAAATGCATTCAATGCCAAGAAATATTTTAACAGGAGCATTTTGTAATGAGGTCCAATAATCCTTTGAAAGGTTAGTCAGAAAGACTGACTTTTACCTATGAAGGATCAACTTCTTAGGTATCGTCAGTACAGGAGGACACCTTCAGTGATGATTCAGAACCACTTGTTGTGAAACACTTCCTTTGTGGAACCTACTCCTCTCCTTTGATTGAAGAAGATACCTGTGGAAACTAGTTTTACTGGGGTAAGATTAGTCTTTGCGAATAGCTGGCTTTAGTTTCCCTCAAAAAGCCAAAGATAAATGCTGGAGTGGTCCAAAATGGAAATAAACTATGTTCCAAGACAGTGCACAGCTTTCTTCAATAAACTGCTTAAAGCCAAACCAACACAAATAAATAACAATTTTCAGACACTGCGCAAAAACTAAGTTCGGAAAAGACAAGGATATTGTGTACCTCGTAGCACAGATTCCACTAAAAGAAGTGTATTAAATAGCTGAGATAATGAGCTTGCATAACAGAACCTTTTTCTTGCATTCATGGGACATGAACTCAGCACAGAAATTTACGTTCTATATAAGAGGAAGTTAATATTTGCACCCAAACTGGAATTTTTGTATTTATATTGAATCCATGTATTATCAAGCCTTTGTTTTTACATTTCTTTTGCTTTTCTCACTTTTTTGATCTTCTCTTTTTCTTTCTTTAATTATTCTATCCTGGTAAATTACCTTTTTTAATTTTCCACCCAAGATGTTCCTCAAATTTATTCCCTGGCCATATAGGATATTTGCTCCTACAACAACCAATAACATGCCACAAAATCTCCTAGCTCTAAACTAAAATGACTGCTTGTTTTGTGATACAGAAGGGGCAAAATTTAGAAAAATAATAAAAATTTTCAATGGACATGGATTGAACATAGATGATTCATAAGTTTTCTTCACGGTCATTTATTTATACAGGAATTAAATTAGACACTGATTAAAAGAAGAATAAAAAAAGCTAGTGGAAGCTATGCCATTCTTCCTTCTCCCTGATTTGTTTCTCTTCCTTCCAGATTCTTTCCCTCCCAGGGTGCAGAACTGCAGTATTCAGATTCACTTCAAGATACCACCCTTCCTTCTTTGAAATAGAAGGAAGTAGAGGGGTAAAGGATAAACAGAGATGTCCCTGAGTTTCAGAAGAGGCACCTTTAGGCCTTCTATTTTTACCTAAAGTCTTCCCATTTTTTATTTCTTCTGTATTACTGCTGCAGCCAATACCTATAAAAATTGGGTGTTTTCTTGTTTCTTTCCACTGGAAGATTTTCCAAGAGCCTCTTGCTTTCAGACACAAGATGCAATCACTGAATACTAAACTTCCAATCAGAACTACTCAGTTCTCTGAGGTGATGGGGTTAGAGGAGATAAAAAACCTCACCAGTAGAAGCCTGTCTTCTAATTTCCATCAAGGGATACTTTGAAACAAGTTCAGGTATTTTACTACCAGCATATCTCTGCACTAATGTAGCATTTCACAGAATTTCTGCAATAACTGTCGTTGGGTCTTCTCATAAGAGCCCTATAATAGCCATAAATATTCCTCAGGAGAGCCAGATAGACTCTGAAAGGCCTATAATAGCTATCATAAATGAATAATAAAATGTAGAAAGGACAATCCGCCATGAAAATGGCAAATGAATATGATGACGTGTGTGTTGTACATGAGTTAATTGTCTGAGTTTTATATTTACAGAAAATCCCAGCTGTTTTCTGCTGTGTCAGCAATCTTTATGGAGGAGGAAACATCTTCTGGAAGGTTAAGACTTTTTGCAGAAAGTATGAAGTAATTACAGAGTGGAAAGCTTGCACCACTCTTCTGTGTGTACTTCTTATGCATCTTCTTAAATTGTTTGCTATAATGACAAATTCTGGAAGTTACAGTCCAAGCATCATCTTTGTCCTGCCAGATGGTGCAGATGATTTTTACTTCAGCATAAAAACCAAATCAGGGATTTCAAAAATAAGTTAACACATGTAGATAGCATAATACTTCACTTCAAAGCCTCCCTTTGAGCCTTTTTGAGCCTCCTTTAG
This sequence comes from Ifrita kowaldi, assembly GCA_013398055.1. Taxonomy (NCBI): domain Eukaryota; kingdom Metazoa; phylum Chordata; class Aves; order Passeriformes; family Cinclosomatidae; genus Ifrita; species Ifrita kowaldi. The sequence continues at coordinate 48,487 of VZRS01012471.1, forward strand.
CCAATACTTTGACTGGGTAGGAATATTTGTCAGATGCCAGATTTCCTTAATGACAAACAAAAATTTGATTACCTTGATTCAAAAGTTGTCCTTTACTTCCTGCATAACTTCATCAACTTTAGTTCAACAATGTATGGTGTAACACACCACACAACTAAGGAAGTGGTTCTACTCTGTAAGTAGCCCCATTAAAATCAAACCCATTGCATTTGCAATGAAGTCTTTAGTTTTAATTATGCTGTCATAATCAGGCTTTTAAACTCTTCTTAAGGGGATAATATAGCTTCATAATCTTGAAAAGACAGCCAAAACAGACAGCTATATACAGAAAATGTATACAGAAAAGTAGAAAGGGAAGAAAATTCAGATGACATCAGTGTACAGATCTGAATAGTAAAAGTCTTGAAATCTGAGACCTGAAAGAAGTTAATCTCTATCTCTATGCAAGGACCAATATAGGAGTTTCTATTTCAAAGCAGCTTTGTATGTCAGCATAAAAACACTGACAGTAAAGCACAGTGCAAAGTGGCAATACACTATGACTGTGTGCATAGAGAGTAAGGGGAGGCTGGCTAATAGTGGCTCAATATTCTCCAAAATGCTTTGCATCCTCAGTTCAGCTCTTTTTAATTTTTGCATAAACTAAAACCTAACCTTAAGGCAAGTCAATCAGCTCCTAAAGACTGATATAGTCCTTTTTACTCAGCTTTTTCATTACAATCTTACCATGTTTTAGTAAATCAAGAAGATACTGTAACAATTTGAAGTATAGGATAGTTACAGAAGAGCAAGCACCATGGTATGTTGAAGACTGTTCCTTATATGGTTCACTTAGACTGTGTTATGACCATGAGGCTCTTTAAATAGACAGTGCCACAAAAGGATTGAATGATACAGCCTAGCTCAAAAATTTTCTGCATGTTTGTATCTGAAGAGGAAGGTCTTGAACTTAGAAAACCTGCTCTTTTGATTGTGGGGTTTATTTTTTCCTGTTTTCCTTTTTATGAATATTACTTTCTCTTGAGTATTGTTCATCTTAAAAAATAGGAGTAATTGAAGTCAAATCTGTGTTTAATTATGTGTGTAATTTACTGATATTTAGATATGTTTAACCTCATGCTGTGTCTCTGGCTTGTTTTATGAAATTGAAGGCACAGCTGTACAGAGGTGATTTTTGTTGGATGTGAATTATTTTTGAATGGTACATTAAGCCATGGCTCTACAGTGATGGCAAGTTACATGAATCTGTTTTGTATACTGAAAATATGGTAGGCAGCCCTTTTGTTTTCTGATTCATAGATTTTGGTTTTTCTCTTCAGAATTAAATTTTCCTTTGTTTGACTGACACAGAAGACAACAAAGAAACAAAAAAATGAGACAGACATGGTTTACAGGAACATGTGAGCTGATGAATGTCCCTGATCCTTACTAAATGCCCTGAAGCTGAGTCAGGGGAAGTTTTGGTTGGATATTAGTTCTTCACCCAGAGGATGGTTGGTCACTGGAACAGGCTCCCCATGGAAGTGGTCACAGCACCAAGCCTCACAGCATTCAAGAGTTTGGACAATGCTCTCAGGCACATGGTGTGACTCTTGGGGTGTCCTGCACAGTTTCCAGGAATTGGACTCTATGATCTTTGTGGGTCCCTTCCAATTCAGCATATTCTATGATTCCATGATTCTATGATTTAAAGAGAATAACTTGACTTTTTACAGGACTGGACATCCAGACGGACAGGAATGAATCTCCATAGCAATACAAAACACACAACTGCCAGAAAAGTGAGTTTAATTCTGCATTTATTTGTCTTTTCACATGGTAAAGTAAGTGCTCAGCTCCTGATATCATCTCCTCTAACATTAAAAAAACATCATTACACACGCTGCACTTTTCTTGTTCTAGTTCTAATTAAGTTCAGTAAAATGTTATAATTTGTCCTGTAAAAACTGAAGTTTTAAGTTAGATACTTGTAAGGACACCTGATTTTCAAGAATAACAAGAACTTTCCTATGTCAGGATTGTAAAGGGAAAATAAAAGATATAGGAGAAAGCCATGAGGCTTCCATGTAAGGTATGATCTGCCAACTCTTCTGACTACCTTGTTTGCAACCGTGTGAAACCTCCACTTGTAGGGTGGAGATTAGCAGAGAGAATCTGATGCCGTTTGCTTGCTCTGCATTTTTGTATGCTGGTGATTTCAAGGGCTGCATAATTAGACCAATTTAGCACAGGTATCAAATCTGTAATATTGAATCTCTAAATCATGTACCCTGATTCAATGGGAGAAAATCTATAAAGAGAAAAGACAATTATTAACGTTTGAAAAATACTAGACAATAATATCTGAAATTTTAGTCAATACCTTATAACATCAGATCAGAAAGTTTTATTCAAGTATCTAGGATCAACATTTCAAAAGTCAAAACCCCAAGCTTAGGCATTTAAATTCATATTTAGCTTTAAGGCTTACTGTGCATCAAAGAACTCATATTTAGGTAATTTAGAATCTAGACAAGATGATCATAAAAGCAAAATATACTTACTACTCTAACAGTCTTTCTCTGCTTTTATAATTATTGTTATCCATCTGCAGACATGCTCTTCTATTTTGGGTATTATGCTTAAATAATATAAAACTACATTATTACTGATGTTCAGAATGATAAGTAGATGGAATCTGTTCTTTTTTTAAACTTTTCAGAGATGCCTGTGTAATCTGGAGAGGACAGCTTGTGAAGAAACAGACGCTTGGAGATCACAAAGGCACAATCCATATGTCTGGATTGTATTATGATGTAGACCACAAACATACTCGTACTTAATAAATTCATGTGTGTCATTTCTATTAAAGAAGGACAAAGTATGTCCCATTTTTACTAAATATTTCAAATGTACTTTGAAATTTTATCTTGAAATAAAATAAGGACATTTACATAATTCTTTTCATAAGCAATAAAATAATAAAAAAGGAATTTATGTGTGTTTACCTGTATGTTGTCCTCTTCTTATTTATCTTGGATAATCTCTGCATATGTGAAGCAGATAAATTAGTGATGTCCGTATCTGAAAAATTCGAGACAGATATTATTTCAAGACCTAGGAGGAAAGATCTTAAAGAAAAGTGACTTCATTTGCAAGTGGCATGTTATGTTACTCTGTGCACTAGAGGACCACATATTTTACTTTTTTTTTTTGGTTCGGGGCCTACCTGTTTAGATTAGGAAAGCTACAATTTATGCAAATATATCACTGAGTAAAAAGCACTGCACTTCCTCACATTTTGATATTGATGTCACTGTGTAGTGTTTAGTAATTTTTGCTCCTTAATTCCCTATTGTCAAAGGTTTTAAAATTAATGATAAAACTTCCTTCACACTCCAAATGTAAAGAATCAGTGTTTGATAGGAAATTATCTTGGAATCTGCATTGGCTTTTTTCAAAAAGATTCATTGTTTAATGATCTTAGATCTGCTAGGAAAAAAGTAAATTCTAAAATGACTTTGGGATGCTCTATCTAGAATAAAAAAACCCTCTTGTTTGTTCTGTGTAACAATCTTGGAATGCTGCATCTACTAGCCAGATCCAAAATATGATGACTCTTGTTTTTTCTGGAAAAACAATGCTTGTTCGTTGTGTTAAAGGGACAGTGTCTCTGAAAAACAGGTTTTATAGTGAAAAAATTCACGCTGGTTGTGAATATGTAGTACGAAATGACATGCTTTACTTATTTGATAGGCAAGAAAAACTGAAGCAACACTAATTATATGTTGAAATTTAGGACCTCTCAAACAGACAAAGAGACTTTTTTTTCCCCTTTTTTTTGGAGGGGGGAGTACAGTTTTCTTTGGCTCTTATTCATCTTGCTGATTTCCTTTTTCAAAGGGTTTCATAGTTATGCCTTAGACTGAAGAGTACCTGTGCTTCTCACTTATTCCAAAACAGGCATATTTTGTGTGCAACAGCGGTCAACAGAGTCCTTTTTTTTCCCCCATGTGGTATTTTGCAAGACACTCTACAAGCATATGCATTATTCACATCCTAGATATGTAGATATTTGTCAGACCAGGGAAGGGGAATGTATTTCCAAAGGCTAATTTTTGTCTATAAAGGCTAATTTCCCTAGAGTCCCTTAGAGTTGGTAGAGGAAGCTAGTATGCTAGTACCCTCCAGAGAAACGGTTCAGAGCAGGAGACTAATTAATCTCAGAGGGGGAGACTGTGCTGCTGTTGGCTGGGAGAGAGTTAATTTTCTTAACAGTAGCTGGAATGGGGCTGTTTTGGATTTGTGCTGAAAACAGTGTTCATAATGCAGAAATGTTTTCTTTGTTGCGGTGGAGTGCTTACACAGTGACAAGGCATTCCCTGCCTCTCACCCCACTCCTCCAGCAAGGCTGGTCATGCACAAACTTTCTCACTTGTGCCTTTCCAGTTCTCTCCCATGTCCCACCAGGGGCGAGTGAGCAAGTGGCTGTGTGGTGCTTAGCTGCCAGCTGGGGTTAAGCCACAACAGAGATTAACCACACTAGACTATAGTCAGGCTTAATGAATGATCCCCACTCAGATCATCCACCCAGATTATGACAAATGCACAGAAGTAACCTCTGCTTTTTATCATTTATTATCCCACCAAAGACAGTCATCTGCAAAAACTTGCCAATACGTATTTTTACACCATTTTCATAGACACAGGAACGGATTGCAATTTGGTCCCCAGAGGACTTCCCTATTATGGTGCTGATAGCTGTGCTCTGCCCGCATACTTTGGCTGGTTAACATATTTATCCCATGCAGTTACCTTTTATCTCCAGATCAGTTCTATAGGGTAATTCACACCCATGTTCTTCAAGGCTGGTCTAGGGCAAACTAGCTGCATCCACAGCAAGCAGAACTTGATACGGACTTGGCTTTTATTCCTACATGGTAATCCTTTGAACAAAAGACATATTTCCTGTTCTTGTGGGCTTAAGGTTTTTTCCTGTTGAAAGTGTAACTAATGGTGTAAAGGCTTTGTTGCAGCCTGTCAGAGCTGAATTCTTATAGCCCGAAGTGTGTTGCTTGCCCTGGAATCATGGAATATTCAAGGATTTGTGGACCAAGAGCACATGCAGAAAGTGTTGTGTAGAGCACATGGCAACAAGCCTATGGTTGTCTTAACCCTTCAGCCTTCTGGAAGCTATCAGTCAAACAAGCTATTCCCAGAATCACTTCCAGGTTTTATTTTAGAAGGAGCTATTTTTTTTTCCTCTTCAAAAGAAGTTTAATAACGTCTCTGTAGTAAAATCAAGAGACTAGATATGGCTCGTACATAATTCTGACTATTGTCTGATCTCAATCTTTTTATATTAGCAAAAGATATTAAAAGTAGACTAATGTCTCATGCAAAATTTATTTAGCATTGAAACATTGACCAGGAGTCTGTTTTATCAAACTAAATGGGAATAAAAGTGGGTCTTATGATCCTGAATGGAAAGGAACTATCCACGTAGCAGTTTCTCCCTTAAAAATTGACACTTCTTAGGAAAAAATTTACCCTGATTGCTTTAGAGGAACATGTCATTTTTCTATGAGTGTAAGCAAATTTCATTTACACACATACCAACTCCTCTTTTGCTCAACATCCCTCTGGCAAACAAAACCATCATTTCTGCAGAAAAATATCTTGAAACAGAATCCTAACAAATTTTCAAGTGAGACATATGCACTCTGCAGAAGACAGTTCTTCTGTGACAGAGATACAGATAATGGATCTCTTCTCTTTGTTTTATCTAGAGTTAAAATAAAACGACAATATTGTCATTTAAATCAGCTCTACATGTTTCATTTTGTTGTCACAATGAACAACCATATGCACCAAAAAGCAGCGAGATTTTTAGCCTCTGGACAGAAAGATATGTGAAGAAAATCTAAAAGCATGTAATCTCCAAGAAAAGTCTGACATATAGTTTGCATCAATACCACACTGAGAGCAAAAAATGTAGTTCAGTAGGAAATTTTTATTTCTACCCTGAAATTAAGACAGCTGGATGAAAGAAAACTTTGCTTCTGTAAGGATCTAATGTGATGAAGTTATTGCTCCAGCTGCTTCTACCTGAAATACAGATAAAGGTAGAAAGATTATTCACAAAGCCTTACATCAAATCATGTAATTTTAGCTATTCTACAGGCATGGAGGTGTGTCACTACAGCAATTCTCTCTTCTTTAACAAGAAAGAATGTTACTAATAGGTGTGCTCTTGCAATTTTTGTAGACAGCAGCGACTGTCTCCTACATATTTGAATGACATCAGGAGCATGGATCTCAGAATAACACCAAGGATTTCATTACCAAGGTCTATAGGGATGTAAAAGAGTCCAATAACTTTTCTTAATCCAAAGAATAATATGAGATGTGTATTAATGAACAAGCACAGGAAATTAAGGGTAAGAGAAAAAATACACATTTATAGGACATAATATTGTAAGTTCCACTGAGACAAGTTGTTTCTTTTTTCCTAGGAAAGAAAAAAGCTTAAAGAATCTCACAGTCTGAAAAATGTAAAGCCCTGTCACAGTAATTACTTATTAAGTTCAAGATACATTTCAATCTGCAAGAGATAGTGAGTCTTTTTGTTCCATCTTCCAGTACAACTTTCTTAGTATGGGTAAAAAAAAGAAAAAAACATACATAATCATTTTAGAAATGAACAAAAAACCCCCAAGATTTTTAAAACTCTGTTCTCCTAGGTAAGCTTGGAGTCTAAACAGCATGTAACGAGACTCTCTTAGACAGAATCTTTCACCTAGGAGAGCAAAGCCTCATTTGTGTGGAACTTGGAAAGCATATGATGTAAAACTTTCATAGCTCTGTGGCAAAACAAAAGTGATTTTTAACTGGTATTTCCATCATTTTCAAGACAGGCACACCCACAAAAGTATAATTTTTTAAAATTTTATATAAAACCTTTATGAAAAAGCATCTGAGTATCTTGTTGTGACTGCTGGAATTAACACAATTTTAGGTCTGTGATTCATACTTGCACAAAGGGGAAAAAATGTTTTAAAATCTATTTCCATATGTTCTTTCATAACTGATCTTTAATTTTTCTTGAAACGTAAATCTGGCCTTCTTAATTTGCAGCTCAGATGATTATGAAAACCTTTTTCATATGTGATGAAAAACTCCTTTTCTCTTTCCCAGAAAATATCTGGCCACTTTCATTGCAGCTCATCTCACTCATCTTGTATCTTTTTAAATGTATGTAGAATGTTCCACTTTGGTCTTAGAAGTCCAAAAACTGGTGGTTTTTTCTGTCTTTTAGCAGTGACTCGATCAGTGATCTTAATCTAATCCCTTAGAACTCAGAGCAGCAAAACACAAACCCACATTTTTTATTTGAACAGAACTTAACATTTAGCAACCACTCGAGTATTTTGCATTCTGTTGGTCTGTGCCTCCCATCTGTGTAAAGAAAAAGAGAATGTTTATACCTTCTTTTCTTCCTTCACAGATGTTGCAAGATTTAATCAGTTTGAAGAAAGATGGGGTTTTAATTGCATTGCAGGGAATTGAATGCTCATGATACGTGAGAAAAGATACAGTCTGACCAGCAGCAAGACTCACAGAGAAGAGGTTGGGTTGAAGAATTTAAAGCACATCTTTCAAAGACTAGTGAACATAAAAGACAGTGTTGCTTCCAGGCTCCCATTTTAACTATTTTTTTTTTTTCATTTGGTGAAAAGTTTCCTTACTTTGTTCAGTATTTGTTTTGAAACTTGTTTAAGAAAAAGGAAGTAGTTAAATATCAGTATTGCCTAAAGATATCCCCCTGCTGTTTTTTTTTTTTTTCCTCAACAAGCTCCAGACTTCAGGAATGCCATTAGTATGAGTATTCACAAATAAGGGGGCTGTAAAGATGAGATATGCATAAAATAGAGTTCCTTTTGTCAGAGAAAGTTCCCACGGCTACGGGCATTCAGAGATATAATCTTTCTTTTCTTTCTGATGAATTATATAAAGTAAAAATATTAATAATTAAAGGCAACCCCCCCAACTCCAAACCATAAAATCCAACAAGCCAGCCATGAACAAAGGAAAGAAGCTGTAAGAGTCATTTGGGACTGATTTGGAAATGCTTCCTGATATTTTTAAATGCTAAATCTTTTCTGCATATGTATACATAACACTGATGCCTTGGGGAGCTCAGCTGTTGGGATAAGCTTGAATAATCTATTTCGGATACTCAGGGAAGCATTTTTCAGTCTTCCTGCTTCCATCTTGCAGAAACTGGTATGCCAAGAGGGGTCACGGGTGTCCTTGCAGATGCGACATTCTAGATATGACCTTTCAGAAGAACAATAGAATTAACTATCTGGAGCAGATGACAGGATATATTAAGTTTCTTCTCTACAATGTAATTAAAATCCCATATTTCTTCAAAATGAAAAACACCATTGTTTATGACCTACATGTTGATCTTGTTCACCATTCATAAAACAAAAGTGAACTCCTGAGACAGATTATCTGGGAACTTCTATTGAAAGTATTAATGAAAGACATGTTTTAAAAAACTAAAGATGTGGGAAAATGGGTGACTGTAAGTAAAGACTGTATAGATAATGCAGTCCACAGATAAAAACAATACAAAAGGTCAGAAACTGTAACATACACAGACTCACAGTGGTTTTAACAGTTTGTTCTTAAGGGAACTATGAAAGACTTTTGATGTTATCAGATTTTACATCTGAAAATTACATTGTCTTTCCAGTAGCAACCCTTGGTACTAAGGAGGAGAACTTGTGAAACCTGCATGTGCTCTTACTGCGTGATCACAGATCTGTTAAATCCTGTCTTGCTTCCCAAGCTAAATAGAGACTACACCCACAATAACGAATTATTCTTGCATTATGAATGTTTAGGTCAGCGTACTAGAGGATTTTACAAAGATAAATCTTATTTCACAGTGCTTGGATTATCATGGCACTATGGCTCTGTTTATGTAGTTCATGTAACATTTTGGTGTCTGTTCCTAAAAGTAAATTAGGAGGTTTATTTTAAATCTTCAGTTTAGTCAAGATGCCATTGTCTTTTTCACAATAAAAATAATTTAATGTAATGGGTACAATATTTTTTTTCCTCTGAGGTGGCAGAGAAAGATCTATTTTAAATGTGTTACTTAAATGAAAAATAGTAGTAAAAATAATCCCAAATCATACTCTTAATCTCTTTTCAGGAAGGATTTGACCTTGTCAGCATTTGTTCAAGAAACACAATGGTGTGGGTTCTTATCATTTTTCCATTACAGTTCAGAAATTACGGCATGCAGGAGACCTGTATTTAATAGTCTGGTGTATCCTCATGGGCATTGTCTCACCTGATCCAGCTCCAGTTGTAGATTTGTCACTGTCTTAAGCAAAAAAGGCCAAGTGCCTGCACAGTGCATAGGCAACAGATGTTGAGCACTGGGTGCAGGCACCTTTGAGATTGCAGATCTAGAGTGTGTGTCTCAGGGATCCGCATCCTAAAATGTCTCCAGAACTTTTATTTTCTATCTTCCCCATGCCCTGCTCCAGCAATGCCCCAGTAGGGTCAGCCTCCAGCTCCCAACACCCCTACCCTGTCTGGCCATGGGTTCCTAGCCCTGGCCCAGTCTTGGCCTCTGCCCATCCCCATGGCAGAGCCTGATATCTGGTGCTGCTCCACTGCCCCCAGCTGCCCTGCTCGTGGCTGGATGGTTGGATCCACTTTCAATCCCCATGACTACAGCACCCTGGCAGTCACCCTGCTCTGCAGTCTCTCAAAATCTTCCACAGATTTTGCTTTCAAAACTAAGTTTCATTAGTTGCCACAGCAACTTTGAGCACTCACAGCATCCTCTAGATGCAAGTTCTGACTCAAATGTCTGTTTTGGATCTGGCTTCAACTACCTTGGGGTTTTTTACCCATTTGTTCTTATACTGGTGGGGAAATGAGCCCTTAAAACCTTTTTACCTTTTTCATAAGACCCAGCATTATATATATGTTTATTACACCTCCCTTCCCCATATTTTTCAAATTAAAGAGGTTTCCCCACCACTCCATATATTTGGACATTTTTGTTTCTTTCTCAAATTTTCAGAGTCTTCTAAAGTTCTCCTGGGATTGAAACACAAAAAATTAAGGAGTACTTAAGATGTCAACAACAGGTTGAAATAATGACATAATTATGTTGTTATATTAATTCCTGATTTCAGATTCAGTATTTCCTAACAGGAAATTTTTTTGTTTTGTTTTAATTTTTAACAATATTGAGCAATGACATCTTGAAATGGGTTATAATCCCAACATCCTGAGGGACTACAGTCAACTTCTGCTCAGTATTTTTCCTAAGATTTAGAAACCCTGCCACCCAAACTGCTTGGTTTGAGAACAACTCAAATTTGAGAGCATCAAATGCTCTATGAAGTGAGTTGAAATAAAAATACTAAAGGACATTGGATGCCAACAAACATGCCGATGCAAAAAGTCACCCTTTTATAAATTTGAATAAGGAATAAATTTAATCTATTAAGAATATTTTCCAGTAAAATTAAGCTTTACCACAAAACACCTCTTCATTGTACCTAAAATATTTCTCTTTAAAGTTCTTGAAATCAAGGAATTTCAGTGAAAGCAAATACAGGACTCTGATGAAAATCTGACAGAATTCTCACGACAATTCAAGGCTCTAAACCGTATTTTAGATAAGATGTGTTTTCCTCCTGTGCGTGAACTCTCATTATCCATGGTGTGAGGGCAGTTTGCTGTGGGAAGGTTTTCATACTCTTATCCCAATTGCTGAGCTCCACCTCTAAACAGGGGTCAACTTTTGGCTCTGTGGTCAGAGCTTAGCAGTCTAAAGAGTTTTTTACTCAAGTCTGGGCTCGGGTTTTCCAGGTTTTTTGGCATGGAGATGTTGAAATGGACACTTGTGACAATTTCACATGGGTAACAGCAGCAGCTGACCTGACAAGAATGTTAATTCCAGTGCAGCAGCTGCTGGAGATCAATGGCATGAGACCATAGGAAACCCCACTGGGCAGATTGGCTTTGGCCAAAGATTCTAAGATGTCCTGACTCCCAAGCCAACTTGCTCCCCAGCCTTTTGATACCCCCAAGAATGTAATATTCTCTTAGCAGGTGCAAGTCCAAGCTCATTTATTCCACTCGATGGGAACAGATGGAGGTAGGGTAAAAATTTGTTCATGCAAAATTTAGCAAATTTGGTTTCTGAATGATTTGGTTCAAAACCAGATACAGAAATACCATTATGTAGGTTTTATTAAATGAAATAGAGTATCTGAATTTTGGCCAGTTGCTGTTCCAATCATTCCCACCTTCCCTGAAACAGGCATGTAGCAGAAGCAGTCTCTGAGGACAAAAGTAAGAGAGTGTCTGGTGTCCAGGGTGAATCAACCATTAGGGAATACTAAAAATCAAAGCAAACAAACAGCTAACAAACCTGCCAACCCACTACCTTACTGCCCTTCCCCCTGCAAAAAAAAAACCCAACCCAAACCAAACAAACCCACAAAAAAACCCTAAAAAGCTTTCAAATTAGACTTTGACATGGATTCTTTTTGTACTCTTTTTATTAAAAATACAGATGAAAGGTCTTTGATTGAAAAGCTGTGTCCAGAACAATAGCAAGAAAGCAATATTGTTGTTCCACACAACCATCTGGCCTTCCCAGGGCTTCAGCAGCTAGACCCTGTTAACCCTGATCTAGGTTTATTTCTTTTTTTATTTAACGTTCTGTTGGTGGAAAGTGCTTACACATGCACTATCAAGCCATTTTGTACAAATCTGTAATAATACTCTTAAAACCACACAGCACTCAGAATCCAGGATTAAGGCTTTAAACCAGATGAAATATATATTGGGATTCCAAACAAGTTTTCTTTCTTTTTATAATGCAAATGTGTTAATGCTCTGACCTCAAAACTGAGAGACCAAAGCCTAGATAACTATCAAGAATCTGGCAAAGCACTGTTCATCCTGCACAGGCATTCAAAAAAACAGAACTCCCCCCTCCTAAGTAACAACAAAGTGAGATATCAAGGACTTATATCTCAATAACATTACTTTTCTTCCCTTCTAATAAAAATTTGAGATAAGAGTATTTGCAATATGTTCAGATTACTGTCTGTTAAAACAATTTGTAATTTCAAAAAGTACAGTATTTTTTTAAATCTGTAGTTTCTTGAATGAAAATATTTTAATAATTGAATATAAAGTACTGAAAAATGCTGAGACACTTTTCTGGACTGCAAGAAGTTAATAATAAATAAATAATAAATAATAACAAAAATAAATAGTTAAACAGTAGCTTCTATTTTTGTGATTTTTAAGCATATATGTTGTCTCATGAATTTATAACTTTCAGTATTTATTTCATTAATGTAAGAATCCAGATTTTTAAAAAAAATCATATTATATACTGAAAACCAGCACTACAATGCTACACATAGTTCTATGCTTAGCCATATAAAATCCAGCTTCTTGTATATTAGACATTCCAGATGCTTAGAAAGTGCTGTTCAAATAAAGAACAATATTGATTTTGTTAATCTTTTCTGCATGTTTTCTGTTGTTTTCAAAACCCCCCGAAAAAGGAAAAAAACAGATGCCATATATACCTCTAAGTGAAATAAATATCCCACATTTGTTTATGGACAGGAAAGAATAAAGGCAATACAGAAATTGTGAAATGTGCCCTAATTTGATGACTCTTTGTTTCTTACTTGCAGAAAAACCAGCTGCAAGTGTTTTATATGCTCTACAGTACGATGCCATAGACCAAACATACATCCTGTTTTCCCTTTTGAGGATTTCTCAAATGTTTGATCATCAAGTCACGTCAAATCTGTAGAACTGGCATCTTTGGTCTATGGCGCAGTCTATTCTCCTTGGGGTTGTCACATTCTACCAGAAGGCTGGTAACAAGAAGAGTTCTGCGTGAGCTTATGCTCCAATCTGTCAACACCTTTATCTGTGGCCTGCAGGAAATGAAAGAATGAGTTCTCACAGAGTTTGCAGATATCACCAAATTGTGACATGCTGAGGGGCAGTGCTGCTGCGTAGGGGTGTGGTGGCCAGTTAGCCTGTGGTACAAGGGACAAAAAGTTCTCGGGTAAGACAGTCCCTGGTACCAGAGACTTATATTTGGTCACAGTGAGAGAAGAAGCTTCTCCCAGAATACTTTGTTCGGTTATGGTAATCTACCCCAATTCTGCTCCCCCAGTTGGCCCCTGGCCACCCTGCCCCCATGCTACCTTACACGCTCCATGCCATAGAAAGCTCTCCCCTCCAGGCTTCCCCCATTGGTCTCTGCCCCTCGCCACTCCCCCAGAGCTTTCCCATTGGCTCCCATTCCCTAGTCGCGCCTTTGTACTGCCCCTGTGCCCTCACACCATTGGTTCCTGGTGCTTGCCCCACTCTCGTACTTAAACCTGAGCTCTCCATTGTTCTGTCTCTTTGCCTCTGGAACACTTCGCAGTGTGGAAGTAATAAACAGCTCCTGTGGAAATCTATGCAAAGATCCTTCCTGCCTCTTTGCCGTTGACCCATATTACTGAAGCTGTCCTTCTGTTTGTGCGTGCATGTGTGTGTGAGCGTGTGTGGCTTATCCTGCTGAGCGCTTCCGCTTTGGAGACGCCTTTTAGAGATCCCAACACCTCGCGCTCTGGCACAGAAGCTACAGAGCCAGAGAGATAGCGATAGAGGGGCACTTGGCACAGGCTGCAGGAATGGACCAACCGTGTGAAAATCAACAAGGACCATTGCAGACTCCTGTCCCTAGAAGGAAGAACTGATGGCAGACCAGGAACTGACCATCTGGAGAGTAGCTCTTGGGAAAAAGGCAAGGGGACCTCAGTGGACCATGTGCTCAGTGTGGGCCGACAGTTTTCTTGGAAAATGGCCAGTAGTTCGAGAGAAGTGATTGTTCCCATCTACGTATTACCTGTTAGACCACATACAGAATACTGAGGCCAGCTTGTCACTACAGTCTCTCCTTACCCCTTGTTCCCTGTCAAGGACAAGGAAAGCCTCAATGGAGAGAGTTCAGCTACTTCAGGAGGAAGGTAGAGCCAGGTTCTTCACGGCGCAGCGTGGGAGGACAAAAAACAATGGAAATAAATAGAGTAGAAGACAGAAGTTGAATATGACATGCTGGTTCTATAGAGAAAATTTTTACTATCAAGACGATAAAGGGCTGGGACAGTTTCCCAGAGAGACTGCAGTTTTTAACCTTGGAGTTTTTCAAGACCCAAATGGATAAAGACTTGAGTAACCTGATCTGGCCTCATACCTAAAGCAGGTTTGATGTTGAACTAGAGGCCTTCTGAAGTACCACCTAGCCCACAGTGTTCTGTGATTCTGTGATGCTACTATTTTCTATACATTTTTAAGAGTTCCTTACTACTCAGACTAACTCTCCACTTTTTCCAGTATCCTGTTTCTGGCAGGAATCAATGGTGGCTACCTACACAGAAGTGGAAGAACATGGCAATTGTAGTGGTAGGGCGGTTTCAAGAATTCATGATCAGACTTTGTGCCAGAGCTCTCTTTTAGCATTGCACCCATCTGATTCACCCTACCACCCTAAAACCTCCCTGTTATTTTGCAGTATCAAATGGTCAAGAAAGGCCTCAAGTTAAAGGCAGGACAGTATATGAGGGCCTGGTTAATTATACTTTACTTTCATATCCGCTACAAATCATTTACTGCAAACAGCTACTTGTCTAAAAAGGCAGTCAGTCTGATCTTCTATGTGCATAAAAGAGCATCTGTATTTGCACACAGCTATCAGCTTTCATATTTGTAGAAATTTTAGATTCTCAATACCACCAAAGCAGTTAAAACTTAATTAAGACAATGTCTGAAAATCATGTGCATATGCATTCATCCCTTAGGTGGGAAAGAAATGATTTTCTTAAGGCAAAAATGAGATTCAAAGTTTAATGTTGACTAAGTAAAGTGGAAATCCCAAAACTAGAGATTAATAGTGATAAAACAGATAGCCAGGCTTTGCCCTTTAGCCAGATGCACATCTATAAAGATCCAGCCAATTTTTTTCTTGCAATCTTGCCAGGGAAGGGAAAAAAAAAAAATTACCAGAATTTAACATGCTATATGATTTTGTGAATAACCCTTCAAGCTGTCATTCTTGGTGCCAAAACTACTGTGCGACAGCATTAAGCAACAGGAGCATGGACTCATTTCAAGCCCAGGTGCTGAGCGATTTTAAATGCATGAGCTCCTTGTTGTGAAACAATCATTCCCTCTGAGGCTGTGTCCTCATCACTCCATGAACTGTGCTCATGGTGAATGTGCATTTACTTGTCTTGTAGCTAGTGTTCACATGCAAATTTCCAAGAAAACAGAACCATCTCCTCCTTTCTTTACAGGATGCTGGCCTTGTAAGAAATGGAGCACCATAAAAACAGCTGAAATGGAGGGTGCAGCACTTAGGGCAGGAGTAATAAAAGAAAGTTAGAGAGCAGATTTCCTCTGATCCATGCACAGCCCACGTACTTATATCAGGTAATGGAAGAAAAAGCCCTCCACATTCAAAAAGAAACTAAGAACATTGACAGCTATATAAGGCTTAGGAACTTAACAGTAATTTATGACCCATGCAAATATGGTTTTCCAACAGCCAAATGTTATAATTATTGTGGTATTTTTAGTAGATCTTAGAAGTCAATTTCAGAATGAATTAAGGATGAGTAAGCAGTATACCAACTGTTTCTATAGCAAAGCTCAGATTAATTTTCAATTCTTAAAGCTACATTCATGCATCATATAGTTCATCTCATTCAGCTTCAGTTGTCTAAAAGTTACTTGTCTAAATTAAAGCTGGATCACTTTATAACACTCTGAGGCAAAACAAACACCTCAAGATGAGATATATCACCTTACAGAGATATCTATTTCTTTCTTTTGGCTATAAAGTTGGAACTAAAACAATGAGATGAAAATTAGACACTTAATCTGTGAAATCTGAATTATGTACTTGGCAATTTGTTGACTTAGGCAGTTTTTCCACACATTTGTTTTTATATTTCTGCAAACCATAGGGTTAAAGAGTGCAGTACAGATTGGGGCAGAAAGAAACAAAAAAAGGGTCTGTAGGGACAAGGAATACTTTCAGGTAATATTGTCAGCAAGTAAGGATTTTTTTCTAACTTTTAGATATATATACACATTAGATGAGATAAAAGCATTCGCAGTACCTCACTTAAATGAAGTTGAAAATGTTGCACTTATTTACTTCAGGATTGAAATTTCATTATCTATTCAAAACATCTGTTTTCTATTGTTATGTGAAAATTACCATATAGTGGATTGTGAGAAAGCTTTAACAAGCTCTGACAGCAGATCTGTGCCAGAGCTGGATGCTTATCAGTGAGCTGTGCTTGCACTGGGCAGCACAGGCTAGCTACAGTTAGTCCATCCTCAAGGAACAGTTCAGTGTCATGTTGAGAGAGGAGTCCAGCAAGGGGTTTTTTGCAACCTGAGGTATTGGGTCTGGCTGAGACGAGTTCATTTTCCCACAGCAGCCTTTGCAGTGCTGTTCTCTGCGCTGGCAGACAGAAGGATGTTGATAACACACCAGTGTTTTGGCTGCTGCCGAGCAGCGCTGGCACAGCCTCAGCACTGTCTCCCCAACATTTCCCCAGCATTAGGCTATGGGTGGGCAACATTCTGGGACAGGACACATCTAGGACAGCTGACCCATATTAACCAAAGGGATATCCCATAAGATACCTGCTCAGATATAAAAGCTAAGAGGAAGGGGTGGAATTCATTATTTACAGTGTTTGCCTTCTGGAGCAACGACTACATGTGTGGCAGCCCTGCTTCCCTGGAAGTGGTCAGACATTGCTTGCTGATGGGAAATAGAGAAAAAACAATCTATTTTTTTTCTCGCTTCACTTGTGTGCACACAAGCTTTCACTTTTGCTTTAGTAAACCACCTTATCTCAACGCAGGAGGTTTTTTCCATCTTATTTTCCCTCCCCTGTCCAGCTGAGGAGGTGAGTGTTAGAGCAGCAGTGTGGGCACCTAGTGCCTAGCCAAGGTCAACCGAAGACATCTACAACAGAAGTAGGGCAGAGAAATAAAGCAGAACGAATTAATATGTCATGTACACCATCACAGGGTTCTAAAAAGAGAAACCAGATATATTTATAAGAAGGAGGTAATATTTTCATTAGACCAACTAGTAGAAAAATGTCAAGCTTTTGGGCATGCTAGCACTCAGCATGAGTCCTCTATTTTTCCAAATATATAAACTTTTATAGATATGCAATATATATCCATAATTCTTAGCTTTGCTAACATACCTTCCGAGGAAGAAAAGAATAATAGTGTTGTAAAAACTCAAGTCTTCCCATTACTCACAACAAATACTATCTTATTACTTAAAAGCATACAACTTCTATAAATAACAACACAGCCCTAGCTCAAGGAAAGAAAGTTGTGTCATTAATGTCCAACAAACTATACATCAGGCATTGGTAAAACACAGATGAGTGAAAACCTCATCTTATTATTTGTTGCTAATTCATGGAAGGAATAACCCCCCCCCCCATAAAACCCTAGAAACAAACAAACAAACAACAAATAAAAAAATCCCAAAACCAAAATACAAAACAAAACAAAACAAAACAAAAAAACCACCCAAAAACGAACTTTGCATCTATTCTATTACTGTTTGCTAATTATCTGAGTATTTTCTCTGGGTAACTGTGTTGGGAGTAAATGACAACACTTTGGCAGAGGAGGGGTGCAGAGGTGGCCTTTGTGAGGAGGGGCTGTTTCCAGCCAGCGCCAGGAGACCCACTGCAGGGTGCAACTGAGCCCCACTGTCAAGATTGTGGCACCACTAGAAACATATGAGGAGGGAGGAAGAAAGTGTGAGAAAATGGCCCTGTAGACAGCAAGGTGAGAGAAGGAGGAGGGTGAGGAGGTGCTCCAGGCGCAGGAGCAGAGGTTTTCCTGCATGGAGGATTGTGGAGGACCATGGTGGAGCAGATATTGAGCTGCAGCCCATGGTGGACCACACCCAGAGCAGCTGGATACTACCTAAATGGAGAGTCCAGTCTGAAGCAGAGGAAAGGTGTGAGGGGGGAGGAACAGCAGCATAGAGGAACTCTTACTGACTGACCCTAACCACCATTCCCCTTCCCACTGTGCAGTTCATGGAGCTTCAGGTGGAGAACGCTTACAGGAGATAGAGCTTGGGAGTGAAGGACTGAAATTCAGCTTTGAAACGGGACCAAGCATTGTTTAAATATTTGCATTTGTTTTCTCATCACACAACTCTCTACTTTTAATTTGCAATGAATTAAATCAGTTTTCCCCAAGCAGAGTCTGTTCTGCCCATGACAGTCATTGGTGAATGATTTCCCTTTTCTGACCTGACCCGTAAGCTCTGTCAGTCCTATTATCTCCCCCTGTCCTGTGAGGAAGGGGAGCAAGTGAGCAGATGGGTGGTGTTTCTGGATGAGGCTAACCCACCACAATAACTTACAGCAGATGAAGGTAACATTTAAAAAGCTTCACCCAAATTTCCAGATACTGACGTACATTACTAGTCTTACTGCAGAGCAGTAGACAAGACTCACTACGACATTTTAGAACACAGCTTGTCCCAAAATTAACGATACAGGAAATTTATAAATTGCCATTATAACTGAATGAATTATTCATCTGTCTGTAACTAGACAAACGGAGCTGGTGCAAAGAGATTAGGTGAGATACATTAGAACTCTCAGAAGATATTTTGCATAGAATTTGCTTGTGCTCCACTTTATCCAACTACTTTTTCCATTTGTAATGATAAACATCCATAGTTCTGGTTCCTAGGAGAAGCAAGATTTGTTTTTTCACGTTATCTATTAGAAATTCTGAAATCTCATACGCAAAAAACTTCTAGGTGTTTCTCAGTAATTTTAGGAAAGGATCATGTTAGACAGTTAAACTAACACCTAGCGTATGCTAACTCAAATCCATTTCCTGGTTCTCAGTAAATCCTCAGTGAGCCTCTTTCTAAGGCTGTCTCTGTTGCTCTACAGAAATCTCATCAAAGGACTTTTCTCTCTCTTTTGACTAGGCAAAGGTATTTAAGGTGTTTAAGTCTCTAAATGCTTTTAAAAAAAAACTTGGTCACAGGTGTATTCTCAGAAATAGAGATATCAGCAAGCAGGGTAAAAGGAAATTTGTGCTATAGTGAGACGTCTATATGAAAGTCCAGAGGGGAATCACAAGTTCCATTAAGGATGTCTCAAAGTGCATTATTTTTAAGAGGCACTGTAAGCTACAGTCACTGATACTGTTCTGTTTGGTATTTGGTACACTACTGACTTCTCTAAGCTACTGTTTATATTTTTTAGTGCGTGTGTAAATCCATTTCTAGTTATTGATGCTCTACAAACATTTTTTCAAGTTTTGTTCATATTTTAAAATTTTATCTTCAATCCTGTACCTCAGTTCCTCAGAACCCTTATTTTACGGTAAGAAGTCTTAGCTCTGAAAAACAAAGTATTGCTAAAAAAATTACTTGGTTTTGGTGTCACAGGGTAGACTGGTCTAATTGGTGGGCCAGTTAGATTAGATCATTCATAACACCCATGTGATAGATCTATTACTAAAAGACGCCCGTGGAGAGTCCTTTTTTTTTGGGTTTTTTTGAGTGATTTCTAGTCATTGTGTCCAGCACACTGTACTATGCGTCCATGACACTGAAAGAAGCAAAAAATTTGCTGTAAAATATACTGAGAAACTGCACCTAGCTATCGTCACTGCATACCCATAAGAAATAATGATCAAACACAAATATGCATGTAGTGTTAGGAGACACAGAAGGAAATTTTGAAAGGGGTTGTGATGACAATGACTGCGGCTTGAAGCATTCAAAATACGAATGTAAACTATTAATCACAATGGAAAGGAAGACATAAAGAGCAGGTTGTTAGTGAGACTCTGCCAAAAGACTAAATAAAGAATTTCAGGCTGAATGTTCCTTCCACGCAGTATATTGGAAACTATAAAATATCAAACATAATATGACAAAAAGCATCTTTCACTACAAAAGCCAAGATCTAATCTTCAAAATGGAAAAGTGGATGAATAATCACCCTGTCAATCCAGATTGGAAAAAAGGGTGTTCTTAGTGGTTACATATACTACTCTGTGTTTCATGATTAACTTCACTTAGAGCCATAGGAGTTCATCAACTCTAAGATCAAAGCACAAGTGTTTCAGCTTTGGCACATCAAGATGAAGACGTAAAATTCTGGTGCAGCATTTTCCCCATCTCTGAATATGGGCTACAACCCCTTTTCACTACACAAGAGGTTTTGCTGCAGTTAAATAATTATTGGCTTTAATAATATCTATCATATACAGATATTTCTATTCCTATTCCCAAGTTACAGAGTAAGCATTGTTTTATACTTGAGTCATCCTTTAATTGGAAGTGCCATTGTACCATTTTAGTTTTCTGTCGGTTTACTATTAATATTTTCATTGTCATGAAGACATTCTTTGATAGTAGGTACTGTTTGCTGTGTTACTTATTTGACTGACTAAATATTTACAGAGATAATAAAAATTAATAAAAAATTAAGAATTAATAACTATAAAAATGCTTTAAAATCAGTGGAAATGAGAGCTATATGCAGATGCTAAATGAGGCATTTAGGCTAGAAAAGGATCCAGCATAATGTGTATTGGTTTTAGAAAAAATCAGTGGCTATGCAATATGTCTTTAGTACAAATAAACATGATTCCTGTGGTTTTGACCCTCTTACTAGATAAAAACTTCTATACAAACCTTTGTATCATATTTTTTTTAACTCGTTACCTTGATAGACCCAAAAAGCCACAGACAATTCTGTTATCAATCAATACTTCTAGCACAGCTGAGCATCTTAAGTCTTATAGATTTAGTCAGACTTAGTTACGTGTAAATGCCATAAACTTCATTTATATCAATTTATTTTTACACTACAAATGGATAATATATTATCTTTACAGTGCCTGTTGATGATTTCCTAGAAATAAAGTTGCATGGGTTTTGATATTACCATACCTAATAGTATCAACTATGCGTGGGCTCTTCGTAAGAACTTGGATTTGAAAGATTTATACTTTGATTAATCCCATCTTTGCTTTTGGAGATAGCCATTAAAAATATCAACACCAATGAGTTCAGTTGTGTTGTCACGTAAAACTAAGTGCGAGTAAGAGAAAAAAAGGAGGGGGCATCTGCAGTTCTCTATAACTCTGATGTACCTATCACTGCATAATTTATTTTTAACCATGTAAAAAAAATTCTTAGCACAATCGAAGCCGTAGAAAAAGTGTGTTTCTGCATGAGAGTATTTATGTATATTCAAGCATGCAAATAAGTAAATGGGACACGTTCTTAGTGCTTTAGAACCTATTGCTCTAAAATGATATTTATATTTTTTTAAGAGAGTAATTTCAGGTAAATATAAAAAAACAGGACTATCAGGCAGTTCTTCCTCAGAAGCTAAGATTCCCAGATAATTTTTTCAGAGATTTTTAGACAAAAGACACTGATCTGATGGGAACTTCCTCTGAATATTGGTCATCCGTCTTCCTCTAGAAGCAGGAAAAGAAATGAAAATTAGGGTCCTAAGTTAATAATAGGAGCACATATTGTAGCCCGTTGACACATTTCTCCCTTAGAGGCTGGTGAGATGATCAAACTGGTTCATCTCTCTCTTTGTCAGTTATTGTTTCAGAGTCCACTTTGAGCATAAGGAAATATCGAACTTGACACCAGATGAGATTCTGTTCCTTCATATTGTATTTCCCTGTGTGATAAGCCCTGACAAAGAAATGGGAACTAGTATCAGAGGTGGCTGTTTCCCAGATATCTATTACTTACCTCCAGAAGGATCTCAGAGAACTGTGTTTCATAACCAATGATTCTGCTAATAACAACTTACACATATGGAGCAGGATATTTCAATTTCATTTTTCATGTTTAGAGACATGAACAGAAATCTTAAAAAAAAAAATCATTTAGAAAAAAATAAGTTTAAGGTCTCCAAGTATAATTTTAATTCCATGCTGAAACAAAATTAAGAATTTTAACCAGTCTACCAAAGGGACCTGTTTTCTGAGGTAGAGAGAAATATATCCAAGACAGACTTGCCGCCAGCTCTGTCTTTAGATGTTGGAGAGAGAAACAGAGGGAAGAAGTTAAACCACATAACGATATGTGTCTTCTGTGTGTCTCTCACAGCCCATTCAAATGGTCAAAGCTCAGGGTTATAAAATTCATCTTTTCTGGATTCTTTCTGGCATGCTACCCCAGCTCAGAACCTAAAATATAGATTCATAAAAATTGTATCTTTTACTTGATTTTGAAAGAAAGACTGGAAAGTACCCTTTCAAATAATTTTCAACTCTAAATAATGATTGCTCACGGCTCAAGGTCTCTGAAGTTTCACCTTTTGTTTTCACATGAAGAACTCTCTTAATGAAATTTTGTTTAGACTAATGAATATTGCTGGGCAAAAGAACTGAAAATGCTGTCCAGTAAATAACGACTGTCTCTCCCAATGGGCATCTGTGTGCAACTTTGAGGCAAATCCTAGAAGATTGGGCATTAGATATGTTATCAGCCATCTTGAGCTTATTCAGGCTCCAAGCTTAGGTTTTCATTCAAGGTAGATTCCAGAGCTTCAATGCATTCATGGTATAGGAACCAGAGCATGATCTGAGTAAAAGCAAACTAAATGTGATTTACTGACAAAACACTTGCTGAGGTAAGAAACCTCTTGTTTGAATGTGTGTTGGCACACATGTATCATTGAGTAGTGTGTGTTCAGCTTTAGATCCTTCGCTACAGAGGTCCTACTGCTACTCCTGACAGCCTTAAATTTTTGGATAGGAGATAAGATTCATAATAGTTCTTATTTTAAGAGACTTCAATGTAGCAGCTGTTCCTCCTCAGCCTACATGTGAAGGCTGAAAAATGTAGTGTGAACAGTTATGTGTTTCCTCAGCACAAAGAATAAACCCATGCAAATAGTAGTGATGTGTAAACCTCTGCGTTGTCTCCATGTCACCTACTATGTGCAGATCAGTGTACTGCTGACTCAAGCAACTTAGAAGCAAAACAAGCCTATGCAAAAGGATTAAAAAGAGACTGAAATCATTTTCAGGAAGAACAAGACAAAAAGTAGGAAGTTCACTGGATCATTTATGCTACTGTCAGTATTCTAATCTGTCAACATATCCAAAAAAGCTTTTAACTAATTTGGAAGCTGTAACAGGTAAACATATCAGCATAGAACTCAACCTCAGCAAAAGAATTCTACTTCTCAATTATAGGAGTTTCCTGGTGATGCCTTTGCATTTCACTTTCCAGAGCTTGGCTGATAAACTCTGAACAACCTCTGTTTCACCTCAGTGTGCAGTACACAGGATTTATGTGGTTAGCCTTCTGGTCAGTCTTTTCATTTGATGCTTTGGTTGAATTTACTGAAGAGTTCTTTGTTTATGGGGGAAGATTACTATGGGTAAGTGGAAGGAATTTTTCACTTAGTAGCTATTATTGATATTCAGAAGATTAATTTCATCAGTGACTAGTGTTTCATACACCTCTTTAACAAAAGCACTGCTTATGCTGTCAGCTGAGATTCCCAGAGAAAATTTATCTTGTATATGCAGAGAATGATATATAAATTACAGTAAAATATGTTATTAAAATATAAGCATATTATTGCAAGAAATATACTATCTACAAGCTTTAATTATACGTCATGATTTATTGCGTATAACAATCTTATTTGTTTTATATTGCATATTTTTATTGTGTATTTAAAAATTATTGTTATTCCCATTTATATTCAATTGACAGAAAAAGGTGTTCCCCAAATCGTGTTTCTATTAGAAATTTTAGTTTGACTTGCTAAAACTTTTTTCTAGACTCTGAATTAGTTTCGGTCTGCTGTGCATTTATGTGCTGATTGCTGGATCTAAGATAATAACAATAATTCTCATTTTGTGTGAAGATAGCCTTGCACTGAAGCTGGAATATTGACTTAAGTACGCAACTATCACTACTCCCTGCTGGTCTGGTTATTGAGCCACAGGTCATATTTAGAATGCTGTCATTGTGGGACAAACATTTAGGAAAAGAATGCAGTGAAAAGGCTAGTCTACATTATGGATTTTCTCTACAGGTATTGTTGCACCAATAAACGGTATATTTACTTGCTTTAAAACACAATCTTCACTCATAAGACTTTGGCTTGGTTTTTAACTGTGCTGAACACTAAAACAGTGGAAATTCATTTTTCACTAAAGAAGACTTCACTAAGAGACTGAAGTTTTATGCAGCGACCTTCATATCCTTTTGTAATTGTGGGTCCTAGATCTGCACACAGAATTTGTACTGAGGCTGCACCAATGCTGAGCGCAGTGACATAATCAACTCTTTTGACAGTCTGATGATGCTGTACCTGGTTTTCCCTCTTGGCAGACAGGGCTGACTCATATTGAGTGTACTGTTGACCAGCACCTCCAGACCCTTTTCTGCAGGGCTGCTTTCAGGCAACTCCTTTCCCTTGCACTTGTGCCCAGCATTACTTCATTTTAGGTGCAGAATCTGGCACTTCATCTTGGTAAATTTCATCCCATTATTTATAAGCCAATGCTCCAATCTGTCTAGAACCCTTTGCAAGATACATCGCTCTCCATGAGAATCAAGAGCAGCTCCCATTTGGTATCATCAGCAAACCTGCCAATAGTCCACTCAACTTCTGCATTCAGACTGTTGGTGAATATATTGAACAGGACAGGCCCTAGAACTTAGCCCTGAGGAATACCACTGATGATCAGTCTCCAGACAGATGTAGACCCAGTCTCTACAACCCTTTGAGCCCTGCCCTTCAGCCAGTTCTTCACTCAGTGCATCATGAACCTGCCCATCCCACAGCTGGACAACTTGTGTGGAAGAACACTGTGAGGAAAAGTTTTAAAAGCCTTACTAAAATCCGGTAAAACGGTACATCTACTGCCTTCCCTTCATCCACTTCACTGGGGATCTTGTCACAGAAGGAAAACAATTTAATGAAGACTGTATCCTGTGGGAGGGACCCCAAGGTGGAGCAGAGAAAGAGCATGAGGAGAAAGGAGCAGCAGAAACAAAGACTTATAGACTGACCACAAACCCCATTCTCCATTCTACATTGCCCAGAGGGAGAAGGTAAAAGAGCCATGAGTGAAGATGAGCCTGAGACAGAAGGGAGATAGGGGGGTGAAATGTTTTTAGACTCATTTTTGTTTCTTATTATCTTTCTTTGTTTAATTGGAAGCAAATTAAATTAATTTCCCCAACATGTTCCTGTTTTTGCTGTGACAGTAAATGCTGAGTGATCTTCCTGTTTTTATCTAAATCCATGAGCTTTTCATCATATTTTCTTCCTCTGTCATGTTGATGGAGGGGAAGTGATAGAATGATTTGATGGCATCTGGAGACCAGTCAAGGCCAAACCACCACAACACTTGGGAAAAAAAAAAAAAAAAAGGAGGAAAAAAAAGTTTTCTGATTATCTAGAATATACTATAGTACTTCTCTGGAGTGTACTTAAACTTTCCTCACAGACCTCAAGCAAAGTTATTGTATCAATCATATCTGCATGCTTTCTTGAACTTCCTGTTGAGTATCTTGGTACCCATGTAAAAAAGTGGTAGTTTTTCAGCACTACATCCTATTTAGTATGAAAGGTCCTTTCTGTTTTCCTAAAATAATCTGTTTTCATCTAGATGGCCAAAATTCTGAAAGTAGTGCGTCTGCATTTTCTGCACAAGGACTGAGATATATTTCCTGTGGCAGGTGTTTGCTGGGAATCTAGACTAAATTCTTCAGTGAGTCATTCTTCAGACTCATTTTAGGTCCCTAATTTATGGATGTTCTTCCAAATTGTTTTTTTGAGGCACTACTCTCTGTTCACTTCATAGAGAGAATATTTAGACAAGAGTTTCAAATTACAGGCATAGTTTTCAGATAGGAAGATAAGGCAATGGTAACTTTTCTTAGAAAATATAGGGAAGATATTGAGATCAAGATAAAGAAGCATGAGATCATTGAGTGAGAGTAAAGTTTTTCCTTTATGTTTTTGCACTTTGACATTAGGAAAAATGAAAGACAACATGAAAATCCCTCAACTTTCTTGAAGGTTCTTGAAGCCTGTGAAAGTGAAGTTAATTCAATCTTTAAGGGAAAATTTGAATACCACATCTGTCCCTTGTGTATGCTAATGATTTTGACACTTATAAATAAAATGAACAGTGCAGTGCAGAATAATTGCTTATTTCCAAAAACTTCATAAAGATTTTTATTATGTATAGTTACCCTATGTGCCTGGATGAGTGCTTTAAAGTCTCCCTCAGCAGGCATTGATACAATAGACCGTACAGCACTAAAAAAACCCATTATAGCCTATTATATTGATGAACTGTGCATGAAGAATTTCCTTGGTAGTATTTATTGGTGCAATACACCATGACAACTGTGGAATGTATGATTATGCATTTGATGGAGGAATCGTAACAGTTATATTAAGATCTCCTGGAAACTAAGTAGCACTGTCCCATGCACTTCAACCAAAATCATAATAGCACTAAAGTGTCTCCTGTGATCACCATGGAGGAAATTGAGAATAATTGTTACTGTGGCAGACCTGATCTTTGAGTATGAGGTTTTCTATTGTACATTTTTTTTTGGTAAATGCTAAAACAAAACGTTAAAATGTGCAACAAGATTTTATTTAAAACTCCAAAAGCCATGAGACTCAGACTGGTTTTTCTCTCCGTATTTAACTAATTACATTGCACCTTGAAGTATTTTAGGGGTCTAAAAAGACTGTGTGATCTTATTGACTATATGTGCCATAATCCTCCCTAACTACAAAAGCTGTGTAAAAACAATCCAACAAAACCTGGGAGCTACAGAGCTAAGGCTTCTTATTCCATCCCTAATACATTCTACATGTCTGTGGGTTGCATATTATTTTCTTTGGTTCTGGGCAGACTGGCTAGTAGAATACTGAGCTGATTCTGGATAAGACACTGTTATGCTTCTCCTTTTTATCCTCTTCATGAGAAGGTGGAGGATTGTGCAGTTTTCATGAAGGTGTTGCTAATTAGTGCAAAGCGTAAACTTAGCATAGGTTTCCAACAAAATCTCCTTCAATATAATCTATTTTTACAAGAATTAAGACCCAGTGTTCTGTCTCCACAAATGCCTTATATGGAGTTCCTAAAAAGAAATTAGGTTTCCCAAATCTCTAGTCACTTCTGAAGCTTTCTGAAATCTGTACTGTTGTAGGAAAAAGTGAACAAATATAAAAAGCTTATATGGTTCTTCCTCATAGCCAGGGCAAGAGCCATTAGAGATGTTATTCTTTATAACAACTCTTAGAGAAGACTGCTGTAAAGGACAAATTCTGCAGTGAGATTGAAATCTCAGGCTGTTACAAAAAGTTCCTCAAGTATACAGAAACAGCACATTAAAAAATCTTGCCATATTGGAGGAAACACCAGTGATTTTTTCAAAGTGAACATTTCCTTTCAGAGCATGGGAAAAAAAAAGTCAATAAACACTAATTGACATTTTTATTCTACCCATATAATCCTTTATGTGAAACAGGGAGGTAAAATTGTTCTTCACCCTTTCTTTGCTTTTGGGGTTTTTTTTAATATTTTTTATTTTGGGCAGGTTCATACTTTTTTTTTACCTAGACAGCTTGTCTTTTTTTTATTTGTTTTTTTATCCTTGTCAATGGAAAGGATAATTCGCAGTGAGATCTAGCTTTTCTTCTGCTCGAACTCATTTACATATCTGCAAAGTGGGTGAAAAATAATTTTGTCGCTTGGTTGGTTAAAATCTGTGAGCGGTCTGTGCATGAGTAACCAAAGTCTGAGACAGTGGATAATCAGGGTGAAAATACATTTTAAAAAATAACAATTCACTAACTTTTTAAAATTATTAATTATGCATTAGATAATGGGAAAAGGCTATGAAGCAGCTAAGTGTGTACAACACCTTTTGCAAAATTCACGTCTGCATTCATGTTACTAAAGTTAATTTGGGAATAAATTTATTCCCCAAATTGATACAACAGCTTCCTTTGATACAGCAGAAGGTTTCTGTATGGAAACCACTGCTGAAAGCCTCTGTTTGTTAACTACAAGACAGTGCCTTGGGAATACAGTGATATGTTTTTTCAGTCAGAAGTTGAGAGCTCCCTATAGCCAGGCTTGTAGAAGAAGTTCAGCCTCTTTTTAACAGTGGAGTGTAGAAAGGAAGCAGTGAAGGAACAGAAGGGTTTCTGTAATATGTTCCTTTTAAAAAACATGCTCTTTCAGAAGTTGTCAAAAAATAATTGAAGCTACCTCTGTAACTTGATAAAAGAAATAATTTGTTTTGCTATTAACATCTGTTTTGATAACAAAGATTCTGAACCAAAATTAATCCAGTCTTTTAAATTAGTTCCTTCTGAGCAAAATCAAGCTATATATAATTTATGGTTTTATTCAAAATGGCATCCAGCATTTGAAGGGGATGAACACAATCCAAAAACTAAACTAAAAAGGAAGTTGTTCTTTCAAGGATGGCCTCTCCTCTATATTCTTAAGTATAGGCCCTAAATGGACTTTTTAAAGAATGACAATAATCCTATGTAGCCCTTTCTGTAGAACATTAAATAGGATCAAAATATTATCCTAAAGATTCAAAAAGAAAGTAGCAATTACAGTTTAATCATCCCAGTTACATAGCTTCTACTTGCTTGTTTCCACATCCTGCACTTACTGCCTAGCACACCACTGTTTCCTACACGGTCATAATAAAAATAAATATAAAACATAGGCAAGTGGCATTTGGACTTGGTTTTGAAATACTTACAGCTTTCATGTTGTTCACCAAAGATGTAGGAGAGAAAACGGTTCTGTGTTGTTTGTGACTCCCTAAAGAGTCCTTGTAGAAAATTTAATGCAAATGTTATTCTATTTTTATGTCACACACTGTGCTCATAATAACTGAACAAATTGTTGATTTTCAGTAGGGAGATTATTTAAAACACTTATTCTATGCTTTCTGAATCAGTACTAGCCATAAGCATGAAGAGCATTCTTATTTAAAATGTGTAACTTATTATGTCACTGGAGAAACTGCTGAGTTTACAGTAACATGCTACTGACATTTGATATCACTGCCCTGGTCCTTAAATTAAAAACAATTGAAATATTTATAAGATTTCTACATATAATTTTACAGTAGTTTAGTTTAAAATTACTATATATTTCAGATCATTAAGTGCTTCACCTGTGGGACTCATGGCTTCAAAAATTAAAATCATATTACCATCAGAAATGCCAATAACTCATTCTTGGGAAAGAAAGAAAGGAAGGAGGGAAGGAAGGAAGGGGGGAAGAAAGAAAGAAAGGGGGGAAGGAAGGAAGGGAGGAAGACAAAGAAAGAAAGAAAGAAAGAAAGAAAGAAAGAAAGAAAGAAAGAAAAAGAGAAAGAAAGAAGTTATAGTTATAGGAAAGAAAGAAAAGAAAGAAAAAGAAAGAAAGAAAAAAAGAAAAAGTCTAGATAGAAGACAAATCTGTACTTTCAAGATTGGGTAAGGTATTTACAATATTACTAATAAATACCATGTCAATACGATAGAACTTCACAGACACAAATTTATGCTATGCATGTGCCTTCAGAAACATTAATACATCAGAAAATAGAAAAGGAAGACCTAAGTTCTGGCAGTTATCTAAATGTTAGCAAATAGTGATATATATGTATACTTAGCTCTGTGGTAGTAAATTAACTAAATATCCTAGCTGTGTTCAAGAGTAAAGGGGCAGAGGAATTTACCAGAGTGCTTTGGAAGAGCCATGACTGAATAGAAGAGCAGGAAAAAGAACTTTTGTCTTTTTTCCGTATTTCCATTTAGAAATCCTTTTCCTTGGAATGAAGTTCAGTAAGGAAAGAGTAGGGAGGAAACTGTAGATCTTGCAATGGAGAGGAGTAGCAACTTTGAGAGATACAAATGTGACTGGAGGCTTAGTGATGAGGGAGAGTGTTGTTACTGAGAAACTGAATGAAGTGCTAGCAAAAGCAGGTCTGTGCTTGCAAACATTATCAGATACACCTTTTCAGTAATGTTGTTAGCTAAATGTGAGGAGGACAGAGTGCCTCTGAAAACACACGTGGTACTCTGGAGACGGGTGGGACAAGGAGGATGCAACAAACTCCCTGGTTATCAGTTTTCACGGAAGAGCAGAAAGAGGGGCGTATTTCTCAAGATATAGAGGCTCTGAAATCCCAAAACACAGAGGATGGTGAAGCTTACAAATACCATCCCCTCCTGCATTTTGTTTGCCTTGATACCCAGTTCTCCAGCCACATTCACAGACTGACACCTTCCCTTGTTTTAGGCCAGTGCACTCAGCTCCACCTCATTTGCACCTCTGTCTCTAAATCCTCCTGATTAGAAAATTCTGATGGCCTGGTCACCCACTGCAAGCATATTAACTATGTTTGCAGCTGACTCACAGGATACATTAGTTAAATAAATGCTATGCAAGGTCAGCAGTTTGCACAACTATTGCAAAGCTCAGGACACGTATCAGAATAATTATTTTTCTGGTCTATAGTAGTCACACCCCAAATTAACACCAGACAGAATTATTTTGGACTGAAAGATCAGAAGCATTTCTTAGAAATTTTACAGTAGAAGTGTGTTATGGTGCATGAGTGGCACAATCCAAATGACATAGAAGACACACCTCTTATATGAGTGAGGATTGATCACTTCTACTTGTGGTCTTTCCTGCCATTTAATATAAGGACACATTAATGTACATCTAAATGTTGCAGGGAATTTTCTATTGTGAGGAAGTGTATCTAATTCTAGCTAACAAAAAAGAAATGCTAGCAAGGGCAACCCTGTCACTTCACTCTGGACCAGGTGGGACCTGTTTTATTTTTATTGACAAACTCTCTCCACCGAACAAGAATTTATGTGTATAAAAGTATTTTGAAACCATATCATGTGTCTCAAATCAGATTGTAGATGTTGAAATGCTTGTTGAAATATAATACAGTTCCTCACTCTCCAGATTTTCTTTCCTCATGTTTCTATGAAAGGACAGACTCAAGTTAACGCCAGTGAAGGTCATGGGTCACCTATTTCATGTAGTAGTATCTGTCAGGAGAGAAATTTTTCAGATGATTCAGTCTATGTACATGAAATGTAATCTGTGTAATTTTTGACCACTGAAGTTGAAATTATGTTGAGAGGTAATTTTTTTAATGCAGATATTGATATTGCTTGCTATTAATTCTGTTAAGTGATGTGGTAAGAGAGACTATCCAAAGATTGCTTTGAACCTTTATGTGATCAACACAAAAATGTTAATAGACTATTTCAGCTTTTTACCTTATGATTCTGTCATTCATTTGCACCTCATTACAAAAGTGGAGGCCACATCCAAGCTTATCTATTGAAATATGCCATTGTGTGATATACTTGGTCTGTTTATTTCTCTTGTAAAAACCAAATTGCCCATCCTCAGACTTCCAGTTGAGTAAAAGCTGCAGCTACATTTTTTTTGCAATAAATGGCGCCAAGTGTGAATACATTTATAAAAATTTGTATTTGAAGGATATCAAAAGCCAGACCCTCATGGCTTTTGTTAGTTGTCACACGTGGTTTTAACTTACTCTCTTTCAATATGATGTTATCTTTATTAAAAGGAAGTAATGGATTATTAAAATATGCATATAAATAAAGAGAGGATACAAGTGTTTGGTAGGGAGGCAGTAGCAGCTTTGTTCTGTTTTATTCCCACTGAAAACTTGCCATTTGTTCCTGAGACAAGGGATTTCTCTAATTATTATTAATAAAATGAAAGTAATAAGAGAGGTTAGCATATACATTTTTAAATAGATTTTTTTCAGCCTGCAGTTGAAAACCAACACCAAAATCAAGCGTAGCTTTTGTAGCCCACTACAACAGTCACTAGCTCACAATCTGTAGTGAAGAAGGCATAATGAAATCTTCCTGAATGTATTAAAATTTCTCCTAATGAGTGAATTATCATTTGTATTTCATGTCTTAAGAAATAATTTTTGTTCTTTGTTGAGTGCTCAATGTCATCTTTCCTTTTGTTAGAAAGTAAATTAAATAACTCAAAGAAGCTTTGTGCAGAAATGTTTGCTCTTTTGTTCAGTCCCAGAATGTTGGGAATACAGATAGCCTCCTTTCTTTGCAACAGCAAGTGTAATAGCTTTGACAAGAACATGAGAAGGATAGTTGTGAGCAAAGACAAAATGCAAATAATATGGCTAAGGGCCCGGTTAGGGAACAACTGGCACAAGTGTGAGTTATTATTACCACGTCAAGCTTTGCTGAAGTCATTTCAAGCTTCAAAATATTTATTTTGGAATTGATTTGAAAAAAGCCTGAAAAATAAAATAAAATTGGGCTACTTGCCACTACTTTGTTGATAATATGATATACAAGACAGCCCTTTCCTGAATTCAGAAGAGATAGGCTTGAACTGCTTTTCAGTAGAAATTACGAAATGAGTGCTTTCCCTAAATGGGCAGGACACTAATACCTTATAATGTACAAGTAGCAAAATGTTTATGAAATAATTTTGACTTTTCTTTGTTCTCCTTTGAAATGACACAACAACTGTTAAGCATAAAAATCTATGGGAGTTTGGCAAATAAGCTGCCAGATCCACAAACTGTAGTACTTCAAGGGATTTAGTTCATACTAAATTTGTAATTTGCATACTTCTTATGAACTATTGTCTATATTTGGAGGTGCCTAAACTGTCTAGATAATTTTTTTTGTCAGGCTTCTAATGTTGCAAAAAATACCAAATCCTTACATCACAGTGGAACTCACACAGTCCAGAGAAACTTGCTAGGCTGATTCAATGGATATGGTCTGAAAATCCATGTTGGACCAAGAAGAGCACTAGTTCCGCATCCAGTGACCCAGAATTCAGAGCAGCTTAGAACGTTCCTGATTTTAGAACGATCCTCAACTGATTATGGTTTTAACATGGCTTCCCTGAAACCCGTGGTCAATGAGGATATTGGGCTTTTATGTCAATTTTTTTTATTTAATTGCAGGACACTAAATTCATAAAGGAATGCTCAACATCCCTCCTTCTTGAGTTGTGTTAAGCCTAATAGGGCAGTCAATCTTTTCTTTCTGTGCATTAATCACAGCAGACTCTGTTGGAAGCAAAATGATTAGCATGAAACTGACCTGCAGGGGGACTGCAGTATGAACTTCAGCTCAGAGTGACTCAGTAATGTCAGGACTTGGCTAGTTGATTCCCACAGCTTTAGCACAAACTTGAGTCTGCAGTGAGTGTTATTGCTAGAAGGCTATGCAATAAAACGCTTCAGTTTGCCCACACTTGTAGGTGAACAGGAATATTGTGGAAAGAAATTTGAAGGTATTCAAGTAGCAGTGAAATGACTTAGTTTTTAGAAAGTTTTGTATTATTACTTTTTATGCTCTACTTAAAGAAATCCAATAATTTGACACCACCCTAAAGATTTGCAATACCTGTAGGGCCCCTCTCCATACTAAGAGGGGGCCTTTGTCCAGACAAGCATGTTTAGATCTTCATTGTCAGGAAACTATCTAACTGTTATTAAACTTCAGTGAAATATTTCCGCTGACTTCGCTGAGCAATGGAAGATGGCTAAAACAAGTCATTAAGGTCCAGAACCTTCTGGTTATTCAGGCATCTTGATGTCATTGGTCTCAGTAGGAGCCATGTGTCAGATGTGCTGAAGGATCTGCAATGTGTCAGAACCACCTTTGAAAAATGACAGTAATGTCCGAAACCTTCACACAGGGATTCTGAGTATTAGGGTTACACAAATGTGATTACACTCCTTATCTTTCCCAAGCTGTTTAAAATCAAGTAGGAAGGCCAAAAGAAATGAAATTTCACAAACTGATTCCATTTCAAGCATATATCCCATCCAGAAAAAAAGAAAGCAAAGCCACAAAATAACACAGTCTGTTTATTTTTCCTCTTGTATTATCTTGAGGTAGAGATGCTGCCTGATGGTTGGTCTGGAGCATATCGCAATGAGTAAGTACAATGGTCAAGATATTTTTTACTTGAACCTAGCTCATAGTTAAGCTGCCAGTCCCTCTAGCCAGTCCCAGAGCTTTATGGACCTGCAAAATTTGCTTAGGCAGTAGTTTCACTAAGAAGGAAACGAAAAACAAAAACCCAGGAAGCAAACAGTGTTTTGTTTAAAATAGGAGTACGGCTCACATTCTAGCAGCGCCCAAACCTACATTGCTGATAACACTGTCAATATAGAAAAAAATAGTCATTTTGCGAGATATGGTTTAATTTTCCTTTCCAAAAAGCCCCAAAAGAATAGCTTAGGTACCTTTGTCCTCTTTATCTCTTGCGACAGAAAGCTTTGTGGGTTTCTAAGCTGTTCCTACTGTCCCCCAGACTTTGTCAGTATCGGTGAGACAGCAGAGGTGGAAGGTACACAGAAGAGTGTTGACAGCTCTGCTTGGCTGTGTTATTTTTCTCCACGTGTAATACCTGCGATGTCGCATTGATATAACTTTCTTTTCTCGGCACTCCTCCATTTCCTGAGTTATACTGACTGCCCTTCAAAATCACAGCCTGGAGGTAAATCAGCAGTGTCTACTGGGCCTATTTTAAATAAAACTACCAGAAAGATGCTTCATGAAAGCATTCTGTATGGTAACACCCTGCCAGAAATGGGCCATCCTACTCAAGAAACAAGCGTAGTCAAGTCTGACTACATTTCAAGAATGTAGAATTTTGATATTGCCCTCCTTGGTGGCAAATCCCGCTTATCGCAATCATCGCTTGGTTAGGTGTTCTACATTCTGTGATCCAACAGCTCAGAACTAATACTGTTTTATATTAAGCTGTAATCTAAATTATAACTGCTTCAGGGATCACTTCAGACTATGATTACAGGTTGCACTACCAAAAATCAGTGATACAGGTGGTAAATTATCATGATAATGGTCTCCTGGTGCAGAGAAACAACCCAGAATATATTTCAGCTCCATTTTCATAACACTTTGGAAGATCCTTTTGCATGGAAGTGAGCGAATTCTTCCTGTTTTCAGAAGTGTAAACAGCTGGTGACCTCCTCTGTCTCTTCATTATCATACAGCATTTTAACTTTAGTGGAGATTTCAAATAATTATCATAATAATTATATTTATTACAGCACTGCAGGGCTGATTTGGAACTCGTCAGGTAATATGAATTACTTTTTAAAGTAAAGACTTAGGATAAGCCAACAGAAAAAAAGCTGTGAAAGCCATCTAACCAATGTTTAGTTAGATGCATTGTACAGCTACTGAACTAGCCACATCTAGGTCTTTTATGTCTATCAAGAGGAAAAAAAAAAAATTTAATGAGCACTATGCTCCTGACTTATTTTAGATAATTATTTTACTATGAGATGAATTGCGTCCAAGACTTTCTATTTCCTTCTAGTAACTACAAGTTAAGTTGAAGGTGCCTGCTCTGGATCCAGACATATTGATAAGATGAAACTCATCCACACTGCCAACCTAGCAGTACTTGTAAGTGGTAGGCTTCACTGCAGGGTCAATCCAGTCCAGCTGTGGAGAAAGGAGCACTGTCGTGGAACAGCTAAACCCCTACAAAATCAGAAGTATTTATTCTGCACTGGATGGTTTTAGTGGGAAGGGAAGGAGAGAAGATAAAGGCTGTTAGTCTGATAAATCCGTGTTCAGTGTTAGCAAGCTCCACAGTGTTTCAACTGAACTGCTTTCAACACCTGAACAAGCACTAGAACCTGTGGAGAGCACAGCCATCACCATTTTACTTGTTCTAACACATCTCTGCTCTATCCATACTGATAAGTTAAATGTCCCTGTGTCTGTTTTCCAGCACTGAAGTGACTGGTGCAGGACAGCCTTAGTTTTTATGCTATTATCCATGTAAAAACAGTGTCACTTTCTAAACATGCAAACAACCTGCAACCCCTGCTCACTTAAATTCCCCAGCCTGGTGAAATGAAAGGGAATACTGTCAAGAAGCCAAAATTATTCCTGAGACTTTCCATCAATTTGGTAACAGAAAGAGCCAGGGTGTTGGGCTGATTTGCAGGTCTTACTCTCCATGCCCAGACTCTCTCAGGGATTCCACCTAACCTGCCTGGGATTTCTGTTTCAGCCCCAGTTGAACTGACAGGAAATTTTTACAGTTGCTGCTAGACCTGCTGCTGAGCAAGAACCTGAAAACACATATTTTGCACTAAAATCTCATATGAGAATAAATCTCTTCATTGAATTAAGACTAATGTATATAGTTGCAGCTACTATTTGATAAAGCAACAATAGAATGTAATCCTGTTTCTTATTTTCTTTTATGAATTCTTTCAAGAATTTTTAAACATGTTAACAGCACAAAGAGGTTTAGAGATAAATCTGTTACTTGATGAGGTCAGTCACCTCACAAGTAAGTCTCTAACACTGATGATGGACACTAGGCCGCCTGGAACCTTGTTTTGGAAGATTATGAGTAGGGGGATGATAATCCCCCAGATGAATCTGAACTTGTTTGAGACTTGCTGCTCCACCTGGCTGCACATGGAGCCTCACGGGAGTTATTCCAGGGTACTGAAAGAGCTTGGTGATGTTATTGCAGGACCTCTCTCTGTTATTTTTCAATGGTCTTCAGAGTCTGCATGTCCCCATGGAATGGAGGTTGGCAAATCTTTTTACAGTACTCAAGAAAGGTAAGAAGGAAGACCCTGGTAATTACAGGCCTGTCAGTCTCCCTTCAGTGGCAAAATTATGCAGTTACTGACATTTACTGAAAAATGCTTGAGGGACAACACAATCTTTGGTTATAACCAACACAGGTTCATGAGGAGAAAGTCCTGCTTAACAAACTTAATTTCCTTTCATGACAAGGTGACCCATCAAATTGACCAAGGGAAGACGGAAGTGTTGCTTTATTTTAGCAAAGCTTTTGATACTGTCTCTTGTAGCATTTTTCTGGACAAGAGGTCTATTCAGCTTAAAGAAGAGAACAGGTGACCTCATCACCGTCAAAAACTTCTTCAAGGTGGGCTGTAGATGGGGCGCTGCTGATCTGCTCTCTCTGGTGACCAGCGATGGGATTTGAGGAAATGGAATGAAGCTGCACCAGTTCAGCTGGTGAAGTTCAGCTTGGACATTAGGAGAAGGCTCTTCACTGAGAGGGTGGCCAGTCACTGGAACAGGGTCCCCAGGGAAGTTTTCGTGGCCCCAGGCCTGGCAGAATTCATGGAGTGCTTGGATGCTCTTGGCCATATGATTTAGTTTTAGGTAGCCCTGTGAGGAGCAGGGAGTTGAAATCAATGTTCCTTGTGGATCCATTCTGGTATGAGATATTCTGAGACTATACCTTAGAAACCAGTATGGAAACTACATTGATGTTCCAAGACTTAGGTTTTAAAAAGCCTCAAATGTAAAAATGGGTTTCATGCTAACTAAATTATTATGAGCCATTTACTCCTAACATTCTTTTGCCCATATGAATTTCTAACAATATAATACTGTTTTGTAATACTAATATATTTTCATGCTTGCTGTGAAGGTGTTCCACTTGCTTATGTTTGGCAGAGAAATTTTAAGTCCCTGTATTATCCATGAACAAGGTGATGTAATAATACCAATTTAATTCTTCAGAAGACAGACACAAAATTGAGTGTGTTGCTGTCTGTGGAAGTGTTTATCCAATTTAAGCTTATTCTCACTGAGGTCATTTCAGTCTATTGAATAGCTCATAATGCACAAAGCAAGACAGACTTAACAAGGGAAAGAAAGAAGATTAAACAGAAAGAGAAGGATTACTTAAAGAAGATGTTCTGTGGTGAGGAGGAAGCTTTGAGCCTTGCAAACTGTGAGGTTTGACTTACAACTCAGCATGCTGCACTCATGCATCACATATGCACATGTACTAATATTGGTACACTGAGCTAGTGGCCATCAATACATTCTGACTTCACAGAACACTCAATAGTGGAGTTTATAATTCAGCTATTTTCAGAATAATAACTAAAGAAATGTAATCCTTAATTAAAGAACTTCAAAGCACATCTTTTCTTCTAATAGGCAGCACCTGCAACACATGAAAATGATTTGTTGGATTACTAGATTTTTCTAATATTACAGGGACAGTTGACTGCACCCATATGCACACTTAATGTGTCTTTCAATGAACAAATACGTAGAATTTGCAAGGTGATTCATTCATGAAAAAAGAGAGAAAATGTTCAGTAGTGCATTATAAACATAGTTAATGATCTCAGAAGAGATCCACAACAGTGCTGGACAAGATAATAAAGATTGCAGATTTAAGGTTTTTGGCCTTCAGAATATTTAACATAAAACCATTTGGTAAAAAATACCTCAGTGATATAGCTATATGATACTTTATCTTAAGCTGAATANCTGCACATGGAGCCTCACGGGAGTTATTCCAGGGTACTGAAAGAGCTTGGTGATGTTATTGCAGGACCTCTCTCTGTTATTTTTCAATGGTCTTCAGAGTCTGCATGTCCCCATGGAACGGAGGTTGGCAAATCTTTTTACAGTACTCAAGAAAGGTAAGAAGGAAGACCCTGGTAATTACAGGCCTGTCAGTCTCCCTTCAGTGGCAAAATTATGCAGTTACTGACATTTACTGAAAAATGCTTGAGGGACAACACAATCTTTGGTTATAACCAACACAGGTTCATGAGGAGAAAGTCCTGCTTAACAAACTTAATTTCCTTTCATGACAAGGTGACCCATCAAATTGACCAAGGGAAGACGGAAGTGTTGCTTTATTTTAGCAAAGCTTTTGATACTGTCTCTTGTAGCATTTTTCTGGACAAGAGGTCTATTCAGCTTAAAGAAGAGAACAGGTGACCTCATCACCGTCAAAAACTTCTTCAAGGTGGGCTGTAGAGGGGGCGCTGCTGATCTGCTCTCTCTGGTGACCAGCGATGGGATTTGAGGAAATGGAATGAAGCTGCACCAGTTCAGCTGGTGAAGTTCAGCTTGGACATTAGGAGAAGGCTCTTCACTGAGAGGGTGGCCAGTCACTGGAACAGGGTCCCCAGGGAAGTTTTCGTGGCCCCAGGCCTGGCAGAATTCATGGAGTGCTTGGATGCTCTTGGCCATATGATTTAGTTTTAGGTAGCCCTGTGAGGAGCAGGGAGTTGAAATCAATGTTCCTTGTGGATCCATTCCGGTATGAGATATTCTGAGACTATACCTTAGAAACCAGTATGGAAACTACATTGATGTTCCAAGACTTAGGTTTTAAAAAGCCTCAAATGTAAAAATGGGTTTCATGCTAACTAAATTATTATGAGCCATTTACTCCTAACATTCTTTTGCCCATATGAATTTCTAACAATATAATACTGTTTTGTAATACTAATATATTTTCATGCTTGCTGTGAAGGTGTTCCACTTGCTTATGTTTGGCAGAGAAATTTTAAGTCCCTGTATTATCCATGAACAAGGTGATGTAATAATACCAATTTAATTCTTCAGAAGACAGACACAAAATTGAGTGTGTTGCTGTCTGTGGAAGTGTTTATCCAATTTAAGCTTATTCTCACTGAGGTCATTTCAGTCTATTGAATAGCTCATAATGCACAAAGCAAGACAGACTTAACAAGGGAAAGAAAGAAGATTAAACAGAAAGAGAAGGATTACTTAAAGAAGATGTTCTGTGGTGAGGAGGAAGCTTTGAGCCTTGCAAACTGTGAGGTTTGACTTACAACTCAGCATGCTGCACTCATGCATCACATATGCACATGTACTAATATTGGTACACTGAGCTAGTGGCCATCAATACATTCTGACTTCACAGAACACTCAATAGTGGAGTTTATAATTCAGCTATTTTCAGAATAATAACTAAAGAAATGTAATCCTTAATTAAAGAACTTCAAAGCACATCTTTTCTTCTAATAGGCAGCACCTGCAACACATGAAAATGATTTGTTGGATTACTAGATTTTTCTAATATTACAGGGACAGTTGACTGCACCCATATGCACACTTAATGTGTCTTTCAATGAACAAATACGTAGAATTTGCAAGGTGATTCATTCATGAAAAAAGAGAGAAAATGTTCAGTAGTGCATTATAAACATAGTTAATGATCTCAGAAGAGATCCACAACAGTGCTGGACAAGATAATAAAGATTGCAGATTTAAGGTTTTTGGCCTTCAGAATATTTAACATAAAACCATTTGGTAAAAAATACCTCAGTGATATAGCTATATGATACTTTATCTTAAGCTGAATACCACAATTTTTTCCATTTCTGTGAGTATATGGTTATGCCACAGAATGCTAAATTTTTCCATCCAATTTCTCACACCTGCACAAATAAAATACAGAATTCGCCATTCTTATTCTGTTATAAAGAAAACAGTTGAGTGTAGTCCAGATTTCTAGATCTAAATCTGTCCAGTGACAACATAAATTATTGCACTTGGAAACAACTGTTGCGGTATATTTCCTCAGACTGCATTCAATATAAGGGCCTGGTTACTATTAAGGATAATTCACATTTGTAAGACTTTGAAAATAGAAGAACTCCAATGACAGAGAAGACAAATGGGAGCAATAGTGTGTTGTGACTTACATAGCATTTACCATCCTATGCACCTAAGGGCCATTAAAATTCACATTAAACCTTACAAAAAGTTTCTATGAAGTAAATACTTTTATTATTCCTACTTTACAAATGAAGAAACTGAGGCCCAAAAAGAACAACCAGTATTCTTAATGACGCATACAAATTAGTGCAGCAAATAACTACAGACCTATAGTTTGAGCTCGTAAGTTTGAATGTTATTTCAACACTTGAGAAAAAAATATCACATGCTTCCTTTCATTAAATTACCCCTTCTTGTTGTTGTTGTTGCTGCTGTTATTAGAAGGAAAGTTTATTAGAGGGAAAGTAAGGTTTTCTCAATTATAATTGAAAAATTCTCCAGAGGGTCAACGATGATAAAACTGAAGTCTCAACACAGGACTGAAACCCCTGAAGCTATTTCCAAACCTTCAGGAAATTCTACCGTACTACTTGTTCCATCCTGTAATAAACTATGAGCATGACACGCAGTGATAAAAGACGCAGTTTATAACTTAATTTCCATTTTTCCAAATATTCTTGCAGGTCATCCAGCAAATGGTTGAAAGCCAAATTAACAATTCCTGAAGACCAGTACAGTTTAGCAAGGAGAGGAAAAGATAGAAGTGGAACAAGTAAAACTTTCACAATCACTGATTTCTCACCTTCAGGGAAGGATGCTAGTGACCAGAAACACTGCTCGGAGAAACAGTGATCTGCTACACAATATCCTGTGCACCCTTCTTATGCACTCTTTGCAGTGTGTGGGAAAGATTAGAAATTGATCCTATAAATCAACAACTGTGACTCAGAAGCTGCAGCAACTCTGCAGCCTGATGCTTTCTAGGATCTGTTAGCTCACTCCTCCAAGAATAGGCATTGGAATTTCGATGAAATGTTAGATAAAGTCCTGCTTTTTGTAGAAAGATCATCACAAGCTAAAGATAGACAGGAGGTGAACAAGCACTGTGCAAGTTCCTAGTGCAAGCTTGTCAATATGGCTTATTCCTGATTAATAAAACTTTGCATTCCAGCTCTTCTCATCTATGTAAATTGCTAGATATCCTCTGTTACTCCAAAGAAAAGCAGTATTTAATGTATAAACTCTGTATCTGCTTTCTTTCTGGTTGTCTCCAGATGTCCCATCAAAGTCTCAGTACTGATGTTAAGCAAATTCTCACATGGAATCACATGCAAATCTATTGATTATAATAAATATGTTCTAAGTTGGCTTGTATTTGAAAGAAAAAGGTGCAACTTTTTCTTTTGGGCACCTTCTGTTGTCTCTGAATGCAAAAACACACAGCAAAGAGGATGTTCTTCACTTGATAAAATAAATATTTAAATATCCAATGTATTTAAGAGAATTCCAATCATCTAAAGTGTCTGAACAAGAACTTTTAACTTTACAAGAAAAGAATGTTGTGGCTTTTTTCTTTTCCTGGTGCAAAGCCTGGTGAGGTTATTGGCAGTTTCTGGCATGACCTGTCAGACAAATTGCAGGTGAATTTAATGGGTTTATCTGCATTCATGTGAAAGGAAACTTTATTAGAATTTAGGTATTTCAATCTTTCAACACCAGAGTTATTGTGATTTGTTATTGTCTAGTGAATTAGTCAGAATTTTGTCTGCTCTTTTGAAAAAAAGATTCATCTTACACATTTTTTTTCAGTGACTCATACTTGCTGAGTGCTCTACTTTCATCCTTATCTGGATGGTTATCTGTGTGCAGTTACTAATTGTTTCTTATGACTTTATTGGTGTACTTCAGCTGAGAAGGCAGTTCAATGTTTTTTGTGATTGACACATTCTATAGATTTATTTACCCCATATTTTCTGTTCTTTTCCTAATAAATGTTTTTAGAACAGTCACTGCTGACCTAAATGCTTATTGCTTTTGTTCTGCCCCATTTCTTTCATCAATGTGCCCACTCCATCCATTTATGGTGCTTCATAAGAGTGTTTTTACAGTAGTTTTTTATAATTTATTACATTTTTAAAAAATTTCTTTCGTATTACATTTATGCAGATGTACCAGGGTAAGGTCACGTTTCATAAAAACTACTTGTACTGCCAATGATTTGTTTGCATTTTTGCCACTCTTATGTAGATAACTTGCTACAGATGTTTATTAAAAAGGCATTGATAATTTCTGCAATATATGGGAAGATTAATTTTATATATATATATAAAAATATGTGGAAAAAAAATCTGGTTTATGTGCATCTATGCTTGGTGTTTCTCAACCAGTTTGCACAGTTTTCCTGTATGTGAAAATACGGATGTTGCATGATATCTGGCTCACCACCTCCAAGAAAAACGCATTTCACATCAAATAGTCTGCAACAAAAATATAGTAGTTTACAACCCGTGTCAACAAATAATGCCTTCCTTGGGGCGTGAACGTCCGCTAGAGCATCAGCAGTCTTTTATTCTGTAAAGCAAATGCTTTTAAGCGTGTCTTGCATCCATTTCTATATAATTAAGAAAAAACAAAGCAACACAAAATCATGAACATTATGAAATGCTAATTAAAAGTAATAGACACAAGATAACAAATCAGCAATTCAAGACCATTTTTGTGCTTTGAACTAGTTGGTGTTGTCCCTCTAATTAATACCATGTCATGTTTTCATGCTTCATGTATCCAATTGCTGTGCCAAGTAGGCTTCATCCATTCAAACATTTCCCTCAGGGGTTAACAATTTTAGTCTCAGTGTGTTTTGAATGATAGTGTTCATATTCTAAATTCAAAGGGCATTTTCTTCTTGCTTCGAGTTCTACGTGAGTTAGCTGCCTTTTTTTTTTTTAACAAGATAAAAGGATACCTGTGGTTTTACTGAAATTATATAAATTCCTGAAATCTTATTTTGCTAAATCATTGAACTAATTTTATTCACATACTAGCAAGTGCTTTGGTCAGAGACACAAATATTTGCAGGCATATATGCAAAGCTGTTCTAACAGTGTTTCATCAGCTAGTAAAATATTTCCTTTCTTACACAGAAAACATAAACATTCTAATTTTACATAAAGTGATGGAATCTTTGTCCATGAACCTGCTGCATAAGAAGGCTCAGGTGTTTATGCACTCAATGAGATAAA
Organism: Ifrita kowaldi; assembly: GCA_013398055.1. NCBI lineage: Eukaryota > Metazoa > Chordata > Aves > Passeriformes > Cinclosomatidae > Ifrita > Ifrita kowaldi. Next base: position 92,351 of record VZRS01012471.1, read on the forward strand.
AATGTAACAATATGAAACATCACAAGATGATAAAAATAGGAATTTAAGCAGACAAATTACAGAGGGCAATGAGGAAATAAGATCATATCATTATAGTATAAAATTGAATGTTATCTCAATAAGAGCATATGAATACTATACCCACCAGAAGAGAAAATTCTGATCCTTCTGCCCTTGCAAGGAAGGAAAAGCATGTTCAGTGTGATGTTTTCCCACAGTTCAGCCACCTCCAGGAAAGCAGGGCTCCATCCTGCGTAAAGGTGACTTGGGAAGACAAATGTCATCACTTTGGAAGTCCCTCTCTTTCCTCTTCTTCCCCCAGCTTTATATGCTGAACTTGGTGCCATATGGTCTGGAATGTCCCTTTGGACGGTTGGGGTCAGCTGTCCCAACTAACGACCCTTCCAAGTACTTGCACAACCCCAATCTACTCACTGGTGGGGTGGGGTAAGATGCAGAAATGGCCTTAACTCACAGCACAGAAGTAGCAAAATCATCTCTGTGTTATCAACTCTGCTTCCAGCACAAATTCAAAACATAGTCTCATGCTGGCCACCATGAAGAAAATTATCTCAGCCATAATCAGGATATGGTGCAGAAGTGGAAAGGGAGTGCATATTATAGGGAGAAATATCCAGCTGAGTAGGAACACATTTTGTCTTGTTGTGCTTTAGACAGTTCAAGTTAAAATAAAAAGGCAGCTGGAGGAAGGGGACAGGTAGATGTGCAAGAGGAGGAAAGACAGATGAGGGGAAAGAATGAGTCGAACTAGGACACCCAGAGGGAGAGTCTGGTCCGCACAATTCTGGGCATCACACCAATGCGAAATATCAAAGTAGACTTCCCTTTATACCCTACCGCAGCAAGTCACCCAGTATTCTTGGCTTTTAAGGTGGCACTGTCAGATTGGAAAGAATGTTAGGATGTATATGTCACTGTATACTCTACTCCATGAGTCCATGTGAATATATATAAAAATATCTCTTTGCCTGAATACATACATGTATTTATACCTGTATATATACATTCATACAGCTGTGTATGCATAATCAGTTTTCTCTCAGCTTCTGTAGAGAACAATTCCCATCATTAAAGGCATCTAAAGTTAGAAAGGCACTTCTCTCTGACCATTAACTGTGGTGAGGGTAGATGACTAGTTTTAACTAGATACCTAAAAATTTCATAGTTCAAATTAATTGTAAGTATATAAACTGAGTTCCGACTCTTAACTAGGCAAATTTGTACATCTGTATTTTTACTTAAATAGTTGGGAAATAACAGTTCTAAATTTCTGCTCAGTAGCTAGGAATAATTGTTTAGGATAAATGAATTTCACTGCTGTAAAAAAAGAACCAGAGTTCAGAAGCATAAGTTATCATTTCTATTCTTATACTGTTGTTCACAAATAGATTTCTTCTGTTTTGTTAAAGTTGCTTTTGTATTAGAAGTGTAAAAAATCAACTATAGTGTTTTTTGGAATTATTTAGTGGAAATGAGATTAATTTCTTATATAGATATTTTTTCCACTTACATGTCTTTGTAATAAAACTTTGCGGTTTCTTCTTTCTTTTCTTTTTCTGAATATAATGCAGAAGCCTAAGTGCATATCTGCTATAGTAGACATGGAGAAATGAACCTACAAAGAAGTCATTGTTGCATAGGAAGAAGTACAGGCTACAGCTGAAACTGGGCCATGGTAATACTGCGATCAACTCTTCTGTACAATTCATCAAATTTTGTGGTGATAACTGTATTAGAAATCAGTTGTCAACTGCTATAGATTTTCCAATGAGTATACATAGAAATCGCAGTAAAAAAGAAAAGCTAAATGGAAACTGAGCAGAAATAACAAGATAAAACTTACTGCTGGAAATGATCATTGCTACTACCACTTTAAAAAAATAAATGGCTGATAGCAGGGATTCTGCCTCCTGTTCTTACACCTTTATATGGTAGCCCTACAGAGAGATGTGCCGTTTTTGGAGCACTGAGAAGGATAAGGAAAGGAAAAGTTTCTACTGGCTTGATACAGTCAACCACAAAAAACAAAGGAAAAAAAAGCCCCAACAAATAATGCACGTGCAGCGCCTAAAGGGCTCTCCAAAAGGCATTGGAAAGACTTAAAACTCACAGACGCTTTACCTTGATGCTTAACAGACAATGCTGTCCAACTGTTGATGGCATAATGCAATAGGGAGACAGTGTATTTCTGTTTAAGATTCACACATCTGCATTAGAGGGAAAACTCTGTACTACTGTACTACTTTTGCATCAGTATCTGGCACACGCAACTGAGTGCAATGCAGATAATTCCTAAACAGCTTCCAGAGTGTCCACATAGTGCAGAGTTGCAGCTGACAGCAATGCCAAATTGGCTCCCTAAAGCAAAAGACTGTTCTATCTACAGTAACCAGCCTGGCCTCTTATAACTCATATATAACACCAGAAATGTGCTAGATTAAATATGGAGCTGAAAACTTTTAGTTTTATAATAAAAGAATACAAATATTTTATCTGAAAAAAATAAAATGCTTGGCAGTTTGAAGAACTTCATTCAAAGATGTTTTAAATTGAACCAGAGTTTTGAGCCAATGAAATAATTCCATTCTGTCTTGGCTCTACTGCCCTATTGTATTCCCGTCACCACTTGTCGCATGTAGATACTGTAGAAAAAGCTGAAGATCAGATGAAGCTAAACTGAAGATGCAATAAAAATAGCAGTGAATGTTGGGTTGAAATCCCTGCAGTTCAGCTGGTGGTAGCTTGTCAGAAAAGTGAATGCCACACCCTGACAGAAACAAAACTTTTCTTTAGATTTGATTGTAATGCTTTTATGTTAGCTTATTTTTTAATAGCTTGCCATAAAAACCCCAAGCTAAAATAAATGTGTTATGAAAAGCCACAGAGACATCAAAACAAAATGGAAGCTTTTTATATAACAACTGCAGCAAAATTGAGAATGCATGTTGAGTCAAATGTACCAGAGCAGGAGACAATTCTTTTGTGTTCAGAGAGGCTTGAAAAAATTTTTGAGTTAAATGTTCAAGCATTTGCACAACAAAAAATCATTCTAGATTTTAGAAATGTCTGAAGCTATTATTCTCAGTTCTGCCCCTCAGATTACCCCAAATATTCTGTTTCATATATGCACATCTGTGTCCTGCACACTGATAGGGACAAAAATAGCTTAATTTCCTACTATTTTTTTAGTCTTTATTCTTTCCAGCCTCATTGCAACTGGATGGCCAAAAGTTAAATGCAGTGGAAACCACAAGAAGAAGTTTCTGCAGAAACTCTGTGACCCTTCATGCCTGTTAACTGGGTTTTCTCTTACCGGGTTACAAACTCTTAGACAACTAGAAATCAATTTTGAGGATTTGGGTGTATGCTTATTTTTACAGATTGTCATAATCACCACTAACTTCTGCAAAATTTTCCTCAATATCTTAGCTTTTTGTAGGTGGAGAAACAGTCTAATGGAGTCAATATTGCATTTAAAGTCACAGTGGCTTAGGTAGATCACTGCTAGAACTTGTAAATACTTATTTTATAAATGGGAATTCTCTATATAACAGTAGAGGAGTATGACCAGTAGGAAATTTCTTGTGTATACTTACCTTCAATAGGCAAATTGTCATGAGTACTTCCCAAAAAGATATAAAGATACAGAACTGAAAATGCTTTTCTTAACCCTCATCCCCTCTTCTCATTTAAAGCTACTTTTTCTTAGAGTTTTATTTGTATTCTACATTTAAAAAATCCTGGGAAAATATTTCATCCCATCAGCAGTCCTTACTACTGGTAATTTGACCAGCAATAAAAGGAAATCAGTCATCTAATCACACCAGTAAACATTTCAAAAGCAAAGAAGAGATGATTCTGACACAGATAAAATAATAATTCTTCATAGAAATAAAATATAAAAACCAAAATATCATCATGTGGACTGAGGTGTTAAATTCAGTTGGGTTGTTTGACCTTTGTTTTTGATGGCAGACTTGCCAATCCATGGCCCCATTGTGAACTCTTTCTCAATGTTATGGATTAGAAAGTTACCAGGAGCCTACTTCTGATGTCAAAGGAATCCCTTGACTCAAAAAGAGACTCACCAATTATCCTCCATCTGATTCTGAAATTTTCTTTTTCCTTCATATAAGAGCTGCAAGTTATAGAGAATCTGTGTTTCTAATAAGAATTTAGGCATTTTAAGCCCTACTGTTTTCTTTAATCTAATTTACTTTTTAAACAGTTTGGAAATTTTTTATATTTTAGTCACTATATTTTGGCTCAAGTTTAACCTTGCAGACCTCTCGCATATACACACACCTCTTTCTCATCTCTCCAAGGAAAGATCCTGGCAAGATCACATCCTAACTGTATAATTCCAGAAAATTCTTTACTATTGAAATAAGGGTATTCACAATGAGCCAGCTAAGTATCAAAAGGTTATGACTTCTGACAGACAAACTAAACCTGTAGATCTATTGATTGGGAAAGGATGGAGGTGTTGAGAAGACTGTGATAGAGAAAAAATGCAACTTGTCTATCCTTGTGACAGACTGATCTTGTGGGCATCCCATCTCCAGCACAGCCATCTGTGCTTCTTTTTATTCACAGCTATTTCCTTTTTGGTCACTGTAATGTAGTTTCCCGGTGCATTCTTTTATCACTATAAAGGGTCTTCAACTTTTTCCAACATGTGGACCATATTTTCAGAAAGTGATTGTCTAATGGATACTTTCCTTAGCTGTGATCAATTACAACCTTAGGACAAGTTTCTTACAGGGATAAAGTGGTTAACCAAGCACATATGCAGTTGAGGTATACATGTTTTATACTTATACAACCAGTTAGCCACACTGTCTGATTCTGTTCCTTGTTTAATCTCTTGCTCCTATCTGCTCTACTTCCTTCTCTTTCCTTGCTCCCCATGTCCTGAATCTGCACATCTCTGTCTCCCCTTCATTCTTAAGGTCTTTTGGTTTTTTTTTTTTTCAGCTACAGAATTGGAATAAAAATAACTTTTTTTCCCTGCCTTCTATTATTTTGTCTGTGTTATGCCAGAGCTTCTGATAAATAAACTACCTGAATATATGGAGGAAAAAAGGCTTAAAGGAGGCCTTCTCACTGTGCAGTTCTCTGGATAAATATGCTTTAGAACACTTTTTTTCTGAGTGTTTATTTAAAGAGAATTTATTACATTATTAAGGAAACAAAGCCATCAAACCTGCATTTTCATTACTCTCTCAGTGATTTTATCTGAGTCTTCAGACTACAGGTAAGTACTATGTAACTCCAAGCCCATAACCAAGTAATTCAAGGTAAATATAGTAGTGATTCCCTCACAGTTTAAAATGAGATTCTCCTGAGCTCAAATCAGAGCAGGAGTCTATCTCAGCTGCTTTGGAGGAACTAATCTCTCCTCACCAGTACTCTGGGGAGCCATGTCAGAGTAGCTCTGTAAGCTGTCACTAGGTTCACAGAACAGGTTCTGCCCAAGGCATGAACAAGCTCATGGGTCAGGCCCTGGGGCTATAGGTTGTGCGCAGTATGAAAGCACAAGTATGACAGGAGAGGGACGCACAGCATGTTAGTTCTTCCATCCTAAGGAAAGGGTTATCATATAGACTCACAGACTATTAAAATGAGGTGAGCACAAAGGATTTCGTAAAGCAATGCAGAGCTGTGCTTCAGAAAAACTCCCCAATGGTTTTGCTATGGATTTGTCAGAGGGTGATCATGGCAAAAAAGATCTAAACCAAGTAGAAAAGGTATCTGGCAAACACATTGCGGAGGATTACTAAGCAACAGGCAGAGCACCGAAACAGTTGCGGTGAGAATGGTGTAGAATTTCTTGATGCATGCCCAACCCATCTGTGTGATACCTGTAGAGAGGGCCTGATGTGTGTTCATCACTGTACCCTCTTCACGCTGGCTGTGCAAACTCTAGCCTCAGGGCTTGTCCCTGTGAGCTCAAGCATTGAGCCGCTCCCCTTTTATGAACAGAAAGACTTAAAAAACTGTAAAGAAAGTGTCAAGTACATCTCATGGACAATAAAAGAACAAAAACTAAAATATGTTAAAACAGTTATTGTCTATAGATTGATACTTACAGAATCTTTGTATTGAATAATTAGGGTGCATTTGTGACTACAGATGTGTTTGTAACAACAAACCTCTATTAAAATATTATATTTTTATAGAAAGTCATGCTTTTTCATCTAATTTAATTGTATGTGAGTAGACACCCAACAATAAATTGTTGACAACTTTAATTCAAAGAAAAGTACTTTTCCATAGCCACTGAATGCCAGCTCATTTGTAACCCTTCCCAGTCATTTGTAACACAGTATGATACCATGTTCTGGGAATTAGTTATACACAACATGATACAGCAGAATATATTCCAAAACAGTATTGGACAAAAATTTGTCCTCACCTCTTCAGCCATGCATAAATAAGACAATAATTTCATCTGGTGTATTTGTCATTGTGGTCAATGTCATTATTAGTCACATCTAGAGCATTGTATTTAATTTGGCTTCTATCCTAAAGGGCTTTCCTTTCCCTTTTCCTTTGGACACAAAGTATTCCTACTTCTTGCTGTCTTTGCTTTGTGTGGAAGCAAAGACTCTGTGGTGGCTCTGAAATCTGCTATATGCATTGTGAGTGTGTCCAACAGAGGTGTGACTCCACGGACTTGTCCATTGAGCACGTGCTGCAGTATCTAGAAAGGGATGCTAATTAAAAACCCATTGTAAGTACACCCCTTGATGTACAGGTGGGTAAGACAAGAAATTTAATATCTATATTTTTCCACTGAAGCAATACTTTGTATAATACCAGAAACTTTTAAAATTTACTATATGAAGAGGCGAGAATGTGTAGAAAGTGTGATTCAGAACTATATAATCACAGAAACATTTTGGTTGGAAAAGACCCTTAAGGTCATTAAGTCCACTAACAACACTTTCAAGTCCTAAGCACCATGTCTAAATGTCTTTTTAATACTTGCAGGGTTGGTGATCCAACCACTTCCCTGGGAAGCCTGTTCCAATGCTTGACAACTCTTTCAGTGAAGAAATTTTTCCTAATATCTAATTTAAAGCACCCCTGGCACAAGTTGAGTATGTTTTTTCTCTTATCCCATCACTTCTTACTTCTGAGAAGAGAGAGACACTCACCTCACTTCAACCTCCTTACAGGTAGTTGCAGAGAGAGATAAGGTCTCCAATCAGCCTTCTTTTCTCCAGACTAATTTACAGACTGTCATAAATCAGGAGAATTTTGTCTAGAAGAGTATTTACCTTCTCATCCTTATGCAACACACAGAATTTAATATATTTATTATTGTACACATAGCAAAAATTACATTTGTTGACTGTGTCTTTTTCAGAAAGGAGTTGGGTTTTTGATCCAGAAAAAAAAGAGTTGGAGATCTCGCCTTTTGAGTTTCTTCTGTGTGAGCCCCTTCAAAAGCAGTCACTTAACAAGCCTTGGGAGAATTATCTACAGGGGTAAGAGCAGTTCAGAACTCTCTGAGAACTCCAGGAAGACAGAGATGTTCCTAGGGAAAGTGCATCAGCATCTTTTGACAAGTGAGGGAAACTAAGTTGTGGTAGGCCATATTTACCTAAACATTGTACAATGTTTTGTAGTTTGGGACATTTTGGTCAAAACATCTATCATGAAATGTTGGAGTAATGTTCTTTCTCAGAATATGGTGACCCATGTCATTACAGCATCCATAGATGAGGAAAAGCAAAGATAAGAAGGAACAAAGGCGGAAAGCTTTAGTGATATGGACTCAGTTCTGGTCCCATATATTGTGATTACTCTCTCAGGTGTACTTTGGAAACTTCTTTCAGATAAACATAGGAGTGGAAGCGCTGTGTCTTGCAATGCAGTAGTTACAAGAAATAGTGTTAAAAAATATGATTTGGTTACTTGATCAAGAATGAATACAGCATGAAGGCTGTTATAACAATGAATACTTGAGAGAAAACAAAAAAAACCCAAGAGCCTAGACCAGGCCCTACATCAACATCATCTACATAAAACATTAGATCTCGTAATAAGTCCACAGTCACTTCCTTTCCTGGGAGAGGGAGCAAAACCTCTGGGTGGTACTCACTATGAGAGAATAGATGAGCACACACAACAGTTGAACAATATGCTCATGATCTGGATACTCAAGAGAGAAGGAGATCTCACCAGCAGGAAAGATCAGCAATGGAGTACCTTTTTCTCATCGTATAATTGGCAAGATAGATCACAGGTGATAACTTTTATTCTTCTTAATTTCTAGTAATATTTTATAAATTTGCTTTTATTTTACTATATGACTCTTTCTTCCCATAAAATGTTAGGGTTTTTTGAATGGGTAAAGAAATATTTTCCCTCTTGGAAAAACAAAAAAAATGAAACAATAAAAAAACCAACCAACCAACCAACCAGTCAACAAAAAAAACCCAACCCAAAAATCCAAAAACCCAAACAAACAAAACAAACAACCCCCCCTCCCACCCACATACAAATAAGGGCTACTCTATCTTCTTACTTCTCCTGATGAGAAAAGAGGCTTCTATTACTGAAGTTTTTCTATTATAGACTCCCTGAAAGAGAGTTTTTAGAATTGAGGAACCTCTCTTGGAATTGTCAAAAAGATTAGATTTTAAATTTTTTTTCCATTATTTTGTGTAGCATTACCTTCAGGCTTTGGATATTGTTAAGAATTTCTCTTCTAGTCTAAAGAACCCCTTGACATTTCATACTGTCTATTTGTGTAAGAATTTATAAAGAAGGATGTCACTGCTCTTAAGCAGGAATACGACTATTTCACACACAAGATGAACTTCCAGGTTGGCAGGCTGAGGAGAGATTTTATGTTCATTTTAAACTTAAACTACACAGAAAGCTGTTAGAGAGTCAACCTGCAATAATTAGATGAGGGAGCTTGAGGTTGCCACACAGATCTCTGTCCTGTTCTACATTAATTTGCTGCTGTCATAAAGGTAGGCTTAAGATTTCCCCACTTCCAGCAGCTTGTTCCTGTTTTCTCACTGCTATTTGCCTTTCTTTCAGTAATATTAGTACCACTTTTTGTGGTACCGAAATATAATTGGAACCATTTTAGTTACCTTTGTGAAAAACAAGAACCAAACCAAAACCAGAGATATATAAATATATATAGCCCAAATATAAAATAAGTAACTGGGAGGAGGCAAATCTCATTAACTAAGCCAAATTCCAAAAACAGTATTATTTTGGGTGGCATCCTAAGATGTAGAATCATGTTCCAGCAGCACTGAAGATTCCAGTGCTACTGGAACTTTTTCACCTCAACTCTTCAAATTTTCCAGTGATTCATATTTAACATTGAAGGTGCAAAAAGAACAAAAAAAGTACATTATTGCAGACTGTACATTATCCTGTTGTGGTGGATTGACATGGTTTGCCCTTTCTTAAATGTGCTTTCCCCCAAAGGGGCACCATTTTGGCTGAGGGGCTTAGCCAGGCCTTGTGGTAGCTCTGCTGGTCTTGGCTGAACTTGCCTGTGTCTGGCACCAGAGAGCCCCTGTCTGTCTTCACAGGGGCCACCCCTGCAGCCCCTTTGCTGCCAATATTTTGTCACCAACAGGTAATACAGTTACCCATAAGCCAGTGGGAGGAAAAAAAAAACCAAAAATGAATAAAATAAAAGAAAAATAGATGAAAATTTGGTTGGGAGGGATTTTCTGTTATTGCAAATTGATGCTTAGCACTATGCTGTCAAAAATAGTTAAAGCAGTGAACTGAGTGTAAAGGTCTGACAGGTCCAGAGATTTGGGGTTATTTCATGTATTTTTTTCTCTCCGTCTTGTTAGTAATGCCATTTCTTTTGTCTCTTAGGCAGTGCTAATACACCATTGATTCTTCATAGAAAGGATTCCTTTCCTCATTACAAACCTCAATGGGCTTTAGACAGAATTTTTCTCCCTGTCCCATGTAATCCTGGCTTGTGTTAGCTGGTGGGTACGGGTCCCAGAGAGCTACTGCGTGGTCTGTGCTCTAACAGTCATCAGCAACTCATCAGCAAGAATAGTAAATTTGGCTTTTGCAAGTAAATTCTGCCTCCTGATTGCAATAGCCGCTGTTATTTTAATGCAATCACAAGACCAGAGGAAGAAGAATTAGGACAGTTTCTCTGGACCTTGTAAGACAAGTTGCATATTAATTATTTACAGCAGTATAGAATTAACCTCTTTCACTTACTAAACTCCAGATAGTGGAAATCTTCAAATCACCTGGGGTAAATTGAAGACTTTATCTAGGGAAAAAGGCCTTATAAGGGCCAGGCTGGATGGGGCTTTGAGCAGCCTGGTCCAGTGGTCATATCATTGCCCATGGCAGGGGTGTTGGAATTAGATAATGTTTAAGGTCCCTTCCAACCCAAATCATTCTATGATTATATGACTCGATGACAGCAGGAAAGTGTCTGCCACCTATCATTTTGATTTGTTTTTCTAATTTTCTAGACTTTAAATATCAGCCTTAGCTTTGCAAAAACATCTTCCTCCTACTTTTAATGTGTATTGCATTTCCAATTCCTTTTACCATAAAAATATATTTTGCATTACACAGCTCTTCTTTTCACCTTTATGGATCAATTAGGTTATGCCTCTTCTGCGCTCCCAGACAAGTGCCAGTGAAGCAATTTCCAAGCAAACACAGTAGTTAAGAGTGCTTGGCATTTTCCCCAAATATTGCTAAAAAGATAGATACAGAGGACCTTAAGAAAGATGAAGCTGGGTTAAATCTAATCTGCCTACAATTAAATATTTTGAAGATAATGAGGGGAGAAAACTAGTATTATAAATTTACTATTCATTATCCTAGTGATGAATTAAGTAAAAAAGGATAAAAATACAAAGATGTCCTGTACTCTAGAAAAAATCAACTAATCAGAAAAATCCCAGAGCTGAAACAAAGATAATAACTGATTTCAATCTACTCCAGTATTCTCTAGGATCAACAAAAAAGAAGCTTCAGCCTGGCCAATGTTAACATTTGAACTTCAAGAGTTGGCCAATTTAATATACTTAAGACAATTTATTAAAGTTGTATGGGATTTTTCAGTGAAATTTCTGAAATATCTGTATTGCCCAAACTGTAGTTCCATTCCAATAATTATTTAATTATCCATACAGAAAGGAACAAGTTAGTATAAACAAAGAGAGGATACTTACCCCCACAGCTAGTAAAAATCTGGCTATGGTGTTCACTGGGCTGTGGAAAAAAATGCAGAAAAAAAAGTCTTTAACTTTTATTTCTCACGTTGTAGATAAATAATCAGACCCCTTGATTACTGGAAATGTCAAGGTGAGTTTCTCTTTCACTGTAAAATCCAGCCTGCACTGGAAGAGTTTCATGAATTTGCATTGCCTAATGGAAGCCTTTTTCACTGCAAAACTGATAGTGTATTTTAGTTCAGAGCATTAAGCAAGAACATGTGACTTGCAGCATCAAGGACTATTCATAAAGAATACATCAGTTGTTTGTGGAATACCTCAGCATTTACAGCACTAGCTTGGGTTTTGGATTCCTACTCTGCTTCATATATTACCAGCACGGAGTTTCTCAGAAAAGCTCTTAAGAAGTATTTATGTGCCCGACTTCTAAATCCAACCTTTCTGGATCCATTTACTACACTATTCAGAGCTTCTCAGGGCAACTGCAAGAGCAAAACAAACTCATGTTTTAACTTGTCAGTGTCAGAGTGCCCTCCAGCCTAGTTTGAGTTAAGTCTCTCTGGAAGGTCTCACTTAACTGGTACCCCTGAGACCATGTTCCCTACAACCAAATCCCTCTGGATTTATTGGAGATTGACAATACTTGCTGGACTTTCAGAAATTACGTACTAATGAATGTTTTCAACTCATTCACTTCTTAGTGGGTACTAGCGATCTATACGTCCCATATTCAGCAGGTGGATTTATCTCCAATATGGAAAATAAAAGAACCAGTGTAAAAGGGCTTCTTTCGGAGCAGCTTCAGAGAATCAAGGGGGTAGAAACAGCCTGAACGCAATCACAGGGAGAGCATGGAGCAGGCTGGGTTTGACAAGAGTTGTAGCAGCTGTTGAAAGTCAGGGATTTGGAAGGATTGCATCAGGTGGATCGTCCTCAGTTTTAGGGGTATTGTAAGACTGCCTGGGGGAAAGCATGGCCTGGAACGATTATGCCTAATGCTAAGCCAGAGAAATCCTCTCTTCACGCCACTGCACTGGAGTGTCCTTAGGGGCTGCATTAAGAACTGTCTGTGCCTGGGTAATTTATAGATGTAGTTTGGTGTGACCTTAATACCAACAGAGAACTAGAATATGCAATCTAATTTAATTTTGAGTCTCGTACAGACTTCACTGTAGACAAAGAAGTGTAGTATTTAGCTGGCAAATGAGGCCTAAACCTGTGGAAAATCAAGCCAGTGAATTTCTTAATGACATTTTCCACTTCCCCAGCGACCTTTATCTGATGGTCTAAAAGCACTTTATAAAAACATAACATTTCTTGCAACCAAAATTAGTTGGAAGATTATGTTATTTTGTTTCTTTCCCCGTGGAAAATGTTGGCTTCTCTCTGAAAAATTAAAAGCTCAAAAACCTCCTGACTAAGAACTTTTGATTTGAAAAAAAACCTCTAGGTCCAAAGATGTTGTAGATTTTTGGTGAAGTCATATCTACAATCCCTCATTTTCCAGTTCTCTTGTGTAGACTGTGCTTGGTGTTAAAACTGTATCTTCTGTTGTGTTCCAAGTTCTCCACTTCCTCTGAATAAAGCTCTAGGAGGCTCTTGGGCATCTCTGACTATGCTGCATGAGAACAGAAGTGGTAAACCATGTGTGGAGCTACTATTTCATACTCAGAACCACTTTTCACTTTCTCATGAGCACAGCTTCCAGGTAGTTATTTAAGTTATTAGAAAAACTCCTTATAATTTTCTAGTTGGATACCAGTGGTAGTAGTCCACAGGATTATAGTGACTCACCCTAAATACCTCCAGAGCATCCTTGAGAAAAGTGAGGCAGTTTTGTAAAACATGCTATGTATGTTTTTTAGCTGATTATTACAGCACTTAATCCTTCGGCTCCGAGGGAATGAGGTGCAATGACTGCCATGAACTATCATTTTATGTGACGAAGGTCTGCCAACCCAATCTCTCACTTTTACCACTCTGCCACTTATGGATGTATAGTGTGGCTTGTGTCTAGCCCATGGGATTTTTGTCCAAGATCACTGCAACACAGAGGTGAAGAGAGAAATAGCCTCACTACGCTTATCAGATGCACACATTCCACCATGCACATTTTATGATTGCTTGTGTGTTTTGTGTGATCAAATGAAATAAAACAATAAAAAAAATGCAGAATTGGAAAATACTGATGAATAAATTACGGAATAGAATTGAATGGGACTCCTCAGTCAGAAGGAACATACAACAATCATCTAGTCCAACTGACTGACTGATTCAGGGCTGACCAAAAGCTAAAGTATGTTATCAAATGCATTGTCCAAATGCCTCTTAAACACTTGACTGGCTTGGGGCATTGACCACCTCTCTAGGAACCCTGTTCCAGTGTCTGACTACCCTCTTGGTACAGAAATGCTTCCTAATGTTCAGTCTGAACTCTCTTAATGCAGTTTTGAACCACTTCCATGCATTCTATCGCTGGATATCAGCGAGAAAGGATCAGCTCCTGCTCTCCACTTCCCCTCCTCAGAGAGCTGTAGAGTGCAAGGAGGTTATCCTCAGCCTCCTTTTCTCCAAACTACACAAGCTCAAAGTTTTCAGCTCCTCCTCACAGAACATTCCTTTCAGTCCTTTCACTCACCTTGTTGCCCTCCTCTGGACACATTCAAGGACCTTCACATCCTTCTTAAATTGTGGGACCCAGAACTGCACACAAAGTACTGAAACTGAGTGCTCTGACATTACCAGAATTATCTAGTATCTGAAAAAAACCTCAATAATAAAATTGAAGGAATCAGTACAAAAGTTATTCAAACACCACAAAGACACTGATGAAAGGTATTAAACGAATGAGCATAACTGAAGAGGTGACATAACACGGTAGAAAACACAGTGATCTGCAAGGAATAGCACGATGTGAAATGAAAGGAAAATTGCCAAAGAAGTTAAGATAAATAACAAAGGGGGTTTTTTTTCTTCAAGAACATGTTGAACAAGAGGTCATTGGAAGAATTCTAAGAGCCAGCCTCAGTAATTCACTGACTGAAGAGACAGACATAACTAAAGCACAATCAAATGAATTCTTTGCCTCTGTGTTCACACATAAGGTTTGGGGACGGATGTCAGAAACAGACATAAATTTCCCAGGAGAGCAAGAAAAAATATCGAAGGAGGTAAGAACAGGTGATCAAGGAATTAGAACATCTGAAGCATAACAGATCTCCAAGACCTGGAAATATCCCCTAGACGTTTCTGAAGAGAGTTGCAAAATAATGGGAGAAACATTTCCAGACAGAGCTGAAACCTTTTTGAAAACAAGGACAACATGACTAGACTATATGAACAAATACAATTTGGACTAAATAAGGACAAAACCTGCTTCATTCTGCTCCAGTGAGTGTGGAAAGTGCAATCACAGCTAAATCAGCATGGTATTCCCACAGCATAAACTCTGTGAAACCACTGTGGAAAGGAATTTACTCACTCAGAATACAAAAACCATTTGAATTTTTTAGGATTTTTTATTTCTTTGTGTTTAGGAGGAGTCATACATTCCAAATCAGTAGGACTTACTGAGCATAGGATTCAACTGACCAAAGGGAGATTTCTTTGCCTGCGCTAGTTTCTTGCTTCTTAGTAAATCTTTTGTTCAAACATGGAGGCAGAGGGTGTTAATCAGACTGTGCTTTAGCTGTATCTGTCTCTTCAATCAGTAAATTCCATCTTAGCTTGCTGCTGTGTCTGAAATAGTCTACCTTATAGTCAGTGAAAAAAGGCAGGTGCTTTTAGGGCTTGAGTCCAGTCAGCCTGGAGCAGACAGCTAAAATTGGCCAGTTGAAGCACACCTGAGGAGTGTGTCTAGTTCTCTCATTTGTTACTGGCTAAATTTGCAGATAGTAGCTCACATGTGCATACTCACATTATAGATGTCTGAAGGTGGGCAAGGTAATTCCTGCTGCAAAAATTTTGAAGCTATAAAGTGTTTCATGGGCAAATGTTAATTCAGCCAAAAGCTATTCCTCTATTCTTAGATCTTGCTGATGTGGTTCCTCACCCTGTTCTATCTAGGCTGTGAAAAATGACAAATTTCATACTTAAAAATGGTATTAGCATGTAATAAAATATTATTCTAGGGAAGCAACTTCTCATCACAGATCACAACTGTTAGAATGGGAATCAGTGACAATGTCTATGCCAGCCATTTTGAGCCTATCTGGTAACACGTTTGGGTGCTGGTCATTATTATCCGTGGTACTAAATTTTAGAACATTCTCTGGCTCGAGTCTGGTCTTCTCCATCTAGCAGTTTTTTGGAACAATTCACAATTGATTTACCTGCAATGCCCCTGAACTGGTGAGTACAGATAGTCAGAAAAATCAGACTACGGGCTACATTATGGAAAATTACACTTAAACAAAGAATGACAATATTATTTCATTTAGATAGAGACATTGGTACAGACTATGTTTGGTTCTCATTTCATGTGAACCAGCTTGAGCAGTGTCTTTGGAATGCAACAATGGGAACATCCCCTTTTATTATGCAGCACAAGCTGGCGTCTGCTGTGCTTGCGAACTCCAGAAGGGTCACTGTTATTGGGTCACTCCAAAGGGCATATTCAATGACAAGAACAAAGGCGAGATCCAGACTATAGTGGACAAAGTTGGGAGAGTGAAGACAAAGCAGTGGGAGCCAGCAGCCAGTGTCTCTTTTATTTGCCCCCCTCCTGCAGCTTCCTTTCTTATATTTTCTGAGCTGTGTATCCACCCTGATGGCTTTTCACTTCAGCCACTCTGTTAAAATGTTCTCCATTGTTCATCTTCTGTATGGAAGTGAGTGGAAAAGGATTTCCATGCTCTATAGCTCACACTGCATCACTTCTGTGTGTGCCCCAAACAAAGATCAATGTACCACGGAATCTGCATAATTACGTCCTCTTTGACAGTAGGTTAGGGAGACAAGGCAAGCTTTCCTTGTCTCAGAGGAGCAGCTTGAATGCAGCACACCACAAGCATAGAAACAACTGCAGGTTGAGTATGTATTTTTCATGTACACACAATAAAATATGCAAATTAGATTTTACCTGATGTGCCACCAAAGAAAAAAGAAAAAAGTTCAGAGACAAACAAACGAAAAAATCAGTCACACTTTTTGTAAAATCAAATACTCCTATTCTCTCTTGTTTCAGATATTTAAGAAAACAAAACTGTAGTTTTTACTTTTGTGAAAGCTGTTCTCTTTCTTTTCTGTATTTAAAACTTCCTCTAGCAGATTCACAATTAGAAAGGAATGGGAAGAGATATATAGAGGAAACTACTGTTTTTTTTCAATACCTCTTTTCAAAAATACGGATAAAGGAAGGATTTCACTCTATATTGTCACAATAAAATGCTACAAAAAGCTCAGAAACAGGATATCCATATTGATAGGAAGGGTACTACAGCCAAGAAGTACATCTCCACAGAATCCTGAAAGTACAATTTCAGTGTTGTTGCTAGCATTTACCTCCAAAATAAATTTTTAAAAATAAAAGTAGGTTTGTTGAATTGCCTTCAAATAGAAGCTGAAAGGTAAATACCCTGAGTACAGTCAGTCTTGTAAGGCAGAAAAATGATGCGATAAATGAGAGTTTAAAATACTCAGATTCCTTCAAGATGCTTGTTCAAGTACTTGCAGTGTAAATTCATCCATTATCCCTCTGAAGTACAGCTGAGTTTCATGTAGCATGGACTCTGACATGAAACCCTAACAGCTCCTGGCTTTTCTGCAAGAACACTGGCGACACAATGGGATTTTTCATAAGCAGATTTTCAGTTTGCTGAAATTTGTTATCCTGCCCATCATTTCTGATAGACTGGATGTCATTTCCTGTTTAGTTAGGAACCAGTCTTCATCTTTTGCATGTGGATTCTACAACTGCAGTGAGTTCAAATAAAATGTAACTGAAAGCCTGCATCCTCAACCTTTTTCCTCCTCCTCTCCTTAGGAAACAAAAGTATCCTATCTTCACCTAAGTCAATAACAAAAGTCCTTTTTGACATCACAGGGATGTGTTTTTGCCCTTTGAAAATATGAAAGTGCATGAAAATCACTTTACATCTCTACTATTCATCTCTCGTTACATAAAAATAGATACTAATAAATATTTCTTAGCATTGACTTGGAGAATAATTTCATGTCACCTTTTGCAGGTTTTAGTCGATAGCACTGGAGTGTTGATCTTTTTCCAGCTGTTGCAGCTATTCACAATTTTGGGTACTGGAAATCAAAGAGAAAATGTTTCTGGTAAATGTAATAAATAAAGGTAATGGTGCAAAGCTGTGAAAGGGTGCTAACATTAGTCTTGAGGAATGCACACCAGCAAAAAAAACACTTGAAAAATCAATAGAAAGGTCTCACCTTTCTTCAGACATCTAAGTGAGCAATACTTTGAAGGGAAAGAACATAATTTGGAAAAGTCACTGTGATGTTCCTGCGGCTCTTTCAAGTGGAGATTTCAAACAATATACCTTATTCTGAGAAAATTTTTCAAAATGCAAAGGCCTTTTCCTGTTTTCTGCTGCTTGCAGAGTCATGTTGAAGCACTTACAGCAAATGTCTGATGGATTTTGCAGTCAAAGTCTGCCATCAGTTCTTATATTTTTAACAAAGCACACTAGTAATAGCAAACTGTGCATAAACTATTACAAAGGACTTTGTTGCTCTCTGCGAGTGACTCTTTTGCCTATTGCCTCACAGTAATATTTTTGGGGTTTTGTTCTAGCTTCAACTGTAACAACAGTAATGCGAGAAGTTTACACAGCAATTTAGCCTAACATAATAAACAATTTTATTTAGGCTTTTTATCATTTTGGTTGTAATTGATTTTTTCTTGTCCCCAAATTTACACATTTGTTAAAACATGCTTGCAAGACTCAGACTGATACTACACCACTGAGCAATCAGGTGGAGTGAGACAACTCATAGTGAATCTTTGCTTCAGTGGGAAAACGTTATGCAAAATATTTTACAAATGCAGTTCAGAACATCTCCATTTTGAATCTTTAGCCACTTATGGTAGAAAAAAAAATTAAAAAGGTTTGGGCATCTGGTTTCCTAGGAAAGATTGGTGTTGAAATACCTTTAATTCTTTGCAGAGGAGATTTTAAGAAAAATCAGTGAACAAGAGGACCATAAAAAGCCAGTAAAAATATTTTTAAAATGCTTTATCTCCCAGTTAATTTGTCTTGTTTGTTCCATCTTCTGGGTTTTTCTCCCCATTTTTTTCATAATGTGTCTTAAAATCTTCAACATCTTATGTCAAACTTAAAGTATTCGTTAGGGATCCTACCAAATAGACTTCTGTAGGATTTGAGGAGACACAATCTTTAAATTATTTTCTCTCGCAGCCTTCTGTTACGGAAGAAAGATATATTTTGCATTTTTCACATGGAGAAACTAAAGCATTGAGAATCTAATGATATCGTGGGAGGAGTGGGAGCTTCAGACAAGCCCTGCTTTAGCCTCGGATTTTGGCAGCAGTTTAAATTTAAAAAATCATTCTGGCCTGCAAGTTCTTATGATGGCAAATCAGGACTATTTATAAAAATGAATTTTTATTAAACAGTCAAGAGATAACAGATGAAAGACCTTAATCAGAATTACTCACTACACAGTATAAAACTAAAAGGAACTACTAGTAGATTACAGCAAAACATAAAATAATGCATGATATTGAGGTACCTATATTAAAGACAGCAAAAGAAATAGTATTGATTAGGAGTCAAATGTAACTTACCCCCAAAACCACAATAATGTACACAGAGTCCTTTCCCTTAAACCCTGGTCGGTAACCACAAAGCAGGTATCCCTACCCACAGGAGAAACTCCACACATTTCCAGGGAAGGTGTAGAAGATTTCTGCTTTGTGGAAGTTTGGTGTTGCTTCTATAGTAATAAAATGAGGTGTCTGTTGGTCAGAAACCCAGCTTATCTTTCCAGATCTCACTGGCAGTGAGATGTTTATTGGCATTTGGGAGATGCCAGACCAGTGTTAACCCCATGGCACCAAAATAACTCACTATCAGACAGCTTGTCCTGTCTGAGTTATCTCACCGGTTAACAAGCAAGAGATAAGCTCTTGGCGGGGACTGAGATGTCCTGCTACAAATTAATAGACCAAAAACATAACTCAGGCATCTAACATCAAATATACATGCAGTTTAGAAATCATCATCCCCAAGTGGTTATCCTTAAGACTCGCATTCAGAATATCTTAGAGATTCCCACATTTCAATGATTCTTTACTTTGTGACCTTTAAAAAAATCTTCCTAGATAACTAAAGCTGAATTTTCACACATGTACTTTAGGCAGTCTAACGCTTTTGAGCAACGCAGCACCTAGACATTAAATAAAGCTATTTAGAGACACCAGCCATTCTTTCCCTTAAATTCCATGGGGAATTTGATTTACAGACGCTCTAGGAGCAAGACAAATGTGCATATTAAAATTCTAGCACAGAGGACAGGACTTGAAAACAAACATAGTTGGAAGACCAAAGATTAATTTTAACACTGATATGGTCAGTTTTGTGATTGGGTTTGTTTGGTTTTTTTAGAGCTGGCTCTCAGATCTTGTTTTCTGACCTTATTAGTTCATCTCATGAGGGAATAAATAATTACAAATTATGAAGTGTTCAGTTAGGCTCATGAGGTTTAAGCACTTAAATTTTCCAGACCTTTTGTCAGTTAGAACAAGGTGCATCTCAATATATTTCCAGTTATTTTTTTTAACTGCAGTTTTAATTAGTTCACAATAACTTTTATTACTTTAAAGGAATGTGTCATGAGGTAGGAGTGAATGGGGGTGTAGAGGGACAACACAATAGTGGAAGATCAATGGGATTTCAGAGGGCTTTTTCCTCAATGAGGTGGCATCTATGTATTATTTTCCCATTTTTTTTTTCGCTCTCTCTCTCCCTCTCCCTCCCCCTCTCTCTCTTTCTCAGATGATCCTAAAGTCCCACATGCTATTACACATTAATTTCTACTTTGACAATTATGCCTTCAGAATGTGAACATGCTGTTCTGAGAAGTTCATTGGGTTTTTTCCTAGTAATATTAATTTACAATTACGTAGGCAATAATAATGTTTCTTAAAGTCTTCCACGCTTTACATATTTTAACAGCTTTTCTGAGTTAGTAAGGCAGCACACTTATACCTCATAAAATCTGAATCAGAGCTAGAGTATGTGCCTGCTTTTGCTTTACTGAAGTTTGCAGCTTTTCTGCTGGTTTCCACAAAAAAAGAATTTGAGGCCTAGCTGTGAATAAAAGAAATTGTTCTTTAGCCAGTACATCTCAACCAGTCCATAATAACCTGTTGGGGTGAGAAAAGTTCAGGCCAAAAGCTGTTGATTTCCCTAGAGCAAATCAAAATGATAGATGCAGTGGTGGAAGATCACAGCTGACTGGGTTTAGTCCTTTCATCACTAGCTGCAGATGGTATGCAATTTAGGGATGCCCATTTGGTAAAATTTACCAGTTTCTCTTGAGATCACACATATGGGTTTGCATTTAAAAAACAATTGTATCAGGAATAGCATTTTAAACAACAGATGTAAGTATTGACAGTGAAAGAATGCCCAAAAAGCAGAATATATCCGCACCAGAGAATGGAAAGAACTTGTGTTATGCTTTACAGAACTCCATTTGACATTTTAACTTAAAAAAAAAAAAAGGACGGAAAATGACCATAAATATCAATGAATACAACACTTGCCAAACTTCGTGAATTAGATATAAGCTTTTGTCTTTACAGTTTACGGCCTTTGGGCGTTTGACATAATTTTTTTTTCCTACTTTATATTTCAAAACCACAATCTCAAATCCTCACATAGCAAAGAACTGGCTTCAAAAGAATTATGAGGTGGACTGATGTCTTTGCTTGCTTTGAATTCTAGATTTAGCTAAAAGGAAACATGCAAACAGATTGTTTACTGTAATCTTTCCTTAATTCAGAGCAGATCTTTTTCTAGTGTTTAGACTTTGACCAAATGATTGGTGCAGAATTTCAGTCAGTTGCATGACTAAAATAAAATAAAATACGTTAATAATTAATCCTGCAAAGTTATCTTATCAGTAAAACAGCTGTCAGGGTAGATCATAATACTGAACTAAGACAGTTAAAGAAACAGTTATGTCCATGGTAAAAATCCACAAAAAAAAGTCCTCAATGTATATGACACAGCATCAAAATCACTTTCTCAAGTAATCTGATTTCCATTTTTCTGTTTTAGTGTAGTTATGGACATTTCCTGATGAGATGCAGCTTTGTCTTCAACAGTGTAGGCCATTAAGTCTCTCCACTCTAGTACTACTAATGAGAAGATAACATAACTGAGAGGTTAGGTTTGAACATGTACCTTCCACAGTGATTAGTCCTTTATTGGACACAGTTTTTACTAAATCTGGGCTACAACAAAACATGTTAATTATGACATCGGAAACCAATATTCGTCAGTGACATTACTCTAAAAAATGGTAGGGTTTTATTTGGTTTGGTTTTATTTGTGAGGTAGAAAGATGGGAAATGAATGTTCTGCTACAGATTCAGTGAATGTGAAATTGGTTTTTACAAAGGAGAAAACAAAATTATCTCAGTGATGAAATATTTATAACACCATTATGAATGGAAAACCATGAACAAGCAGCAATAGGACCTTTAATATTCTATAATATGTAGGCAAATCAGTTGCTGTCATCCGCTTCTGCTATATTGTTATGTATATTTCTACCTAAAGTATTTTCACCTTAACTTATTGCATTGACAAACTGCTGACAACTTTTGAGCATACGAAGTCCTGCAAGTAGTCTTCATGTTCCTAGGCACAGACAAAAGCACTTCTGTGGCAAAAAAGGGGAAATTTATAACAAGGTAAGGACATTAAAAAATACTATTTATGACTTTTACTGTTTTTGTTGGATCGAAGCAAATGAAGTGTTAGAAGAAATTATGGCTCCAGTGGCAAAAGCATATGGGCTTCTTAATCTCATGCAAAACAGATTCTGAGGACCTTTACAGATACTACAATCTAATTTGTACAATCAAGTTAAAAAAAGATAATTTTTTGAGAGAACAATAAAATTAATTTAATCTTTGATTCCAGTTGGCTTCTTCTGTTGACACAAAATAAATAAATAAGATCAGATCATATTATGTTGTTCTTTTTCTCTTTTTTTCTTTCAGGTTTTGTTGGTTTTTTTCCCCTTCTTAAATATCTTTGGCCAAATATGCAGCTGGCAAGGACTGGAGGAGACAACACAACCAGTCTTCAGAGCCTGAGGCTGGGTCACTTAACATTAAGTGACTCTCAGACTGAAATAAAACCAAGTGTGTAAGGCTGTGCATAAGTCAGGGACAAGAAAGACAAATAGTGACACACTTTACAGTTAGTCAAAATTGTTAATAAATAAAGACTGCACATTTGAATTTACACAAAAATAATAGCATTTTATGAATTCTAGAACTTTGTAATGTAGACAGCCTCATAATGATTAATCTATACTATTATTGCTTTTTTAATAAGCTGCTTAGGATATTTTGCAAAATATGAAAAGAATTGATGTGCCAGTGAACTTCTGAGCCTTTTGTTAATGAAGAATGATATAATGAAAGTAAACAAACTCATTGTCTTGAAGGCACCAAGAAGTCTGGTAGTACCTCATAGGTCGCAACAAATGGGGCATACCACAGACAAGGAGGGAGGACTCCTAGGCTTTAGAATCTTGCTAAAAATGCCTTTTAAGACTTGTTAGAAATGTATTCAGTTACATCCTGAAATACATAATTTCCATGTCAGAAAGGGAGGTCATTTGCAAATCAGTTTAGGAGGGAGACCTTGCAGGATGATTGAAGGAGCTGAAGGGAAAGGAAGCAGAAGAGCAGTGATAGCCTCTGTAAGCATCCCTCACTACATCAAGGTCAACATGAAAACTAAATTTGCCTGTCTATATCTAGGGTGTTTTTGGTGCACAGCTGCTTGTGAAGGGAATAACTTGAGCTTTTATTTGCTAGAAGAACTGGGATTACCTCCTTTATCCACTACAGTTGTACCCATTAATTCAGTTTAGATTTTATTCTAGCCTCTCAACTGCCCATATCCAAATGAGAACCTAAGTGCTTAAAGCAGGATGTCAAAAAAGTTTAGATACTAAAATTGCAACCACAGTTCAGCTTGTATCTGATTTCAGAGGTGACCCAACATCCACGGATACTCCACTGTTAGATGATCAGCTCTCCTATTTGTCTAGGGACAGGTTCATCTTGCCTACATCAACATGAAAATTAGGCACCTAATCACCTTAGGTATCCTCTTTAAAAATTAGTGACATATAGATACCCACAGAAAACGAGTCAGAATCCTGAGCTTTAAATTCTTTGCACTAAAACAGATCAGTGTTAATGTGGCTGGAAAATTCATCACACCTCAGAGCCAGTATTCAGATGTTAGATATCGCTCCTATTATGTTCCAAAAACGGTTCAATTCAGAAGCTTTCTACAGAGCATGTGTAACACATCCCATTAGGACTGTTTTCATTCCCAAACGTAGAGTCAGAACTTCATCCTTAGTTTAGAATGGGCTAAATAGTAGTATTCCTTCTTTCCCTAAAAATCAGGACATGTGAGCTGAAATTCTTTCAAGTCTGGTAACTTTCTATCACAATTCCTTCATGATCCAACCCAAGGTCCTTAACTAATGGGATATAGTCTTTCTGAAATATTGGTACAGACATTCTTACTGTTGACACTGATCAGGAAGAAATTCAAGATTCATTGGCACCGACAGTATTTATTATATGTCACTTACACCACCTCTTTTCATACAATCTTTTCCAACATGAGGCAGCAGTAATATGAGGCTGCTTAGCATCTTTTCATTGATTAGATCAATATCAGCATCTAGACTATTGTAGCTGTCTCTGTTAAACCAGGTGAAAGATGTTTTAAAGAGAAAAAAAGAACAACTTGGAAAATTGTTGGTGATAGGTGTAGCACAAATTATTTTTAATATTAAAGATAGACTAAGGGAGATAAAACTGACAGAATTGGTTAAGAAATAGAAAATGTGAGGATTAAAAAAATGTCAGCACATTAACAGAGAGGTGCTCCAAGGTTTCACATTAAACTCCATGCTTTTTAATGCATTTTATTAATGATCTGAAAGAGAAGATTGTGCAGTGAGGTAGAAAGATGAGACAAAGTTGTCAATCAAGACCAGAAGGTACTGCGAAAAACATTAGCAAAGGAAAACCACCTGCTATCTAGTTTTGGGCTTCCTGGTTTCACAGATGATAATTGTTTCAAAACTACCTAAATCAACAGCCAAATTTTTTTGAAGTTTATGCACCATTACAGGGCTCAGATAACATGAAGGAAAGGGATGGGAAGACAGAGGCTACACTGGCGGAAGTAGAAAGAATGTGCTGCAATGCATTCTCTATGGCTTGGGATCTGTTTGTGTCCCAGATGGAACACAGGAACTCTTCAGACCTGGGAAAGTCTGTAAATAAGTCAATGAAATACTTGCATCAAAAATGTCCCCAAGGTATTTGGAGGAATAGCGTGATAATAATTAATGTGTTAAAAGCTATGAAGTCTTTCCGTAAATCAGTAATGTGGTCTTAACTCCAGCAAGTGCCGTACAAATTTGCACCCATCAGAAAGATTATTTGGGAATTAAAGCAAGTAGAAGAAAGGCAGTAATAACCAGAATTCAGAAAAAAAATCTAAGAAACACAAAGGTAAGTTTGGCAGAGGGAGAACAATACTGAAAACCAGCAGAGAATTATCTTACATATTAAATTTGTGTCATGCGTGCACTAATAGGTTTTAATGGCTTAGAGCAGTCTCACCTGGCTGCTCCACTGCTACTTTGACCACACTCCCAGGTGCCAAAATCCAGCTCAGCCTTGGGCCTCCAAACACTGCCTGGGCTAGGGGTTCCTGTCTCCAGGCCTGCCAGCCTGGATTGACCTCATCCTTATGCTATGGGTAGCTTGCCTCATGGATGGATCCCTTAGCTGCGCTCTGTATCTTGCCTCAGAGCCCATCTCTGTCCTGTCTCTCTGCCCCTGATGGGACCCTGTGGATGTGTTCTGGAACTGATGGATTGTTTGTCCTGTTGGGAGCTGATCATGGACGTGGCTATCAGCCTCCAGCTCAGACCCTGTAGGACTGCATCCCATAGTGAGAGCACTACCTGCTCTAGGGTCACCTTGGCTCCCTGCTGGTGTTACTTCAGGAAGCAGCCTGCTGCTGCCATTCCTTATTCATCTGAGAAGTGAATTTTTAGGCATCTATCTTTAAAACAGCAAAATTAGCCTGAGAACACTTGTTTAGTCTACAAAATAGCCTTATTCACATTAGTCCTGTTACAGAAAACACCTGGAACTGCCATTGTCTTGGCTGACCTGAACATCTAGGTACTGCTCATACAAACCCATTTTTTCTGCTGGACTTCACCTGTAAAATAGCGCCCCAGTAACACAGGCCGGCAGGGGTGAAGACTTGTTGGTTGGTTAGTATTTGAGACTCTAGAAAAGAAAGAATCACTAGTAAAATGAATGTGTTCAGAGCAGGGTATGAAAAGTGTGCTAAACAACGCTTTACATCACTCATTTTGGATGATGACAATAGTAAATGAGCATCATCCCCAACTTTGTGTTAAATGAGTGACACGGTTGATTATGTCAATGAAGACAGTGCCACAGGAGGAGTTCCAATTGCTGTAAATGATAGATACAGCTTGTGCTTTAGCTTTGGGTGTTTAGAGATTCTGTTCTCTTGAAATGAGTGTTTTTCAAAGGGATAAATCGAGTGTCCTTGAGAACATTCAGGGAAAGATTGGTTCCACCTATATGTAGACATCTAAACATAAAACTGATTTAAAGCAACCTCATTACTGTCATTTTGCAACTTTGTTCGGTTTGATTTTTGCATCCTTTATGATTATCTTTCAGATACATTTTTCTTCCTACAACATATTCAATATGCAGATGAACCATTATTGTTGAACATCCTGAATTGTATTCTAAAACGTGAAATGGATTTCTTCTTACTATTATTATACAGTAAGGAAGAACCCCAGCCATTGCTAATATCCATCACATAATGCATTACATACTCTTTTTTTTTTCTGGCTTCATATGCTTATCTCTTGATGAAATGTAACACTTCTTGTAAATATGATCCTCCATGGTTGCTTTTTCTGAATTGCTTACATTTATAGCAAAACATTAAGGTCATATGAGAAGTTACAGCGCAGAAAACAATTCATATCTTGTTTACTCCTGGGTTTTTCTTTTACTTTCAGGCAACTTTATGTATGACACTCTACAACTTGTTTATTTTGCACCTCCATTGCATCTTTCACAGCTGTCTCTGTGGAAATCTTAATTGCAGATTTTAAGGTTAAGTTCCTGCTTTTAAAAGCTGCATGTTTGAGTGCTCATTACAATGCAGAGTGGGCAACAAATCTCTTTGGGTATCACTCCAGTCAACAACAGACTGGCAGGATTCAACCACTCACCTTAGCTTTACTATGCTGACTACAGTACACTCACTTTTTGACTGAAATTAGTTGGGGAAAACAACAAGGCATTATGAACAACGTGCTTTAATTCAGAGAGAAAGACAAACTATTTTCTTTCTTCTTCCTTCAAAAATCTTGCATTTATTTTAAACTTCTTCTGACTGTCTGAATCAGTTTACCTTACCAAAATCTCAAATGTGGTTTGGGAAAAACCCCTCTCTCATAATGTGGTGCAGATAATACGGACCTAGTCAGAGTTCTTGTCCCAGTCCTTAAAAATCTCACCAATCCCAACATCTCAAAATGAACCTACTCACCAGAGGCATATCCTCAGATTCACTGGCACACTGGAGGCAATGCTCCACAAGCCCCACTGGAGCCACAACCCAGCCCCAGAGTGGCCACCAGAGAGGAAGTCCCACCTGGGGGAAGGACCCAGGGAGGCCAAAGGCTACTTAAACTGAACCATGAGGCAAGCACAGGTCTTGACTCCATCTCTCTTGGAATTTATGTCAGCTGAACACCTCTGGAACCAGGAGCGGTAGCTTTGTTCTTCCTATATCTTTTCTGTCTTTCTCCTTCTTCTGATACCCTCTTCTTGGAGTTTTGAGTAACTTTAAATTGGATGGGCTTGGAGTTTGTTTAGTTGAATGGGCCAAGCTATTGCTTTCAGAAGTGTTTTATGCTGATTGAATACTGCTCTAAGATTTTGCCAAAGTTGTCTGATTTTCTGAAGTTGCCAGTAAAATCTTTTTGTTGTTTTGATCCCTTGAGAATATCTTGTAGGTATTTCTTCCATGAAGCTAACTCATAGTACATAGAAAACACACAAGCCCTTCTAAGAGGCTTTTTGAGTGACTTTTTTGGGGGACCTTACATAAGGATATGGCAAGTAATATGTAGAAGGGACTAACTCTGAATAGTTTGGACACAAGTCACTGTACTTGGCCCTGGAGAGCAGGGATTACTCCCTTGCAGTGTGCAGCTACTGCTGTCTTAATATCATCTGGGCTAGGCTAATAGAAATCACCCTAAGTCAAATTTAATACATTATGTTAAGTGGAAAAAAGACAGAAATTCTCATTGTGTTCAAGTTAGGATAGAACAATGATTGAGTTTTATGTAGAAGGAAGTATGCATCATAAAAGTAAATCTACATATTATTTACATAAAACCAGCATGTTATCCATCAGAAAATTAAGGTAGTTTTTATTCAAGCAATTTACGTGAGCACTGTGGGAGAGTGCATAGTTTATTAGATTATATTCCTTGAATGAATGAATCTGTCTCAAGTGGGAGATAATTAGGTTCAGAACTGAATTCAGTCTATAAGGTGGCATATGTGAAAATCCTACAGGCCTCCCAAGATCATTAGTGTCCCCATAGCAAAAGACAACAGATGACTCATTTAGACCAACATCCCGTTGGCTGCAGTGAATGCTTAGAGGAAGAAGATGAACGAGACAAGGATAAGTGATAATTCTCTGGTCTTGCTTTCCTGTTCCAGGCATCAACTGTCTGGGGCATCCTGAATTGGAAGTTTCATCAAGACCTCTTTCTTTAGTAAATACAGAAAGAACTTCACTTTCTGAACATTTTTGGCACTTTATGAGATTTATCAAGTTCCTATGAAAATAAAATTCACTTTCTAATTACACATTGTGTGAAAAACCTTCTTTTTGACATTTAGAAAGCTACTGTTTCTTTATGTGCTGAGGTGTTCATTAGATCTTGAGTTATGAACAATTACACATAAAGTTCCCTATTCATTTACTATATATTTTTTATTGTTTTAGCGTATTCTTTGTGCATGTGTGTTTGGCTGTTTGTCTTAATTTCCAAAATCAGCTTTTCTGGATACTCATTAATTTACAAGTGCTGTAGATGAAATTTTCCCCACTCTCTTTTAGAGGGACAATTGTAAAACTTAAGTTTCAAAATCTGAGGGAAACATCCTACAACAGGTATCTACAGGAGCTGAACTTTGATCTAATCTGAAGCTGCTTGCTATCTTGAGACAGCATAGCATAAGAGTCAGAGGAACTCAGAGCATCAGTTTCCCATCATTTTTGTGATCCTGAAATTTTGGGCACTGGTTCTCTTTTCAGATCACCACACACACTCTCCAGGCTGCAGTTCTCTTTTCAAGACTTTCTTCTAAGACTCAGTATATGCAGCCATGCTGGAGCTTGCAGCTCCCACAGATTTTGTAGTTTCAGAGTTTTTCCCAGAGTCTTCTCTGACTTATACTTGCAGGGTATCCTGAAATACAGTTTACCTCTTCAAGAGCTTTGTGGCTGCTAAAGGAAAAGATAAGTGTTTTACAGAAATGAACTTTTTAAAATAAAAATAGTTATCTATACTTCCTCCATCATGAAAGGAAAGAAATGATGGTCAGGTTTCTTGTGAACCCATGTCCATCATCACTAATGAGCACTTTTAGCAGACAGATCAAAGACTTCCATAATGTAGGGATGGAGAATGCATTCTCTCAAATCTCCAGAAAAGAAGCCCTTTGATAAGTTTTGTCACGGCTGGTCAAGGCAAGGAGAAGCATTTGCCATCAGTATTGCTTAAGAAGAGTAACCTGACTGACAGCATGACCACTGCAGATAGCATTAGACATAAGACTATTCACAAGGTGAAATAGAGCATGGTAGCTTGAAAGGATATAGTACAATCCTTAACAAATGCACCTTTGAAACACTAAAGGTGTTTGTTCTATAAATTGTGTTCCTTCTGGTTTCTGTGAACTATCTTGTCCTCATGATCCTCTTACTCCTTATCAGCCTGGATTCAAAAAAACTGTTCTTGAACTTCCAGCATAGGGTATCCCCTAAACATATTACTCCAAGCATTCTGTATTAAGGCTGCAGCCCCCTCCCCCCACCACTCATAGGCAAAGACTAGTTAGCAATATTGTGGGATCCAGAGGGCATCACACAAATTGTATAGGAGACCTGGGGCTGAGGGATTTGTGTCCCATGAGAACAGTACATTCTTGAAGGAACATAGCTAGCTATGAAAAATATGAATGTGAGCCAACCTGTGCCTTAGGGTGCAGGGCTGGCCTCAATCCTATTTTATTTAGCAGTGTAGACATAAGCTACATGATGTGGGTTAGGGAAATACAGACGTGAATTTAGAGAGGAACAAGTTTTCTGTTATATTAGATGGCAATAGCCTCAAATGGAATAGTTTGGCCACTGTATGTTGCTATGCCTTACCACATCTTGAAAGATGATTTCTTTTTAAGGTAATTTTTAAAGCATCAGAATGGAAAAAAACAAAACACAAAACGCCCACAAAATGCCTAAACATTTTCTTTGACATCTGTGTGTTTATGTACTCCTTGTACAGGCTTAAACTGCTGGTGATAACAGACATTCAAAACCTAAATTATACAAAGAGCAGGGTACTATAAAAAGCATAGCAACTGCAAAAAAAAAGATCCCTGAGGATTAGTTTAAATAATGATGTATTTGTGTTGCATAAGCAAATATAGTAGTCAAATATTTATGAACAAAGTAAATGAGCCCATCCAGAATCTTTGTTTAAAACAAAAAAAAGTGTCAAGAAGATTTCCATGTAGCGCTCTGATTATATGAATCTGTGAACCTGTGACTTTCTGGATCAGAGCAGAAGTCTGTTAAACATGATATTCTATTCTGACATGTCCAGTGCCAAATATTTCAGTGGAAGTAGCAGTAGTTCCCTAGAGTGAAAAGTTACAGAATAAGCTGCTCATTAAAGAGTTTTCCTCTTGCCTGTAATAATTTGGAAATAGCAGCATGTTCCAAGGTATGAGAGTATCATAGACTTATCAGTGCTGAGGCTGGAAAGCGTTACTGTAAAGAATCTAGTTTGACCTTCTGCATATAGTCTTTCTATCAAGTCAATAAATAGCGTAACCAAATCACCAGATTTTTGTATTTTTGATCCTATGTGCCGGTTTGGCCAAAATCTGGCAATATATCCTCTGAGAGAAAACCAGGCTACAACCACCCTTTCCCCCACCAGGTTCGGGAAAAAAAAGATATTTTCCTCGAAGGAAAGTGAAAGAGCTAAAAACTATTAATTTAACAAACACACCTAGAAAAGGATAATAATGCTAAATAATGAAACCTCTCACTGTGGAGAGAAACCTGGGAAGATTTCAGAGTCCTTCTGTAGGTGTGGTCTCTCTCCTCCTCGGAGCTGGGTGAGGGCCCACCCCCCTGGGCCGTGGGGAAGATTGTCCCGATGTGTTCTGATGTTGTTGAAACAGTCCAGAAGAGAAGAAGGGAAAAAACCAAAGTCCCAGGAAACAAAGTTCAGCTTTCCGTCTCATGCCAGGGAGACAAGCGAAAAAGAAACCCAAAAACTGGCTGAAGAAGCAATCCGGATGCTCCCCCCGTGCTACCGCAGCCAGAGCACACAGAGGAGTGAATCTCCGTGTCCTTGAGACACTGCTTTGAAAAGTTCGCTTGGTCCTTTTTTTTTCTTCCCTCTCAAGCTCAGTTTAAAGGCACAGAAAAGGCACAAAATTAAGTGTTTGGCATAAAGCCGTGATAGGGGATATACATGATGGAGTCACCCCAAGACATCCTATTTAGTAGAAAGGAAATTGTTCTTTTTCTAAGTAAATGAGCTAAACTCTTTTGTTGGAGTTAACTATAGTTTCTTCTTATTTTTATTGTTTTTATTTTTTGAGGAACATTGATTGGTATGGTTGAATAATCATGTCATTATTATTTTAAATTGTAATTTCAATGTTGTCTGCTTAATATTCACTGATTGTTCCCACTGAATGCACATTATGAACAAAAATTTTTAAAAGTGACTGATTATTTTGCAAGACTAGAAGGTATTTATTTAGGGAAATATCTGTCATTTACATTTCTGCACAGAAAATTTCCAGAAGCTAATCCATCTTCCCAAAATTAAAAGGCTGTATTCCTGCAGTCTACAATGCCATCTGCCAGAAGTAAAGATTCCTTCCTGAAATAAGGTGAAAACATCCTATATGGCTGTAAGACTTGTGTCAGAAGTCTGAAAGGAAAGGCCAAAAGGCAGTCTGTTTCTGGTAAAGCCAATGCTGAAAATTTTTTCTTTATTTGCAGACAGGATAGGCTCTGAAAAGTTTATACAAAATGAAAATGCACCTTGTGTTGTTGAGTAATAAATTTATTTTGTTTGTAGTGCATTTCCATCTGTACTACAATGTTAAAGGAAATAAATGTTTAGTTCATCCCATGTGGCATGTTAGGGCCCATATTGTTCCATAGAAAGGATGTATTTGCATCAGAATCAAATCTTTCCCAGCAAAAACCTCTGGCATGCATTTTTAGCCGCATTCTAGATCTAGCATTAGTCTGGAAATAGTTTAATATGCAGGAAAGGGACTAAAGAAAGGAAGAAGTGAACACTATTTCATAGGAGCTGCTTCCTTTTATGGCTAAAAAGCAAACCACAGGAGGATGGAAGAAGAGGAAGGGAAAAATTGATAAAACATCTGAAAGTTTGATAAAACGCTGCTGAAGGCTTTTTAGAGTTTTTGTCTACAGAGGGAAGAAATTTGATGTAGTGAGTAAGGCAGACAGCAGTTGTCAAATTCCTAAGCACTTGAACCCCTTCTTTGAGCACTAGATGGGAATGTAATTTCATGATTAAAGAGGATCTTCTACATAATTAATACAAATAACAAATATCCTTCACGGTCTCTCTTTTTTTTTAAAGAAATTTCTTATTCCCAGGGGAAAGAGTGTTCTCATTCTGGACTATCTTTTTCACTGTAATGTTAGCACATCTTTTGGACAGCTCATTAAAGTTTCAAAGTTTCAAGAAGTAGTCATGCAGATTAGTCTAAATATCTTATTTTGCCTTGCCACCATATTCCTGTTAAAATAGATCAGATCATTACGTTCATCCATCATCATGTGGCTGTGAGGTTCCAGGATTCCAAAAATAGTAAACACTTGTGGAATCTACAATAATTAAGAGCAACAATAAATTGCATTTGAAGTGCTCATCAAGGTGAGAACAAGGCACTTCATGACTCTTCATACATCCTTGTTAGGAACATTGCCAGGCTGAAAGAATGCACAGGTTCATACAGAAGTTGCTATGAGTGCATTTCTGCTGGGGAAACCCAGTGATTTTTTTAGAGACACCTCACCTAGATTTTTTTTTTTCAAACAAACAAACAAAAAAAATAAAGTAAAAGTAGATTTCCTTGGATGGAGATTTGTGCTAAAACCTTTAATATGTAATGCATTTTTATTCCAACTTGGTAATTTGAAAGGTAGTGTGGATAGCTGCTTCATTTCCTTTAGGGTTCAGGCAGGATGAAGTGCTGCGTTCAGCTGCAGCTTCCTACAAGAAAAATTCCCTCAGCAAGGCACAGCATCAATATCTTAACATTGAATATTGCAAATAAAGCAGCTGTTGCTTAATTTGTCAACATACGAATATGTGATAGAGGTGGTAGAAGCAACATCATAGAACAACTGTCTGCTTTTGAAGTTTCACTTTTTCCACAGTTCTGTCCTTATGAAATGCAATTCAAGGAGCTGAAAACGTTCGCCTTTGGCTCAAACAGGACATATTAGCAAGACACAATTTTTGGAATATCCTCTAGCTGGAAATGTCATCGCTTGGTCTTGAAAAATTCAGTTATTCCATTTGTAAAACCTACTTGATCTCCTCTTGCCATAATAAAGACATCAGCCTAATCACACACTATATTAATTGCATGTTGCTCCTTTGTGTTATCTTTGCTGTTATTCCACTATGCCTGAAACCAGATGATTTTGGTCAGCAAAGTCCCAAGGGATCAAAGGTGCATCTTACCTGTCTATTTGTGTAGTAACCAAGATGGAAAGGATGTGATTTCTCATGCCAGGAGATAACAACAGGAGACCTAGGACATGGCAGGGCCTCATTTTTGCTTTCCCACCCTCGCCCCTTCATCTACTTCCCATGGGTTTGGCCAAATCCAGTGCCTCAGGCAGCACTGCCCACAGCAGCTTGTCTTCCTCAAGGGCCCTTTGGGCCCATGGGGGTTCAGGCCAGTCTCAGAGTGAGAGGGACAAAAGACTGCCACCATCCTTCATCCTCCTTCCAGACCCTGGAGTCCATAAAGAGCCTCCAGCTCCTTCTTTATTGCCCATGGAACATTAAGAATGAAAAGGATATATCCTATTCCTAAAAAGCTCTTGTTCTTATAGAAAGTTTTTGGGGTGGTTTTTTTGTCTTCTGATGGTTCTTCTCTCTAACTATACTGCTGTAGGTGGCTCCAGCTGGGTGAGCTAAGAAGCAGATAGTAATAATTATTGAAAGCCATTATACAGGAAGCATCTAGAGAGAGCACATGCATTAGAATAAAATGATTTTTAAAAAATGTGTATGGAACTTTGCTACACTGAATGCAAATTGCATTTCTAGGATGCAGAGGTCCTTGTTGAGTGTGGTCGTATATTATCAGGTGACTTAGATAAACCTTGAGAAAGCATAATAGACACAGAGATCCACTTTGAGATATTCTGAGTGGAAATTGCTTCCCCTTTTATTCCCTCAGCAAAGAAGACAAACAGCTTTAGAAAAATTTTTGAAAGGTTTTGTCCTATAAAGATAAAAATCCAAGGCCTCCCACATATCTTGTTTTTTCTCTTTGCAGCTGACATGGTTTGGTAAATTATTAAGTTGGCTGAATTCTGAAGCTATTGAAACAAAATCTCAGGCAGAAATATTACCACAACATGTTTTCGGGAAAGGAAATCTGGTATTGTCTCTCCCTGGAACTTCTCATCATTCTTCCTATTGTCTTAAAAAACTGATGGACGTCATGCTGTGAGACGTCCATCAGTTGTGAAAAAAAATGAGATGATCATACAGGACATCTGAGATAGTTCTGGATACTCGTGTATTTTATTAAATCCACAGGCTTCTAGACGTTAACTGCATTCAGTGAGACCTATTAGCAGGAACTGGAGTGTATGCTCAGAGTTCTGACTTAACAAAGTCACCTTTGATGTCCTGAAAAATACAACTAAGTGAGGAAAAAAATTAAATTCAGACATGCTAAGCATATACTTGGTCTAATGAATAAATCCTTGAAAGCGATGACTGAATGTAAAACAGAAATAGTTTGTTTAGTCATTTCAGGTTTAGAATAAATCTTTGTCTAATATTTGTCTGAGTTTGATTTTGGTGAGGAATTGGAAAGATCAGGAAGTTTTGCTATCAATTATTCTCTCTCTTTCCTTGTTGACAATGAGACTTAAATGCTGTTGTGCCCAGTTGTGGTGGTTTGATCTGGCTAAATGACAGGTGTCCAAGAAAGCTGCTCTACCACTCCTCTCCTCAACTGGACACGGGAGAGAAAACATTGAAAGTCTCCTGGGTCGAGGTAACAACAGGGAGAGATCACTCAGAATTACCATCAGGGTCAAAACAGACCTGACTCTGAGAAATTAGCTGAATGTACTACCAATCAAAATCAGTGTGGGATAATGAGAACTAAAAGAGGATTTAAAAGCACCTTCCCAAGCTTAGCTTTATTCCTGACTCTCTATCTCCTTCCCCTCAGTTCCCCTCAGTGGGTGCCCCTGAGATGGGCGATGGGGGTTGCAGTCAGTTCATCACATGCTGTTTCTGCTGCTGCTTTGTCCTCAGGGAGAAGAGTCCTTCCCCCTGCTCAAGTGTGGGATTCCTCTCATGGAATACAGTCCTCTGCAAACTGCTCTAATGGGAATTCTTCCCATGGGCTATAGCTCACCCCTCCATTAGATCCTCTACAATTTCTTTTTATCACTCTTAAACTGAGTAGTCCTAAACTGGGTGCAGTATTTCATATGCAAGCTCACCGGTGCTAAGTAGAAGGGAAGAACAACTTCTCTTGATCTTGCGGTCAGAGTTTCTTATCAGTATGTATAGTGGACACCAATTGCATACTTAGTGTGTAGCTTTTCTTAGTCAGAAAGAAAAGTCACTGTGGAATTGTCTCCAACCTCATGTCCACCATAACCCTCAAGCTCTCTTCAGCAGGGCTTTAATTCACCTTGTCCCTTCCTAACCTCTGTTAACGTGTGGTATCATTTCTCCCTTGGTTCAGATCATTTCGCTTGTTCTTATGGAACCTCAAGAGCTTTCTTTTGCTCTAGTGCTAAATTTTATTGCAATCTCTTTGGGTAGAGTTATGGTATTTGTCAAGGTCACAGTTATTCTTTCCAGTTTATTTCATCTGCTAATGTTTATTTCATTAGCAAATGTTCTAAGTGCAGTTTATGCTGTTACTAAGGTCACTGAAAATGTTGAACATTACAGACCCAACCATGAAATTCTATGCTCCTGAATTTCTGTCTGATGTCCAGAAAGTCATTTAACCACTGGTCATTGCTGTGGCCGAGTTCAGTTAATATTCAGCCCTCAAAATAAACTCACCCAACTATTTTCTCAGCACATACTTCGTCAGCTGTGGAGAATGACAAAAAAACTCACAATAAAGTCAAGGAAAATTTCATACACCATTTTGTCTTGTCGTATACCCAGTCATTAAATTGCACATTGATAAAAGATTTTTTTTATGCACACTTTATTCTTGAAAAATCCATGTTGGGTATTCCTGATTACTCTTCTTGTCTTTCACTTACTTGGATGCGGATGTGAATTCCAAGAGTTTCTTGGAATGTGTTTCTTGATCTTTTCAGGGACTGAGACCAGTCAATGTTTCCTTGATTCTATGATTAACTCCTGAGCTGCCTTTAGGCTCTCTTAAAAAAGTCACCTAGCTTTCCTTGACATCCTTCTCCTTCATGCCAGCTACCCAAAGAGTTCCCAAGCAACACCCTGAATTAGAAGAAATATGCAGGAGTAAAGTTCAGAATCCAAAATTTGCTGCTTGCCTTCCCATTTCACCTCCAGGTCCTTAACTTAATCATTTTGGAGAGACTGCAATTCAAGCCACATCTAAGACTGCCAGCAGGTCTTCCCTATTTATGAGTAGAGCACTGTCCCTGGTCATTCCAGCCAACACTTGCATTAGGAGATATGCTGGAAGTATAATTACACCATTCCTGGAGAGCTTTAACTTTTCCCAGAGGATATGAAATCTTTCCCTGTCTAGTATAATTACATTGCATGTAATAAGAATGCATGGTAAATGAGAGACAAAATTTTACATGGTTATAAACTACTGTTATTCTCTATTACCAGAGTTCCAAGAGATACATTTCATGGGCAAATACAGGGTAGTTTATTTACCTACCAATTACATCTCACAGAGGGCAGTGTCTGCATTACAGCTTTTTTGTGTGTTTGCTTTCTAGTATTCTGTAAATAATTTTCATTCACATAGTAACTGTACAAATATTAGTTATAATGAAACTACTTGCATGAACAGAAACAGTAATTTTCTTGAAGAGCTTCAACTTATTCCTGAAGATAAGAAATCTTTCTTTGGCTAATATAATAATTCAAATTGAAATCTGGTCCAACAATCCACAGAAGTAAATATAGTTTATCTACAAAAACTACCTTTGAGCCGTTAATAATCAATGACATGTTGTTTTACTTCCAATCCAAAAAGAAGCAGCTCAAGGCAAGACAAGCTCTCCATTCTTCCCCAAACCAGGATGGCAGTAGGAATGTGGCTTTGGATGAACCCACTTGGAGCAGCAGTTACAGTTTCTTCTACTTCTGGCAGCCACATAATAGATGCTTAAGGCTGTGGAATACCACAGTTAACAGAATGTTTGGAAAGAGTCCATAAAAACTTAGAACATAATTTTCAATTTTTCTTAGTATAGGAAGGGGGAGAATGAGGGCTTCTACTATAAGGTCTTAAAAGGCGGAGAACTTATCAGGTGAAATAGTTTTGACTAGTACTGATTACTTTAATGTTGACATAGAAGAAAAGGACACTATCACCTCATAAGTAACCTAGTTTACTTAGTACAACTCTCTATTTTCCTTAGAGATGTCCCAAGAATTGGTTAGGATGAGCTCCACTTAGTTGATTTGATCTGGCAAAACTATATCCTGTAGAAAAGTACTTTTTACTGAAAATTCAGACTATAGCTAAGCTGTAAATCTCTCATGGTCATGTATACTTTACAAAATATCAGTGTTTGTCATCAAAGAAATTATAGTGCCTAAAGTAAGCAATAAAAATATAATGCGTGAGAAAAATTTACAAAATAATTTCAATTAGCAATTTAGGTGGACAAGAACAAATAGTTCTGTTATGCTGAAGTGCTGATTATAATCCAGACTTTTTATTGTGTTACGATAAGTGCACTTTAAATATTTCTCTAGATTTTAAAAACATTTCTTCAATCTGCAGATATAAGCAAAAAAACATTCACAGGGAAATAATGTCTAGATGCCATTTCAATATTTTTGATTTAATGGATGCTCCAAATGTGATTACAGATGAGCAGATGAGAAAGAAAAACTTTTGATTAGCTAACCGTGTAGTAGTATAGAATTTGTCCTTTGTTATAAGTGAATACATCTATGAAAAAGATTAGGCTCAGAATGTAGTTTAGCTGAATCTGTGCGACTTGGTTTTAAATCTTTTACCTTCATGTGCTCTTTCTTTTGTGTGTGTGTGTTGCTAGGTTTTAAATTTTAATTTTCACATTCCATTGAAAGATAGGCACCTTTTTCATGGTGCCAGTTTCCTTACTTACTTAGGAAGCCAGAAGAGAGCATATTTCCTAATATTATTTAAAACAACTTAAAAACCTTGGCTCCTATAGGGATTTTATTGTCACACTCATTCATGTTCTATTGTGAGTGTCAGGTGCTAGTTTTGGTACGCAGCTTGAGATTGAAATCGAGCATAATCAAATGGCTTTTATACAGATTTTTGTGTTCAACAAAATTATAAATGATCTTGAATATTATAGACAGAGAGGTCAATTAATTATCTTAAGACTAGTAGTTACAGTGATATACTACCTATTTATCTAAAATTCTATTAAAACAATATTCTTCCTGCCAGAAAATTTGACTTTGAAAAATCCATAGTTTAAGCAACTATCTGAATCATATAACAAGACTCAATTACACCAGGTGGTATTGACTGATATATTTGGTAATGTAATATAGATGCCAACCCTGACAAAATTTGTTAGTTGGAAAATAGGGTAAAATGCCATTTTATTGCAAAGCTAATGAAAAATATTGCTTACAGAATGATGAGACCCATCAAGTAGATTTATAGTGTACGACGTTTGTAAGATCTCTAATATTTCAAAGAGATTGGAAGGCTTATGCAAGGGCAATATGACTATTGTCTACTCAGTATAATGAACCAAAGAAAAGGGAGCTCTGACATTCAGACTTGCATAGTAGAGTGCGAGAAACTTTCTGAATAGTAGAACTATTAATGAGAGCAGGCTGTTTCTTGAGTTTATGCAGACGCTGTTTCTTGAGCTTATGCAGACTCTGTCATGGTTGGGCCACCACCTGGATGTTTTGCAAGCTCCACAATTCAAAGAGATACTGCTTGGGGGGATTAAAGACTATGAGTCGGATTCAGTGAACCCAAATCCCAGCAGAAGTTTGGCAGAGGAATGAGTCAGTTCCTGGGATGCCAGCATTAATGGCTGAGGTCCAGACACTAATCTCAGATGCATGGCGCATGTCGCCTCCTATCTCGATTAAGCCACGTCTGCGGCTTGCACACACAGCGCATAACAGCAGATTTTCTAAGGCATATGCTGCTTCCAGTGCCATACATTTTAGTTTAAAATCTGGTCCATAAGGTGTGATTATTTTGTTGGTTTTTTTTTCCTTCAGTTGTTTGATGAAGAAGTAAAAACAAAAGGAAAAGACCGCAAAAATTTATTAACAGCACTCACCCTGTTTTACCCCTCTGGCTTCTTCATCTTCTATTCCCCTCCTTCAAAAGGATTCAATCAGAACCACACCAAAGATGCAAAGAAATTAAAGTAATAATAGAAGCAGCACGGGAAGATTATTTTCCTTTATTTGTTCTTCGGTATATGTGAGACATGACAGGATTCGATAAACTCACAAGTATTTACTCTTTAAGCTAATTCTGCAGTGTTGTAAAACATGCAAACTGCAGGCTAGAGAGAAATAAGAGAGTCAGCATAGCAAAACTCGATTAGAAGTTTGATTTGATTATCTGTTCCTTATTTGCATCACACTGCTGTTTCACTCCGAGCTACCTGACTGGAATATTTTCACTGAAATCTGAGTGTGGAAACGGGAGCTATCAGCAGAATAACAGGCTGCAGGAAGCACAGTGTTTTATGCTGGAACATTCCAGCACACTAATTGCTGCTTTGAAAATCATACTCCAAACATTTTCTTGCTTCATTTCATCTCTTGGTTTCAGTGGAAAATGTCCAGAAACAATGCAGTTGAGCTTGAAGATGAGAAATGGGAGACTGAGTGGCTGAAAGGTACCATATGAGGGGATTGATGCAGTGCCTTAATGTACTGGCCTTGAACTGTACGAACTTCATGGTGAATTCAGCCAGATTAAGCAGAGTGAGAATCAATCAGTTTCAGATGGCTCTAAAAGTTGCAATAAAAGGGAATTTGGTGGTCTATTCATTGTCTAAGACCTACACGGAGGACCCTCTTGTGTAATAGTAATTAAAAAAACTCAATTAGAGAGGTTAGTTTGAAAAACAAGGAAGAACGCCACCTGACCCTTCTCTTCTTAGAAGAAAGCCCATTAGGTAAATGATTGATTTTGTGCTTAAATTTTTTCTTCCTTTTTTTTTTTTCTTTTTTTCTCAGCAGGTATTGATCTCATTCTCTGTATTACAGGAAACACCCCAAAGTATTATTAATTGCATACTTAGCCCAGATTGGGAGGGCTAAGTGTGAGACTCATTAAAAAAAGTCCAGTCATATCAAATTTTACTTTTGGATAAGCTATTTTTAACCTTTCACATTAGAGCATGACAATCAAGAGAAAACAAGCTACTTTTGGCTATTTTTTTTTAAAAAAGAGTCTGTATAGGTGATGTGTCAGTTTTTAAAACCATGTCCCTGTTTTGTTCAGGTATAACCACCAAAAAAGAAATATGGAAAGGAAAATGACACCACTCTGCTTCTGAGGTGATGTAAAAAAGCATGTTCTTTACTGTCACTGTCCCTGGTTTTGCATAAGCTTCTCTCGTGCACACTGGAATCATATATAATGTAGATGAGGTTGGTAGAGCCAGAAATCTTAATTTATTTATTGTATAAGCATAATGCCAGCCACCTCCTGTTTTCATTATACCAATCTAATGCCAGCCATTTCCTGTTTTCATTAGACCATTGTAATGCTAGATTCCTACTGTTCTCATTAGTGCAGGACTGTGTAATGGCAACCACCTCATGTTTTCATTATAACAAAACTGTATGGTGCCAGCTGCCACTTATTTTACTTTACAGAAGAACATTTGAATAGTCTATACTTTTTTCAAGAGAATATATACAGAGATGTCAAGGATCCTAGGAGTCTAAGGCCCCTATGAAAATGGTGGGAAACACCCTTTCTGACAATTTTGTTGCTGGAAGAATGGCAGAGTTTATACAGTGTATACAGAGAAGAGGCTAAAGGTTGGGGTTAAACTGTTGTAGAACATGGTTAAATTCTAGGAACTGCCTTTCTGATCCATAACCTATCTGATCCTCATTGCAATAGTTCAAGGTCTGGATTAGAATCACAGGGAAATTCAAGTTAAATTCTTGGCTCCAGTACACATTGCCTGTGCAGACCACAACCTATAAATTCTGTTATATTATTCCAGTTGTGACTGGTCTGGAGATAATAAGATTTTCTCTGTCCGAAATATTGTTTTGTTTTGCTTTGGTTTTTTAATATCTTTTCAATATGAAACATTTCACTGCTTATCAGTAGTGCTTAAAAAGAAGCTGTGACTCCTTCTCCAGGGTCTTCAAATGCTATTGTAATGATATTAAATAAATTAAATATTAAACATTAAATAAACTGCCTCATGACACAAAAGTGTTCCATTGAGACATTTTAAAAATATAGTTTGAAAGCTGAAAGGGTTCTGTTACTAAGGTACAGTTAAGTTGTTTTTACACTGCAAAACATTAGGGCTATTTTTACTTTTTGATTAAAAAAAAAAATATATATAGGTATAAGATGCTGTAAAAATATTTTTTTCAGAAAAAGGTTTCTATTTTTTATAAAAAGTTTTTATTTAGATGCTCGGGTTTCTGCTCATATTGAACACTATATAGATCTCAAAAAAACCCCTCCAAAACATCCCATTGTCATTGCTGTGTAAAGGCCATAAAATTTCTCTGTGGATACCCTGTAATATCACTGCAAAAAAATACCTGGT
This sequence comes from Ifrita kowaldi, assembly GCA_013398055.1. Taxonomy (NCBI): domain Eukaryota; kingdom Metazoa; phylum Chordata; class Aves; order Passeriformes; family Cinclosomatidae; genus Ifrita; species Ifrita kowaldi. Next base: position 134,481 of record VZRS01012471.1, read on the forward strand.
TTACATAAGGGGACTGCAGCCTCAGTTCTTTAATGAATGAATGAGCTGCATATTAGTCATGAGGTAAAGCTACCACATCTACTGGTACCAACACATCTGCTGCCTGTATTCTGAAGCCTTGGGAGCTTCAAGTGCTTGCTATCAGGACCAGAAAAAGCACCACAGTGAAGGCCCTTACTCTGTACCTGACCAAAATTATCAGTTCTGCACAGTGACTTCGGTTTTAATTATTTGTGTGATGCCAGCTTGTCATGTTTTATCGGTTGTATGTTTTAATGATTCATAGCTTCACTGTAGCTCAGAAGAAGAGAAGAAAAGCTCTGTGGACATGTATTATGAAAATAAAATCTTACTCTCATAATAAAGCCTGGTTGTGGTGGGTTGGCCTTGGCTGGACTCCAGGTGCCCACCAAACTGCCCTAGCAGTCCCCTCCTCAGGAGCTCAGGAGAGGAACAAAATAAGATGAAAAAAGCCCTCGTGGGAAAAGATAAGGGCAGTTTAATACAGCAAAAGCAAGACCGTGTGCAGAAGCAATGGAAAACAAAAGATTTATTTTCTACTTCCCATCAGCAGGTGATGTCCAGTCCTTTTCTGGGAAGTAGGACTTCAGTACATGTAGCAGTTATTCCAGAAGACAAATGTCATAAATAATGAATCCCTCCCACCTCCTCCTTTCTCTTAGCTGTTATGTCTAAGAAGAGATCATATAGATTACCCCTTTGGTCATCTGTGCTGGCTATGTCCTGTGCCAAGGTCTTTCCCATCCCCAGGGTACTGTTGGGGGTGGGAGTGACGGTGGAATGTTGGAGAGACAGCGCTGAGGCTGTGCCAGCCCTGCTCAGCAGTGGCCAAACACTGGTGTGTTACCAACACCTTTCCAGCTACCAATGCAAAGCACAGAGCTGTGAGGGCTGCTGTGGGGAAAATGAACTCAGCCAGACCAAATGCCCTGGCACTTCCATGTACTTGTCTGGGAGGTTAGAGCTCTTCAAAAGTGTTTCCAGTCTTGATGGAAAAGTTGTGTTTTCAAGAAAAGAAGCGTTTTCTTTTTCATTCTCAGATTGCTGTATTATTAACATCACTGAATAGAGTAATTGACAGATGTGTATAAGTTTTGCTAAAATGATTAAAAGCTGTGGAAATCATAACCTGTCAGTGTTCCCTGGGAAACAAAGACCTTTCCATCTGTTAGGGGACTCTGTAAAGGAATGCAGTGAGTCACCTTTAAAATGACAGCTGTCACCCTTAGGATCTGAACCTCTAAGGAAGTGCAAAACCATAATGAAATCCATATAAAATGTCAATCAAAAATATCCTTAATTTGTTATTATTTTGATCACCTCACTCTGGGCAAGGTGTGATAATTTGTAATTTGTCTATGATCTCTAGTGTCTGGATTAGGTCCAAGTGAATAGAAAGACAGTTATGTTTAGCAATGTTATAGTTTGATAAAGCACTATATCCCTGCATATGTCTTTGCACATTTTCTGTCACAGTCTTCACAATGAATAAAATTTTACAAGGATAGTGGCAAGTGATAGAAGCACATTTGAAAATTACTTCTGAGTAGTGGGAATCCAATAAAATGGAAACTGAGTGATGGAACTGAAGGATATGAGGGGGGTTGGTACACTTTTAGTTCCCTTGCAAAGATGGTACACTCTACACGTACCCTTCCCCTTTTATATTTGTCTTAGTAAATGTAAGTGATTTGTCATTTCTTTGCTTGTACCATTTTTTCCTGTTTCTGATACATTTTCTGAACTAAGGCAGGTGGAGTCATAACATTTTCTGTGAAATAAAATGCAAATTCTCTTATGCTAATGGACCGTTAAGAACTGAATTAGATTAAGTGGTGGTGGTAAATCAGCAATTATACTGCTTTTTTTTTTTGTTAATAGCAAGATTCCAGCAGAAATAAAATTCAGTGCTAGCTAGTCACCACTAGAGGAGAAAGCCTAGGGCTGCTCATGTGCTTTACTGAATTTAGTATACATTTTACCACCACTCAGATGCAGTCTTTAAAACCAAGGATGCTGAGCAAAGTGCTTTGAGTCAGCTGGTAACACAGTATATTAATTACAGCTCATAATAACTTCCATTTTTACATAATTGTTGCATGGTTGTACATGTTATGCCAAATAAAATCCTCAGTCTTGACTGGTGATTGTGATTAATATTTATGCTGCTGTTAAAAATGAGCATGCTTTTAGCTTCACTGATACTGAAGATTTTCTGGATTATTTATAAAATGCAAGAAAAATAATAACTAAAGAAATTCCCAAACCGAGCAAACAGGTGGTTCTTCAAATAGAGTTCTGATTTTTATCTGGCTGCAAGAAAGCATTCTGTGCTAACAAACACAGGCATTGAACCAGGATTGGTCTTTGTCCAGACCACCCTTCAAGGCTTGGAAGTGTCAACTAGCATTTGCTAGTATGCCTTGTAAACACTCAGGATGAAGGAAATAAAGTGAATGAGGGGAGCTGGCATCCACTTACAAGAAGCTATGGGATTCAAGATTTGGCAGCTGCACCTGGTGGCTCCTTGCAGTTGCATGTTGCCATTGCCCATATAAGCTTGAAATTTTTCCAGGCAGGAGGTGATGGGGACATCACCTTAGACTACAGGAATTACTGGTTATCAGCAGTGCTGTCTCAGGTTTACATTCTTGATCCCACAGTAAGCTTGGCAAATCTCCATGAAAGCTTTTTGAACAAGAGTGCTTGATTCAGACGTCCTCCAATTGTTTATACTTCTCCTACTGTTGCCGTAATATGATGGGCCTTTGACATTTCACCTCTGCTAAAGGGATAAGATGTAATAGGAACTGGAAGTCTGCCTAAAGCATAGTATTCCTTTTCCTTCTCTATCTTGATTTCTACTTCCAGACACATTAACACTGTAGCTGCAATGGTTTTATGATTTAGCAGTGCACAGAAGGTTATTAATAAGTGCAGAAGTAGGAATCTTTTAAAAAATATTATTCCTTTGGAAATTAAAGGACTGACTGTGTTTGCTGTCATTATACAGGCTTTATCTGGGTTTCCAAAACTTCCATTACTCTCTACTGTTTTAGTCCACTGGAACAGGTGTATTTAGAAAAGAATGGTGGCGGGTTTATACTCATCAACAGTGTTACTCAACTGCATTGTGGAGGGAAAAGCGTCTACAAGCAATGCTATATTTACTATTTTTCCTGTTACTTTTTCAAAAAGTGGATGTTCTTTTCCTTTCAAAGGATGGCTGTGCCTTACTTTGGCATGTCCAAAAAGATGTACTAGCAAAATCCATCTTCTGTCCGTATTGGTAAGAGTCACCTAAACAGACTCTGCTGAGGTGATATTGGAGTGCTGATTAGCAGTGAGCTGGAATATACCAGGGAGCTTGGTTCACTTACACTGGCAGATGGAGGTGCAAAAATTACTGTGGAAGCATAATTACCAAGCTCTGGAGTCTCTTCCAGAAGAAGACAGCACAAAAGAAACCTGAGTGTCTGAACAGGACCCTTATTCTGGTGCTCTCCACTAATACTACAGCCCTTAAACAGAGGCAAAGCCACAGTGCTTCTAAGAAGCTTATCTTGTGGTCAAAGATAAAGGCTTATTAACAGTTGCTAATCTCTGTTCTAAATCTCTTATAAGGCAATGGTACTGGCATGTTGTTAAAATAGTTTCACATGTGTTCTTCTCTGCTGTATTTACTATATTCACATGGTATTATACAAATCCTTATTAAATGATATGACAGTGCTTATATTAATTTTGTTCTCAATTTAAAATGAGGCACAAGGGAATACAGAATCATTCCTGTAGCCAATGCATCTTCAAGCATAGAAACTCAAAGGGTGTTCAGAGTAAATACAGTTTCTCATCTGGTCTAAGACAGTTGTCCCTAAATATATACTCATAATGAAATAGCATGACTTTAAACTGCATTATAGTTAGAAGATATTAAATGTATCCAGAATACACCTATCAGGTTATTTTTTCTCATAATTTCAGTACAAAAAATCCAAAAAGAAATAATTTTTGTTGAAGATGAAATGGCTGTATGCTTAGATACCAAGAAAAAAATTCTTATTTTGAGCTGACTAGTTTATTTTAATATTCCAATAAGATCCCCCACTGAACTCACAATAGTGAATGAAGAATTTGTTCATAAAAATATAAGTATTTTAACTGGAAAATAAAACTATTGTTTTAATATAGTTCAGCAGCTTTAATCAAATTTTACACCAAAGAATTTTAAGAAATTAATTGAGGTCTTATCTACAAATATTATGATGAATATTTTTTATTATATGGTAAGAAGTGTGAAATATCTTTGAAGACAAATAAGAAATTTACTCTAAATTCTCTATGTTGCATAAATTTTCAGTGTAAAGAATTTTAAATTGACTTATAAAAAGAAAGGAGTGGTGACTAATAGGGACACTTGCAGAAATCATTACAGCATGCAGCATCATAATTGATGCCTGTTGTAAAAGGTTTAAAAAATATATCCATGGAACATTTTCCTTTAGGCAGCAACAACAGAAATAGATAAATGTCATTTTCTGATGGTCAGACAAGTATGGTGTTTTCATTTCAATGCTGATGCCAGCCTAGTGATCCATTTTTATCACTCTCAAATCAAACCATTGACAAGACTGTGTGTGATTGCCCTTAAAAAGATGGAAAATGTACACATATTAAAAAATGTAACTGCAAATTTGTTAAGGAGTATTTCTTCTTGCAAACATTTCTGTACCACAACAGCAATAAATTATTTCCAGATACAACTTCAGAGTTGTTTTTAACTTGGAAAACATTGAGGATTACTGGCTAACTGTTCCCCTAGTTCCCTGGTAGCAGTTCAATAGGTGCACTATAATAAAATTTACATAGAGTTAGTGTTCAAAGTATTAAATAAAATATATTTTCAGAAATGGAATTTTCATTATTCCATTCCTCAGTAGGTCAAAATATGAATCTGCTGTCCAATCATCTATGTTTCAAGCTAGTCCTATACTATTAACTCTTACCAAGATAAATATCAGAATTTTTGCAGACATTTTGGAGTCTTGCCCAAATCAAAGGTATTATCTCTAGCCTAAAGAACTTAAATGGGAGAACCACATCAGAACACCATTTTCAAAAAGTACCAAAGGGCCCAACACTTGACGAGTATGTATTTAGGAAAAAAAATATTCTTAAAAATATTAAAAATAATTTGTCTCAGAAAAATGTTTCCCCAAAATTTGAACTAAATATTCTTGTAAGCCAAGCATTATCAGGAACCATCAACAATAAATAAACCAAGATGCTGTGCTCTTTTCCCTGAATCATAACACGTGCATTACGGAATATACATCTCACAAAATTCTTAGATGGCTCATTAATCCCCTGATCCATTTCTTCATGCTCTGCTGAAACTAAGGTGACCTTTCACAAATCAAACTATGCGTACAGCAGTCAGTTGTCCTTTCTACTGGAGAAATTTCATTTTTAGGGAAACATTACTAACTGAAGAAATAAGCTTTCAGCTGCATCCATGTCTTAGACTCAATAAAGGATAAGGATAGGGTATTTATCCTGTGAGTGAACACCCTGAAGCAGTAATACGTGGTTGGCTTAAAGGAAATCTAAGAATCTCTGTTTGACAGACTGGCCACTTTCCAAATGAGAAATCAATGACTCTGTATTCTGGGTAAAGAAAAGCCAGGATGGTTTATGACTTGTTCTGCATATACTGTGGATCCAGCCAAGCTCTGAATCACACACAGTTGAAGACAGTAAAAGTAACATCCCATGTCCAGTGAGGTCATCAGCAGCATAAGGTACATTCTGTCAGGACTCTGCAGACAGTGGCTTGCTAGATTTTGGAAATCAGCCTGTAGAAAGACAAATATACTAGCAGGAAAAAGGGAAGATAACATTGGGTTTCAGTGCCTAGGGTGGGCAGCTAACTAGATGCAGGCTGGTTTTTTTTCTGGCAAGGAGACTTGCAGAAAAAATGCAGTGGGTAAAAAGTAGTTCTGTCTGCAGGAATAGCACACACCTTCGTAATACCTGTAGTATTCTGAACAAACTGAAATTCTATTTAGTCAAAACCAATGTCTATATACTTAATTAATTTAAAACAAAAACCCAAACAAGCAAACAAAAGTCAAAAACCCTAAAAAGTCTGGTGTACAGGCTTTACGCTATTTGGTATATCATTGCTACAATCACACAGGAACAGACAGAGAGGGCTATACATTCTGAGGGATTGATCATAATTCTCAAAGACATCAAAACCCAACCAAACAAAAGAGGTTAATGAAAGTGTTAAATTATAGCAACAAACTCAAAAAACCAGACATAGAACTCAGTAATATTTTTCCCAGCAATTTGTCACATTGTTTACAGCAACATGAATAAAATTACTCACATTCTTAAGAAAGACACATTAAAAAAAAAAAAAAAAAGGCAAAAACCAATCCTTTGCATTCTTCAAGTTGTCCTTCTCCATTTGTTTACTCTCCTGTTGGGCTGACAGTCTTCGAGAACTTACAACCCCACCCCATTTATAGTGTTTTTGGTGAACTCACACCAGTGTACTAAACCAAAATAGCCTTTATTCAGCTCCATGTTTCTATGAGCAAATAGCCTGTAGGGATTCAGTGCATCAGTTGCTTAAAAGATAAACCTACCCAGCCTGATGAAAACTCTTCGCCACTTTCCTGTTGAGAGAAAACGGTTACACATTTCTAATAAATGAAGCAAGAACTGTCATTTTTTTGGCAAACTGATAACTAGCTGTAACAGCCGCATTGCCACAAGTTGCTTTTCCAAAGTAATTACCATCAGGCTCCCTGTGGTATGCAGTGTTTAACACATTTCTTCTGTGTTAATGAATGCAAAAGCAGGCAACACCACTATTAGTAATCGCTTTTTATTTGTAGTCCTCATTTTCCAGATAGGTCACATTAAACACAGCCATTAAACAATAGCGGTTGAGAAAATCCATACAATGTATGCTGCTTTTGTTTGTTTTTTTTGTGTCGTTCACCAGTCATTGGTGCAACTTTGAGCCATATGGGGAGACAGGGGCTGATAAATGAGAATGCCAACCTGTATCACAATTGGGCCAGAGAAGTCAACACCTTAATCAGATTTCATTCAATTACACTTCAAGTCAACAAATCTTGATAGCCAAAACTCCCATTTAAATTAATGAAATAATAATTGCTGCCTGATGTCAAAAAAAGCAATTAAACAATAATGAGTGGGTGTATGTTATGCTAGACTTCAGACTCCTCCTTGACCTCAGCAACTTCCCTTCCAATTGACAGCAAGCAACGTAAAAGCTTGTTTGAATGGTGTATCTTGCTCCACTATGAACAAAGCTGGACTTCTAGGGGTAACTCGGATTGGGAAGCCTCTATTCTTAAGTGGCAAATCACAGTTCAGGAGACTCTGTTTCCTCATAAATATGCCAATTATAAAGAAAAAAAGGGGGAAAAATGGGGAGAAAAAGGGTCTGATTTTGAGTTCTGATTTGATTGGCCAATTGTATAAGGAACTCCCAGTTGCTGGCTTTTGTTAATTAAAAAAAGATACAGAATGCTTTATTCGCTATTCACAGTGTACAGTACAAATTTATTAGTTGCTTAACTTGCCTCCCTCAACTCCAACTTTCCTTTTATAATCTTGTGGCAGATATTTCCTTTCAGTCTTATAAAGCATGCGTGTAAAAAATGAGAGAAATAACTCATAAACTTTATCTCTCATTGCTGCCTCTTTCTCCAATAGTGATAGTAGAGATACCATGGAGAAAAAACACTTTAAATTCTTTTGTGTGCAGTACATCCTTCACACACAATCATGTTAATTTTGACTGAACCAGCAAAACTCACATTGTGTAAACTCTGCTGGTTTATTGGTTCGTTATGTATCCATTCTAAATTGTGAAATATTTTTTTTTAACCTGGGATATTCTTATACCAGGAAGGAGTATGCCAGAGTTCTACAAAACAAGGCAGTTGAAAGACAAATTAAAGAAAAGCAAGATTTCCTAAACTCCTCTATAAAGCTGCGAGTCATGAATTCTGAATTACCTCAGAGTGGTAAATAAATAATCACTACTAAATACAGATAATGTGTTAAACAGCTAAAGCTAGTAAATCACTAGTGACAGAGAGCCTTAAGGTAAATTCCTCTTACATTGGCACAGCCCTTTCTCAGAATGTTGTGGTTTTATGTCTTCAGAAACATACAATGAATTGTACAATTGGTTACTCAGTGTTAAAATCATTTATAAAATACACAAATCTCCATCACTTGACTGCATTTACATACCGGCTTAGATTTTGCTGAATAATGGATCTCACTGGCAGAGCTAAAGACTTGGTGCACAGACACTGAAGTGATGGGCACCACGGAAATACGTAGAAAAGACTGATCAAACAATAAGAAATCCTCTCCACTATGGAATTTCAAGCTATCAAGCTATCAAGCAAAACCAATCTCGGGTCTCCTGGCCAAAAAAAAAAAAAAAATTATATAACACAGACAACACCACATTTTAGATACATAAATTGTCCAAAACATGGAGAGTAGCCTGATAAGACATGTACAAGATCCTTCCTTTTGCATGTAACTGTAGACTTTTTTTAACAGGAGCTAAAAGCAAACTGTCAGAATTGGTGTCTCCCAAAGACAATTCATTGTAGGACTGACTAGTTAAATCACCATTTAAATGCAATCCCAAAACCAAAAGAGGCTGTTGGGTCAACTTTTTTTCTTGAACTGATAAAAAACTATGGCTTGTGGTATTTCAGATTGCCAACCCTTTTTATAAATGTTTTTACAGTACAGATTAAATTTAAGAAACCAAATACATATTTTTTAAACAATGTGCCATAGTGGTATTTCCAGCAGAGTATCTGAAATATATATGTGACAAATCCTGAGCTAAATATTTTATTCTTCTGTGTTTTCTTGTACTGTGGAAGTTCACTTGTTCTTTTCTAAGTTTCATCTGAAAATAATTTTGAATTTTTCAAATGCAATAAAAACCCTCTTAGGAAACAATAATAAAAAGTAGAAACTATATCCCAAGTTATTCTAAGTTATTCTGCAAATATTATTCAGATCAAGTGAAAAACTGACTAAAAACACCCCCTAGAATAAGCAGTATTTATCTAGAACTGCAGTAAGCAATTGCACATGCTAAAGTATCAGATAAAATACTGCTCATGCCACATTGGCATTGGCATATGTTTCATCTCTATAAACTTAATACCAAAACTTTGAAAACGGTGGCATCTCTGAAGAAGTCAATCAAATATCCTACACTGAACAGGCTGGCTGCATGTGTTGGGAAAAAAAACCCAAGGAGGTTCCAGATGTTGGTTCGAGTGTAATTTTTGTTATTAAACATGGGTTTGCAATAGAAGCTTCTACAAGGACTTGCACATAACCATGACTGATGGATGTATTTGTAGGCTGTTCAGTTAGCTCCATCAGCTCACTCAAACACATTTTGAACAGATTATGTACTGCAGTACTTCGTAGACCATACATTAAACAAGAGACTTTGCTCTGAGGCGCTGCTTCCCATATTCCATGGGGAAAAGGAAGCAGGAAAAAACAAAACTCATAGAGTTCGACAGCTACCGAGGCAACACTTGCCATTTACAATATAAGCCCAAATATTTTTGCAACACAACTATATATTAATTTAATAAAATACACAATATAGCTCTTATACACTCAACAATTTGGCTCATATGCACTGAATCTGCAATAAATCAATAAAAATATGTCATTTGATGTAAACACACTGAATCTTCTTACATTTGCACATTTAAATGACCATGTGATTTTTGTGGATGTCTGACATTTTCACTTTCCTGAGCTATTTTAGTGTCCACAAATGAATAAAAAAGTGTTAATAATGTTAATTTCTTCTCTGTATTACCCTTAAGGTAACTCTTTTTTTCCCAAACTTTATTTTACTTCCTTTTCTTTTCTTTGAAAACTTATCACTAACTATTTATAGCTTTGTTGGACACTAAAACGCTAAATAGATATTAAAATCTTTTTTTTTTCCTTTTATCAAGTGAATTAGCTTATGTGTGTGCAGGACAAGATGGACTATATAATTTTACATTTAACCTTAATATGATATGTAGTGTTTCATTAATGATGAGGATATGTTTTCTTGAATAATGGTCTGGAATGGTTCTTTTCGTTTTATTATTCTTTTTTTTTCTTTTTTCATATTTGTGGCAGATAACTTTGTACATAAATGTTTACCACAAATGAATGTTAATGTTTGGTGTCACTTGGACTACTACAAGAACTCTTTATAGGACTTTCAGTAGAAGCCTGTGGTGGCTGCTGGAAATTCACCACAGATCAGCATTATTCAACCCTGTTTTTCTTGGGGTTTATACGTAAACAGTAAAGTCAGCATCAGCTATTGAGGACAGTCTTAAAGTATCAGACGTATTTCCATTCCATCTTTCTCACACCTTCCTATCAGATTGTCAAAATGGCACTGTCTTTCCTTCTTTCATTTTGTTCTTGGTGTACTTGACTCTGTCCTAATGAAAGTTTGGTCAAAATGAAACCAGTGTTATCTGGCAAAAAGAAAGAGCAGTGAAAAGAACATACTTGTGGGCACTTCAGATGTTCACTAAAAGCCTTAAAGCAGCATTGGTCTTCCTTCATTCCTGTAATTCTGTTACAACCAGGGAATTTATTTATTTATTTACTTTCAATCAGCAGAAGAGGAATGCAGCTGCCAGCCTGTCCTTATTTTCCCCCTCACTTTCTGATGGCCACAGGGTCGCTCCCCCGACAGTCCTGCAAGAGCTTGTCTATTTCTCTCACAACTTCCTCAGCATCCACCGACTCCCTGCCTAGATCCCGGGCTGAACGGTCTAACTGCTCCAGAACAGAGTCCATCTCACTCGAGTCTCGGCTCACTCGGGAATGCATGTCTGCAAAGGCCCTAGCCATCTGATCTGATGCAATGAAGGAAGCGTCCTTTGACTGTTTACTGGGCGATAGATACTGACTGTCAGTTGACAAGTACTGGCTGCTTGGTTCAGCCAAGGCTCCTGATTTCACTTCACAACCATCCAGTGGTCCTTTTGTTGAGGTGCAAGGCTCAATGCATGTCTTGGTTGGGCTGCTCGATGCTGAGGGAACCTCCTGAAGCAGAGGACTCAGGGCACGTTTGGCTTTTAAGTAAGGTTTAACATTGGCAATGAGAATAGTGTGCTCTCTCTTGTCTTTCCCAAATGTACAAAAAGTCTTTTTCCCAGTGGGATTCACAGTTTCGTATGTCTCAGTCTCAACATTAGCTTCAACTGTGGGTACAAAGAGATTTGTGCGATAATCTGCATTCTCAGCCTGACTGGCTGCAGGGAACTGTGGCATCCAACACCTGTCAGAATGACCAAGCACTCTGCATTCATCTGTGCAGTTAACACATTCTTCTTGTTCTGCAAAACAAAGGAGAAAGAGAAAAATCTCTAATTATAAGTGGATTTATTTAGACTAATGGATAGGCTATGATCATCACGTGGTGAGCTTACTTGACATCTGGTTTCTTAATTATGGAGAAAAAGAAGAAGCTATAATTAAAATATTTCAGAAGGTTTGCATAAACCTGTTAGTTGAGACAATAGATTTATTTAACTCTGTTCTCCATATATTAAAACATTCATACAGCCCAGTGGAAGTATAAAGGGGTCATTAAAGAATCATTCTCAGTGGAATTGAGCTTCATCTGTAAACTAATCTGCTGTAGAAATCTTTTAGGCTTTGTTCTGTAAAATTCATACTAGAAAAGAGTGAACAGTACTTAGGGAACTCAAAAGGAATTATAAGGATTAATTTTTCAAATCAAATAACTGAGCAGTGACTGCCTTTCTGGAAATACAAACACTTCATAAAAATCAGCAAGCTGTTTTTTTTCTTTTGTCACCTCCGTTTCATTTGTAATTGTTATGTTGTGTGACAGTCACAAAATAAAAAGGTTTTCTTAAAAAGCCTACTTTTCCTGCAGAGAACAGAGAACTAGAATCTTCCATCAGTATGCATTAAATATAAGCTTGTCAAAAAGTGCATATTGCAATTTTATTAGACATGAGTATGGATCATGTAATCAGTTTTCCCCTTTTTTGTTTTGGTGCAAGTAAGTGAAAATGGATTTGCTCAATACATGCAATTTGGAAGAATGACAAACCGTGACACGCTATTTGAACTGATGATGTTTTCAGATAGGATTTCTATATCCTTATTTCTTTCAAAGAATATAATTACATGATATCCTTTTGTTACACTTTTACAACATATGTTTTAATACTTCCTGTTATACAATTCAAAGAAAACTTTCTGTTTTAAAAACTGTGGCTTGTGTGTCATTTACATTTAATAGTTACATCTGGGCCAATATTTACTGTCTTATAATTGTACTCACAACTCTAACCAATTACCAGGGATAAGAAAAATAATAAATAAAATAAATCCTTTTATCGTCTCTAGGTTTCAGTTAACTATACATTTATCTTTAGATATTAATCATTTTTCTTTCACAAAATGCGCAGATGGGTCCAATACTCATTTTATTTGAGGAATTTAGTATTTAAAAAATGCCTGGAGTTCCAGTAAGACAAAAACTGTTAGTATACCTTTAAAGATAAGGATGACACACACATACAGAGACATGCAAAACAAGTCTTCAGAAAAGCAGAACAAAAATGTTGACCCAAAGATGGGGAGAATTTAAGCAATCATCATCTTTCTAAATTAGAAAACAAATTCCTACTAACCTTATATCACTACCTGATTAATGGGTGATTGTACTGCAGAAACATGAGAAAAGAAACACCAAAGGTGCTATGGGAACCCAAGAGTGTAAACAGTTTTTCACATTTCTATAAAGATATGAATAAATAGGACTTGAATTAAACTAAAATTATATTATGTCACAGTGATATTAAACTGGGATAATTTGCTCAGAACTGATACTTGTTAATGATACAATTGTGTGAAAAAGTGTCATTCTGTATATGTGAATCCTTCCTTGAAGACTTTAAAATCTAATTCTGGTGTAAGCCCTGAAAAAATACCAAAAGCAAGAGAGAATTAGGTACAGCAACGGCAAAACAAAGTGATTGTTGAGGAAATGATGTAATATATAGGCTTTAAACATAAAATTCGTAGAGGTGAGTCAGCCTCAGCTGTGTACCTGGTAAAATCATGGAACAGATCTTCCTGGAAGATGTATCAAAACATATGGAAGATGGGGAGGTGATTAGATGCAGACAGCAAGACTTCACTGAGGACAGATTGTGTCTGACTAATCTGGTGGCTTTCTACGATGGAGTGACTGCATCAGTGGACAAGGCAAAGTCTTTTGTCAGGCCTTTGTTACGGTTAAATATTGATATGGCCACAATATTCTTGGTGCTAAATTGGAGATTGATGGATTTGATGACGGACTGTCAGATCAATAAGGTACTGGCTGGATGGTCACGTGCAAAGAGTTGCAGTCAAGGTTCAAGTGGAAACCAACAACGAGAGCTGCCCCTCCAGGGTCCACATTGGGAGCCACATTATTTATTGTCTGCACTAATGAGATAGATGATGGAACTGAGTGCACCCTCGCATTGCAACCAGCTGAGTGGTGCATCTGATTCGGAGGGAAGGGATGCCATCCAGAGGGACTGTGACAGGCTTGAGAGGTGGGGGCCAGGTGAACATCATGAAGTTCAACAAGTCCAAGTGCAAGGTCCTGCACCTGTGTTGGAGAATTCACCGCTACCAACACAGACTGGGGGATGGATGGATTGAGAGCAGACCTGTTGAGAAGGATTGGGGATACTGGTGGATGAAAAGCTGGACATGAGCCAGCAGTGTGTTCTCACAGCCCAGACAGCTAATTGTGTTGGGGGTTGCATAAACTGAAAGAAAGCAGATTTAGATTGTGCATGAGGTAGAAACTCTTTGATATGAGAGTAGTGAGACACTGGAACAGATTTCCCAGATAAATTGTGGATGTGCCATCACTGGAAGATTTCAAAGTCAGGTTGGACAGGACCTTGAGCAACCTGATATAGTGATAGATATTCCTGCCATGGTAGATATTTCAAGGTCCTTTCTGACACAAACTATTCAATGATTCTATGATCTCCATGGAAAACTAATCCACACACTGGTTTTAGTGTACAATAAAAATTAAAATTACCATGATGAAAAGCAGGAATAAAATAACCCTAACCTTGGCACGGTAACAGAGTGGCAAAACTGAAAAGAATTTAAGGAAGGAATTTAAGTTTGTTGAGTTTGATTTTTCTTCACTTGAATGAGATGGCATTGGTATGTATTACTGCAGAGACAACATATGTGTGGCAATTGCTTAATGAAATGGGAGCCATACAAATGAAGGACATAGCTATACACCTCATTCCACCCATTAGTTCACCTCCACTAAAGTTCTCCGTATGTAGTTTTCCAGAGCTTCAACAGCATCAAACAGCTGCTGCTTAAAACAGCCATGTGAAACTGATGCTCTCTCTCTCTCTCTCTAAAAATCCCCAAAAAACAAAACAAACTCCTCCTCCTCCAAAGAAACCCACCCAGAAATATAAAACTCCACAAAAAACCCCAAACCAATATATTTTTAAAAACACCCTCATCTTCCTGATCCTTCAGAGTAATTTGTGGCAAGCTCAGCCTCTAGCTTTAAAAGTGGACTTACAGCAATAGTAGAAATAGGTGTTTTCTTTAGGATTTTCCCTGACAATATCTAAAGTTATTTTTCTCTTATATGAAATTCATGACAAAGCTGAGTAAAGGCTTTCTGGCACTTTTAAAGGTTTACCTAAACAACTAATCAGCTTTCCAACTAACTTTTATGTTGTAAGCTTAACTATCCTTTGTATGGATATTAGTAAATGAGTTTGTTGCTTTATAACAAAAGACGAAAATAAAACCCTGCTGCATGTTAGCTACCATAAAAAGCTCAGAACTGCACTATCAATGGACCAGTAATTTTCTCTGCTCCTCTCTTTTCAATTACTCTATCAAATCAAGATCCCTATTTTCTCCTTCCTTTCTCACACAAAAATAACCCCGACATTACAGTTTATTGCATTATACCACAAAAAGGCCATCTCTAGAAGGGAAAATCTTTCCATCTTTCAGGTAGTAGTTCTATGTCATATTCTCTTAAAATTCATTAAATAAGTGTTCATATATATCTATATACAATTCTCTGCTATGTTGACAGCATGATATATATATAGATAGATACATATAGAGATATATATATATGAAATACAGAACAGAGAAATTCTATTTTGACACTGACTCTTTTTCTAAAACTCAAATGAACTGTATTTCTTTGAAAAAAAATTCCCTAAACTAAGATTGAAATGAACAAACTCGAGATGAAAGGTAAAGATCAGAGAAGTTCTCAGTCGCTGGAAATAAGTATTGTAAACTTATTCAGTAGATATTCAGTACTGTGCGAAAAACTGTGCTTTGAGATTTTCAACACTCATTAGGTTAATTTATTGCAACCAAGTTATGTTTGAAGGTTTCTGTTTTTACCTCTCACCCACGTGCATACACATACACTGCTGTGAGTAGGAGCCTTACAGAGTGTTTAGATTATTCATTACTGCCAACAAAAATACAAATTTTGCTGGCAATCTCTAGGTAAAAGATATATATCATATAGCTTATATATGTTATGTATATATTGCATGCTGTATCTTTTTTCCCCTTCTCATTTCCTGTATTTGTTAAAGCAATTTTTATACTTGCATTTCTACTCACTGTATTGACTAACTTTCCATTTCTGCTCCCTGGACATCGTAGCAGTGACTGAATTAAATATGAAGCCAAAAAAGAACAAGAAAAAGTACTGAATGTCCTTGAGTTGAAACCCACCTGCATTGCACGAGCTTTGGTGCTCTAGCCCTGAAAATCTCTGTCTTTTCATTTCACTCTTTTATGTCACATCATAGGGAACCGATTTTGAGTATTGATTATCATACCTTATAAGCTGCTTGTCTCGCCATTAGCCTGTAATTTTGACTGCTACAGCTAGCACACAGTGAAGAAAATCAAACAAGGACTTTTGTACTAGTAGCAGAAACTACAAACACGAAGTGAACTATCACCACCAAGGGCCAAATTAGTACACATGAGAAAACAGAATCAGTACACATGAGAAAACAGAATCAATGTAAAGGTAAATATATAAATATATATATGTAAAATAGGTCATATGCTGTGCTGTACAGCAAGATGTGCTGGTAGAGTGATATGCACCATTGGTCTTTATCTCTGTGCTTGTCTCCCTCCTGTTGAAAATAAACCCTTAACAGTGCATGTGTGTACAATAAACAGAAGCAGTCTAGAGGTTTTCCTAACTCTCTGGAGCTTTAAGGGTAAACAGTCAGAAGTGCTTTATGCACTTAGGGGAGAACATACACTAAAATAGAACTGCTAAATTATCAGCCGTAGAAAGAAAAGGAAACAAGATATCTGTAAACAACTGTCGCCTCCATAGGAAACGTATTCTGGATGGAAATTTAAAGATGGTGTAGGATGAAAGTTATATTGGCAACATATGAAATGCAATGCAAGGTACGTATTTTGGTTCAGCAGAAGACATATCTTACATATTTTATTCTATTACCAGAGGAGCTATATTTAACACCATCCTTCCATAGCAAGCTAAAGGAAAAAGATCCTTTTATTGTGGTATCTGCAATTTCCTACACTTTCTTTATAAATATTGTGAACTGAATTAATTATGGGTACTGATTTCACCCTAAATATATTGCACTATGAAGTTAATTAATTAATGCTGGCTCCTTTCAAAGGATAAAACAGATATATCTTATTTTGACTCACTAATTATATGAAATTTGCATAACGATAGCAGAGAAGAAGCTCAAGAATTATTATTTTTTTAAATAGTGACTCAGGGTGGACAAATCAAGTCAACAAATACAATATTTTCTGCAACTTAACTGGACCCTAATTATTTAAATTACACGTACATGCAAAGCAGAAAAAGAAATGTAAGGTAAACATCAACATGCAAATATTCCCAAGAAATATTTTATGTACTATGTTTATAGGATGAAGAACACTATAGTCTGTATTGAAGTACTCCATACAATTTAATACTAAATGTCAAGATTCCCATGTATGGGAAGTCAGACCATAAATATATGTATATACACATACATACATATGCTTTTATATATATTTATGTAAATAAATGAATCTGCATATATTTAAAGCCTGATTTCCCCTATACACAAGCCTGGATATATAACTAGGCATAGGCTTAGACCTATGTCATCCTATTCCTCACAAAACCTGTAAATTATTTTATCAAATTGTATTTGGAATTAAACAAGGCAGACAGAGTTCAGATCATTATAATTTGTAAGATTTGAACTGATAAATAGTCATTCAAGTGCATTATTTTCTAAGAACTTCTTACAAAATATTTAAAAATGTAGCTTTTTATTGCCATTTGTTCATTGATAAAGACGAAATAAGAATATGGCTAGATAAGTACATAAATAACGCTAAATATTTTAAAATGTCAGTAGCTTTTGTTATTTTTCATTGTCCTAGGAAAGCTTATCTTTCAGATATCCTTTTTTCTCTTTCAATGGGAGATGCTTAGTTTTTATTATTGAATAAAGACCTTCTTCTAACTGACTATTTTTTAAATTCCTTTCTATAAATATGGAAGTTAAAAATAAGTATTAATTTTCAGGGATGGTTCATAGGTTGATTCAACTGACTGGAATGACTACCAACTAACAGATCTAAACAAAAAAACAAACCAGAGGACCCATTTTAAAATGTATGCCACCTTCTGTTTGAAAACATACAGTTTCACAATACCTTCACTCTTGCAATGCTCTATTCTTCATTACATTACAGAGAATAGTAAAGCACCTCTTTGATGACCCTTTTTTCACATGACAAAGAAAAAGATCTGCCTATGATTGCATACATAGAGTTCACACTGACTCGTCTAGGAGATCGATTCCTTTCACTCTTGATGTTGTGAATTTGTGTTCCTTATTGAAACTATTTCCATTTAGAATTTACTCAGTAATGAAACAAGGTGTAAAATTCTCGGCAGGTTATACTTCTCAGGTCTAACCACAAACACACTATTCTTTACTGTGAGGGTGGTGAGGCACTGGGACAGGTTGTCCCATTCCTGGAAGTGTCCAAGGCCAGGCTGGATGGGGCTTTGAGCAACCTGTTTTAGTGGAAGGTGTCCCTGCCCATGACAGGGCAGCTGGAATGAGATGATCTTTAAGATCCCTTCCAACCCAAACCATACCATGATTCTATGCAAAAAAACTCCACCAACACCAGTACTTGCTTTAGACTAATAAAATAATGTTATGCGTCATGTTTTTAATACCTTAAATAGATATGAAAGATCTGTATTTTCTGTACATATGTGTAAGCAGATGGACAATAAATGCCACATAATATCTAACAGAGAATGTAATTAACTCTGCTTTTCAGAACTTCAGTAATTCCTAAAATATGACCAGAAAAACTCACAGAATTTACATGAAATGGTGGCTTACTTTTTTTTTTTAATTTTTTTTTTTTAATTTGAGGCAGGCAATTGCTTTTACTAAAAAACTGGAAAGACTATAAGTAGATATTTATTACAGGAGAAAAAATAATGCGTGCTTTGGCATGTCCTAAACACCGGGTCTATATGACATGTCTATTGAGAACAATCAGTTAAAGCACTACTTCTGTGGTTGGATTTCTGTTTAATTACGATTGATTTTGACATAAATGAGCAGAGGTAAACAAATACTTCTATACTTCTCTTGCTGTTATTAAACAGAGCTGTCTCCTATCTAAGTATTTATATTGGCTTGTCTGTTTAAAGGCTCCTTTCAGTCAGGCAAAGCAATTATGTAGCTCAGATTAGCAAAATGACTGGCAGTAAAATGAGAGTGGACTGCCACATTTTAAACCTCTTGGATCTCATGTTTTTCTCCTGGTATTATAAATACAAGTTTCTGAGGTATTGATTCTTACCTAGTTTCCCACAGGTGATGTTTGGTTTTTGTTTGGTTGTTTTTGTTCGCTTGTTTTCTGGACACAGGATAAAGACAATATATGTTTTATATTGTTATGACATGAAACACTTCAAAAGCCATAAAAACATGATGGCCTATGGATTTAGTTCTAGTTCACATTTGTCCCAGACAATAAATATTGGAGGAATATTTCAGGATTACAGGAAGCACTATGGAAAATTTAAAACATTTCTTACAGAAGTATGCTTTAATTAAATGCTTACAATTTAATGACGATCACATATTTTTATTTAAAAACAATATAAGAGAAAGAAGATCTTTTTGTTACCTGAAAATTTTCCATCTTCACAGCGGGCTGGTCCACAGATCCCAACAATGGGTCTTTGGCCTCTGCCTTGCTGTTCTGGAGGCAAATCAGACCTGTGAGTCACAGACAGGGATAGGCTCTGCTTCCAAAATTCACAACAATGTCAAAACTTCTGCAGCAGAAAAACAGCTTCTACCTGTGGCCCAGACACAGCTCATGGCCCTTGAATTTTTTCACTATTTTTTCAATGGTAAAAACCCACATGTTTATAGTTGGCTGTAAACTGAAAATGTCTAAATAGTAAAAATCAAGTCTCATTTCTTCCTAATAGAGGAGAAATAGGAGGATGGACACCCAGTCGTGATTTCCAGTGTTTGCCTATAAGTTGACTGGCCCTGACTCAAATTTGCGGTGTAAAGACCATACAACAGTCATGAAACAGTCATTTTGGTCTCTTCCCCATCCCACATAAAAAAAGTCTTCCTCTCCCAGGGCTGCAGGGAGCAAATACACAAAGGCTAGCTGTGCCAGCCCTGCACTTAGCTGAGAAGCTACTGGGAAACCTGAGCAATATGACACATTGATAGTTTTAAACTGTAAATCTTTGTTGCAGAGCCTCAAAGCTGTTTCCTGAGAAAGAAGGAAAACTAAACTGCGGTAATTAACAGAAGAGAACAGCCTCGTGGACCTTTTAGAAAGCACATTTTTAATATAGCACATTTTCACTCTTGATCAAGGCAGTGCCAAAGATACTACAACAGGATTGTTTCACCACTACAAATGCAAGGACTACTAAATCTGAAACATTGCATGATATTCACATCCTTTTTACTAACTTTATTGTGAGCTAGTCATAATTACAGTATCAATGATTTCCATATCTAATTTGCAGCATTTACTAAATGCTGCATACTGTAGTGTGGCAGTGTTTAGTAATCTAGTCATTGACCAGGACCATTGTGAGCCATCCTATACAAACATTAACAGATTGTATAGTTAGAGACAAAAAGTAACAAGTGATTATGACAAACAAAAGCAATGAATGGGAAGGCAAGACAACATTAATGAAAATATAATCACGCTGTTGACATTTCCTGAAAATACCAATATAAAAGCTCCATAATTTAAAGAAGCTATCCCCATCTGTCACACCATCAAGCCACCAACTATGAGCTATATGTTACACCACTGAACCTTCCTTACCCGTTGCCAAATATCTCAGTATACAAATCTTTAATTAGAAGGCACCAAGCTTTCCGCTTTGCAAGCTTGCCTCAAATTTGGATATGACAACTTGTTTACAGATATTGACTGAGGAGAGTGCCACTGAGGAGAGAGACATGACAGGCTTCTGAAGAAATCTTTACAGTCTTTCGATGTTTACATCCTGACTGTAGGTAGACTCTGTTGAATGGAAGTCTGTCAGCTTTTTAGGAGCCTGGTTTTGCCCAAAACAGAATCAATGCAGTAACGCTCTTGAAATAGTATCTGTTTTCCTTTGCAAAGTCTCATAAAAATAACTACAAAGGCTACATGGATGCTGAACCATTCAAAATCTGGCCACTTTGGTGAAAGAGAGTATTTTCCTCTACATTCCTGCCAGCATGCCTGGATTTGTGTTCAAAATCCCCTTTAACAGCCATAATGAGACCATGACTGTTTTATACTGATAGATGGAAAAGCCTACTGGGTATCATCCTCTGCTTCAAAATGTTGATGTCCTAAGAGGGTCATATACTTTGGACTTCATGGAAGGTACAATGCATCTGACAGAACAGGAGGAAGAACACTTTCATGTTGCTGCTCTCAGAAAAACTTTAGGTTGTCTAGACATCTTAAGGAGCTCTCACTTAGACACAGAGAAATTATTTAAGAGTTTCATGTAGAGTCTTCCCCATGCTGAGTAACATATTCATTATTGTATGATGGTCCCTTAGACTATTATTTAGGAGATTGCTGGTGTGTTATTACCACTTTCGAAAGAGATTTGTGGAATGGGATTACCCTTGTGCCAATTTATGAAGAACCCACATTCTCTTAGCAATTTAAGCTTCATAATGCTATCCTACTTAACTTTCTGCCTGGATAGTGCTCCAATTAGATCAATCAGAAAGGATAATTAAGGATGCCTTTTTCAAATCTGACTCTCTAAACATAACTAGTTTGGCAAAGAGAATTATACATGTAAACAGATTCAACACCATATTTTCAGATTCTCCATGAACAGTGAATTAATTTCTGAAAGACACGTACTGAAGATGCCTTCAGAATATTCATATCTTCCTTTCCTCGGATCCTTCATCAAGAACTCTACATTACAGATCACTTTCTTATATTTCAAGGATTGAGGAGATTATAGATATTAACACCGCTAATACAGAAAAATCTCTCCTACTAGTTACTTTTATGTGCATCAGTTCAGCTGCTCAACTGAGAGTCGCCTTTTTACTCGTCATCTTTTCATTTGTTATAGCTTCAATTTCTGAACTGATGTCAGAATACTTTGATGCGACAAAAGATAGCTTTAAGAAAAATTGTCAATTTGGGAACTATTTCCAAAGATGATGTCACTACATGTTCTTTGTTTTCACTAATATCTACACTTTTTAAGCTTGCTAAAGATTGGAAGCTATTATTCTGGTTTCTAGCAACCTCTAATCTGAGCCATGTTCTTAGAAAAAGTGTATTTTAGTCTTGGAGATAGATTTAAAAGCTAATTACAAACATCACAGCCAAGTAAGATGCAGTCAGGGTAATTTCTGTTAGCTGTGCTCTCAACTTACTTATCTAAATACCCTACAAAGGAAATCAGCAGTGAAGCATTAGATAAGTTAAACCCTGTTCTGGTAAAGCAAGTAAAAGATGCAGCTGTTAAAGTTAAAGCTGCAGAAGGATTCAGAATAAACCAGTTAGTATCAATCTGTTGACATCCTTTAAGAAAATCTTTACTCTGTAGAGGTAATGAAGACACTACACCCCTAGAAATGGGGAAGACATGCTATCAAATGCGGTAAAACCTGTTCTAAATACGGATCATAGTAAACCTTCTCGGGGTATTTAAAGCAATCTTTTCATTTACTGGAACTTCTCACTATAATATTTACTTGATTTAGGGTTTCATGTATGCTTTCCAACATGACTTGATTTTAATGGGTCCCACTCCTCCCAGGCTTATTGTTGTATTGGAAAAACAAGGCAAGTGACCTGTACAGTTATTATTAGCTTGAATTCTGAGTATCACAGATAAGGGAATGCAGAGAAATCTGAGCCCCAATATCTACTTCATGGTTCTTCAAAAACAGCCTCTGGGTTTCCTAATAAAAATGTAGCTTTTCTTTGTTTTTCTTTAAGAAGAACTGCTTTAATTCCCAAGGAGACAAAAATAAAGCACCATATCTGAAAGTAAGGCTCAGCCTGACCTTGAACAAATTCTGTAAGGAATTAAGGTAAGGGAAAATTGCCTTATGGGAAGAAGAATCAAACTTTTTTGTTGTTTTATGTCCACCTGTTACACAGGAGCCTGTGCTCAGGCACGGTATGTATACCACTTCTCAGGTACCTGAGAAACAGTCTGGCAGAGCTCTGAACTTATTTGTAAGCTCTCAAGTGACTCTCTGCAGTTCCAGCTGAAGATGGATACAAGGCAGCTAATTTGCTACCACCAAGGGAAAATGTTATAACATAAAAACATTCCCTCCCTTAGCTTCAAAACTGTCGAGTGCCTAGGGAGCCTGACTATTTGTAGAGCTGATACTATGCATATGCTTCCTCTGTAACTGTTACATGCATACATCTGGCATCTGTCTCTGTGTTAAACAGACTTAATTGTCCCTAGTATTACTATGTAGAAACCCTCTAACCTAGATGGGTAATGTGAAAGAAATAAATGAAAGGATTGATACGATTTTTTTTTTGTGGCATTGTGTTTCGCATTATTGGCAAGATATGCAATGAGCTCTGTACTACGGCTATAATAAAAATATTTTAGCTGTGCCTTCTGTGAAACTTTGGATAGAGATTATGTTCTCTTAGCATGACATTGGTACTTTGTAGTCTTTTAATCAAATGGGGTTGTTTTAGCTGGAACTCTTTCTCCATTTATTCTTGTTTGGTTTTTTTTTCCATTCTTGATTGTGTAGGACCTCTCTTTTATCCACATCAGACTTCAGAGCTTTTAATCATTTGCTAGACATAGCTGGACTGATTCTGAAGGTATGTCATTTCTTTTTTTTAGGGATTATTAGGGGGACTCTACACGTTAGTACATTATTCAGCTCACTTGCCAGTGAAGTCAAGACTCAGGCAAAGCACTTGATTTCAGATTTCAATATATTTTTAAAAGATCAAAGAGCATGGAAAATCTTGTTCTTTGGTTAGACAGACCATGCAGAACAGTAATACTCTGAAAGGTGGAGGTAGCTTCATAGAACTAATACTAAATTGAAGGCCTTTTGAAGTTACTTTAACCTTTGTGTCAATGTTCATCTCAAAATCCCCCAGCAAAGTAAAAAAAAAAAAGCTTTTAATTGAGAAAACACACAGAAATTAGTTCTTCCTGTAAAATAAGAGGAAAAAAGAAACATTGCTTGTTTGACATCTGACATTATTCGTGATAGCAAAGATGAAATATCCTCAAGGTGCTTCTTCTACTAAGATTTATTTCTTTGAGGAAGACTATAAAGCATAGAATTTCCTAATGCAACTCTACCTGCCCAAATCTGTTTAGGACTCAGAGTAAAGCTATTCCTATGGTTGAGATCTGACTTCCTCCTACCATGAGCATTAAATACTAGGGAGTAGGAAGACAGGCCATAGGTTTTTCACCCCTCCTGTTAAAGCTTTATTATCATGCAGCAGGGAAGCAAACCATAGAGAACTTCCATTTAATCTCCTGTTTAAGGGAGAGTTCTTGTCAGTCAAGGGACTGAATAAAAGCCCACAGGATGTAGATTCAGATGCTGAATATTAGTTTCATCAATGACATAGCAGCAGCTATAAAACAGAATAATTTAGTTCAACAAACAGAGAAAGTCACATAATCTAATTTTTGACAATTCAAATTATGCTAGAATTTTTATGGCATCTTTGGAGATAATGGAGAGGAATGGGTCCAGAGAGCCATTCAGAATGCCATTGAAAGGCTGCAGACCTAATACACTTCATAGGTAGGTCTACCTATCTTCATGTGCATGGAGTAGATGTCCTGAAGTGGTCTACCTCTGTTTTAGCGATACATATCAATTGGTCTGCCTTTTCCTATTGGATGAGTTAAGCTTTTCAGCACTCCGAAAATTGTTTTCTTTGAGCCCAAGAGCCCAATGTTTCCTAAACTAATGTAAGTGGGATTGAGGTGTGTAACTCAGCAACAAGTCCCCTTTTCCACGAGTGCTCCTAATGCACTGTCCTCCCATTGGTAAGAAAATAGTCCCTTTGCAAGCTAATAGCTAAATGATACCATGCACATATAACTTCTGTGATATCCACAGAATATTTGTCAGATCAAGTTTCATGGTATTTTTCCACTGAGCTATTTTCAGGAAAAAGCAAACAAATTTCCTTCTTCTCTTATTCTGTGCTAGCATGCTTATAACAACTTACTATTTGTGGTTTTTTACAGAATTAAGACTTGCGACAAAGTGCTGCACTTTGAATGCCTGAAACAACACATTGGGATCTGGTGTTCTTCATTGAAGAAAACTGTAGCTGATCTAGACCCTTCTTGCAGCTGCAGCCTTGGCTCCCAAGTTCATGTCAGAAGCATAGCAGGTAGTGACTTTGCTGACATGTAGATTCTTCCACAATTACATAAACAAGATATTGTGTGAGGTGGCATTTTATTTTATTTTATTTTCATTCCATAAATTTAGCAAGAGAAATCCAGATCAGATGATCAATGCTACTTTGTCTCCAGAGCAAGTTGGCATATTACCAACTTGACTGGAACATCATTCTGTCCCCTGAAGGAACCTGAGGGCAGAGCCAACTCTTCTGTCCAGCCATACCTGTCCATATGGCTGGACAGATCTAGCCGAATCCTAAGCACAGCACAGTACTGGACACCTTGAAAATTTATTGATATAGAGCAGCATATTGGGAATTCCCACCAGTCACTGATTCCATTCTCAGAAACAATTATGATCTCAAAATTCCTATTTTAAAGGCTGAGTAGGACCGAGCGCTTTCATTCATTAAATTTGTTGCTTTCAAAATCAGCCCAAGTATTCCTTCTTTAAATAAATTCTCAGTGAAATTTTGGCATGTGCTTTTTGATTCAACAACGTTAAATTGGTATTTCTCAGAGAGTCAGACTATGATGATAAACAACTGTCAACAACTTTGTTCATAAAATATCAGTCACAGTCCTCTGAAAAGCTGATACACTTGTTTAGCAGTTAATTTTTCTTTAAACATTATCAAGTGGAAAACCAGTAGTGATAATCCTGTGAGTGGATCTACATTATCAAATGATCTTGCGATATTTTACCACAGGTACATTTAGAGACTGCAGCCTATTGGTCTACATGATATACAAATAAATTCCATTCCAGGTTGATGCTACAAACTGTCTTCATTGAGTTCTTCTGCAGTTCATTGCACCTGCACTACAAGAGGTTTTCTGAGGCTTTTGCTGGACAGAATAGTAAAGCTAATATTCAAAAGATACATAGGGATAAAATATGCCAGGGTAGATATTTTCAGGTTTAGACCATGCTTTTTTTTATTTTTTTAAAAATTTAAAACTAGTATGGGAAAATAAAGGGCAATTCCTTGTTAGGCTAAAGACTCTCTATAAAAAAAAGTCTTATGTAAGTCTGATTTTCAAGATAAAAAACAGAAGAGAAGAAATAATATATGAAATCTAAATGTTTATGTAAACCATCTTCCCTAAAGTTTCCTATGACTAATTCATTAGAAATTAATTTGTTTGCAATCTTTCTTTGAAAAAATAATATCTAAAGTAATATATTTATTTTGCTTACTGTGAAAATCTGTTTTATAAAACAATCAGCAAATGTTGTTCTGGAATATAATTGCCTATTAAATTTCAAAGAGGGAATCAAAGAGCGTTAAAAATACAGGATAAAACATTTCACACAGAAAGGGATATGTATATTTCAGTCACTTTTTATTTTCTGACTTTGGAGAGGAAAATACAGCATTTTCTATAAGCTTTCAGTGTCCCAGTTAGCCTGCTCAAACTATGATGACAACATGCATCTTTGATGACATGGATGAATACATCTAAAATTCAAGTCTTCCTTCTCACAAAACTGTAATCCAATACAGAAGGTCAACAACAATCTGCCTTTTAAGGCCAACTGTTTGTGAGTAGTAAAGCAGCATTTTCTTGTTAGGATTTTCTCTCTGCTTTGCTGTCTGATTTCTGCAGGGACATGCATCTATTTACTACACTAAATCCTGTTGTTCCTCTTTTGCATGTAACATGTTCTTTGTTCATTTACTAGAAGTAGACAAACAGAACTGGCTTCATTGTCAGCACTCTCCAAAGACACAGTCTTTGCAAATCTAGCTAATCCCCTCCGACTTATTATTCAGCAATCAGTGTCTGCCAATAGGATTTGGGAATCCCAAAAGGCAATGTTTAAAGGGAAGGGTTAAATTCAGCTTGTGTAATGCCATTCTCTGTTCCTGGGATAATTCATCATATTTAAGGAATCTGTTCCATTGAGGGACCTAAGGCTGCCAATTAAAATAAATTAAACTAGATGGACAGCCATCTAAGTGAATGAAATGGCTGCCATGATCTGAAGCAACTTTATTAATGGTGAGAAGCTCTGTTGGTAGAGACAGTTCTTTTAATCTGCTCCAAAGGCCCACATATTCCTTGCAGAATGTTGCGTTTGGGAGGTCTAGAGTTAAGCTCCCTGAGAAGCAATGATATTAAGAGAAACCTGCTGGGGTACTTGATTTAACATTAAAGTGAATTTATCAGCTACTCCCAACTTTTTGAGAGACTAATTGAATTATCAAAGGCTGCAATGGGGAATGTAAAGCCTTCTGAGAACAGATTTGTAATATAGATAAAATCCTTAACTCATGCCATGTGATTATCTGAAATTGTGGAAACAGCCTGGGTGCTAAAACACACCTGAATTTAAGATTTCTTTTCCCTGTCTAAAGCCTCTCTCTATCCACCAAAATTACAGGAAAAGTCAAGTGTTTGGACAAGAAAAAAGACAAAATTATATTAAAACACCTATTCTGTGTCCCCTTTCAATGTCTTCAAGTGTGCTGAGTGCTACTAGGGTAAGTTCTGTCAAATTTGTTGCTCAATTGTTTACAGCATAAATTTTATTCTTGCACTTTTTAAAGGCTTTCAGAAAGAATATACAACTTCCCTCATTTTCAGTGAGATCACACATGATTAAAATCAAAGATGAATGCATCATCTGCATGAACTTGAGCATAAAAGAGTGGCGGAAAAGCTGCTTTTAGCCTAGACAATAATTTCATCGGTGAAAGTTCAACCTTGTCTTAAATTTTGCAAGACACTTATCTGAAAATTTATTTTTATTTTTTAATTCTGTCACTTCCATATACGTATTGACATGGAATTGTGGAACAGATCCTGGAAAAAGAGACTAGTGGATTGGGAGTGTGTGAGTCTGAAAAAGTTATTGGACAAAGGCAATTTATTGTATCCCACTGACATTTTGCAAGAGATGACTTTCATATACATAAACAGTAATGTTCACAAGGATGTTGTTGGATTTATATCATAAAGATATAAATCCAACTGTTTCTACAGTACATACTGTACAAAGCTGTTTCTACAATACATATATTGTCATATGCTTGTTGACAAATGTATGACAAGTACTTAATTAGCCTGGTAACAATTACAAAAATACTTATAAAAGTAGAAAATAAGCTATGTTAAAATTGAAACTATGAGAGTAAAGCTTACAAGACTTGCATGGCAGAACAAAAGACTTAAGACTAATTTTGGCCTGTAAACCTCCTATGCTGCAATCAAGTGCAGTGACAAGAACCTGGAGGAGTTCACTGCATGAGGAGGTGAAAAGAGGTGATTGTAAGAAGTGTGAATATAATTCTATATCCATAATGCATTGATTACAGAGTGCAAGGACATCTGTTAAAATGCTTTCTCTCACCAAGCAGCTTTAGAGATATTTGAGAAAAAGCAGGTAAAGAATCACAAACAGGGGATAATTTAATAAGATTCTATAAGGCACCATAAAGGACATATACTGTAATCTTATTCTATGTCAGAAGTATATCCTGTCCCATAAACACAACTGGTGATAATTGTGAGTAATTAGTAATTATACCAGGAACCAACATCTTATCTCTTTTGCACAAAGCAAAATATTTGTTGCATTTTCAACACGTGCTGTGTTGTTTGCAGCATCCCTTTGTCTCATGGAGGCGTCCTAGAGGATTGCAGAATCTGTCATTCAGTAAAGTGGACTTGGGAGCAGATCAGAAGCTGAAGTGCTATTAGTTATCTCTAATTTATTCCTCTAAATAGAATTTTTCTGGTTTTATGAAAAGGGAAAGAAAGACAACTGTCCCTGCATTCAATTCACATATATTCTTTCAATATATGCAAATCAAATGTCTTTCCAGCCTTCCAAGAGCATCAGAAGTAAGTTTGCTTGTCCCTGATTTTTGGAGAGTTATTTCACTGACAATTACAGATTTCACAGAATATTCTGAGCTGGAAGGGACCCATAAGGATCTTTGAGTCCAACTCTTAAGTGAATGACCTGTACAGGGATTGAATCCAAACCCTTTGCATTATTAGCACCATGCTCTGACCAGATGAGCAAACCTCAGTGGCCCACATCTTTTGGCCTTCCATCTGCCACCAAAGGAAAATTAAGCTTTTTCAAAATTTTGAATATTTTTGCCAGGTTAGGTGGAGCTTTGAGCAACCTGGCCTAGTGCAAGCTTTCTCTGTCCCAGGCAGGGGAGTTGAAAGTAGAGGGACTTATGGTCCCTTCCAGCTCAAGCTATTCCATGATTCCCGTATTCTATGATCTTTGTCCCACGAATATTCCTATTCATGACAGTTTTGTCCTCCTTGAGCTGCTGCAAGGGTCTGTTAGTCTCCCTGTGCTTGGTTCTGTTCACTAGACCAGTTTCTGTTGCACTGTCTACAAAGATGACATGGCTACAATAACACATAGTGCCGTGAGCAGTGGAACTAATTAAAGCTTCTTTTCTGAAAATTTTGGTATTGACTAACATGTCTTGGAAGGAACAGTCTGCTTGAAGCTTTCTAAGTAACTGAGGCATTGTTAATGACTTTCTTCAGACAAGAGTCTTCAGCATCTAATAATCTGTGACATCACTTTTCCACTGATATTGAGCACTTATATAGGCCATTACAGCTGTCTATATCCACGAAATTTGTGGAAACTTACTTTTGAGTCCTGTGTCCTTGGATAGATACTGGTTCAGAAGTTATGGGTAATCAGGGAAACGTGAAGACACAGAATGTAATTTCATGGATTTAGTACTAAAAAACCCTGAAAATGTATCTAAAAAAATCAAGTTATTCTTTCCATAACTGTTGTTGAAAACTGATTTCCCTACATAAGATTTCTTTTTTTCCTTGAATGTCTAGAATGGACTCTAGGAGGTCATTAATGCTACCATAAACTACTTATTGGCCAAGTGTTTCAAATATGGCTTTCTAAGCAAATCAGTGTAAAATATGTTTAAATGACTGCTCATGGAGAAGCAGATTACCCTAATTATCCTGAAGAAATTCACTAATTATCAGATTATGCTGAAACAATTCACTAAATGTCCAGGTTGACTCTGTCACTGAACTGAGACACTTCCACTCGATGTGCAGTACTGCTCTGTGCTGTTCACACATACACACATTTACACCTCGCCAAGGAAGGTAAGAGAGACAAAGCACCAGATTCTTATCCTTGCATGCCTCCAAGGAAGGTGTCCATGTGTGAGATAGGTGTCCAGCTTCCCACTCTAGCATATGGAGTCCTACTTAAGAGAATCAACATCATCTGCATGCTAATGTAGATATTTACAATTGATCTGAATCCCTTTGCTAATTAGGTGTATGAATATGGATATGGATTTGCACTCCAAATGTCTAAATATAGATTTAGGTTACCATGTTTTGGCAGAAATGCTTGAAAATACTTGGTTCCCTACCCTAAACACAATCTTCTGTAAAAAGACACTTTGCTAAGAATTTTGTTAGCAATTATGAGCAGAGCTGCAGAAGTGGCATCCAGTTGGTTTCTTTTTGTTTCTGTGTTAGGGAAAGTCCTATTTTGATTAATCACTCTTGCTACAAAAATGTGCTATTTTTTTCACAGCAATTTTCAGGAAAGCTGTCTTGAAATTTCTTGGAAGGCATGCCCTAGCTTGTTGTGCCCAGCTGTGTTACATCACATAACAGCGCACTCACACATGATTAATGAAAACTGTATCATCCCACACAAGTAAAGAACTAGTTTAATTCACTTAAAAAGTCCTATCCCTTCCGTAAGAAAAAAAGATCTCCTACTGCTACCTTAAAAAATCAAGCAGATTATCTTCTGTTCTCACACTTGAAGCAAAGGACAAGAAAGAAGATTCAAGAGATTACAGGACAAAAATTAACCACAAAAGGCCAATGTATTTCTGTCAGATCAAAACATAAATATTAGGGGGGAGAAAAAACCAAAACCTGAAGAAATAATTCTGCTAAGAACTGTTTCTGTGTACCAGAATTGCAATTCCATCCTCCAGCATGAGCTGTATTATAGATCTCCAGCCAACAATAAATATCACTTATTTGGATACAGTTTTAATTAACTAGCATCCCAGATCAGTTCACACAAGGAAGGCAAATTTATTAATATAAATTTTCAGGTCAATAATCTTTAAATGTAGCATGCTTAGGCATGTCATTTTCTATATGAGTAGAAAACAAAATCTTTTGAAATGGAGAATTTGTCAATAAATCATTATAAAGAATTCAAAGCACAAGCAAAAATTTACAAGTATGTACATATTATGTGTTGGCAAGCATGCAATAAAGGGCATGTGTGGTATATACCTGCTTTATCTGAAGACAGCATTCTATTAAAACAAAAATAAAATCAAAGAAGGACCTGTGATCATAAAAATCTTATGGTCCACCTTATGAAATATTTTAAACTAAACTTTTAGGTTATTTAAATGGTGTTGGTTAGGCTCAGCTGTGTTAGGTATGGCTTTGTTTGATTGTTTTGGATTTTTTTTCTCAACTGATATTAAACAAAACCAGAAAATAAAACACTATTTGTCAAATAAGCTCTACACAAAACTGCATTTCAGCACATTTTAACTTGAAGACTATTTTACCAGCATTGGTTCTATCATGAATATATAGCAAAATTACACAGCTGTAATCGCTCCCATAATCTCAAGTAAAGAATTAATTCTTCTTGGTCGGAAAAAAAAATGTGGTGAATTTTAAAAGATGTCCAAAAGCAGACTCTGACTAAGACCTAACTGAAGTTGTTCCACACATCCAGAGTTATAGTCAAAAGGCAGTGAGCTGAAATGAACACACTCTTATCCTATGCACATCTAGAGGATCTACTTTTAGGAATATATTTGTATATCTATGGTGATGAACAGGAGAAATCACTTCTGAAAAGTATGTTTGCTTTAAGGAAATATAAGACGTTGCCAAATATGTAGAAGAAATATGTTATTTAAGAACTACTTTTATTTATATTTTATTCTTCAGTCTTTTGTATCTCATCTTGATTTTCTGCCCTTGTTTCTCTTCTTCTGTTCCTTCTGCAAAATGTGTAATGTTCTATCAATGCTATTTAAAGAGCTGGCATATGGTTTACTGAAGTCACCACAATTTTATTTTTTCATTGAAAAAAAATATCCAGAACTAAAAATAAACCATAGAATTAATCTCCAAATCTGAACAAAATCCTGAATGGTTATCACCTTTGGTTATTTTAGTTTGAATATTTTAAAGAATTCTGGGGTTTTCCCTCATGAAGTACAGATTTAATAAACTTATAATGTATATTGACTGCAGATATATGACACCAAGTGAGACATGGAGTCAGTCACATTCTCTCACATAAGCAAAAAACAGGAATATTTTTTCAAGCTTTGTGGTTTTGGTCAGGTATAGAATTTCTCCCAGCATGAACAGGAAGGTTTTAAATGAAAAACTTTCTCATTCTCAGCTGAAATTTGTGTCTTTCAGTAAAGTAGGTAATAATAAGACGAAATATTTCATGCTTTAGCAAAAACTGCCTTTTCAATAAATTTAGACTCGGTAGTAATGAGCTATATTGTGAAGGGTTTAATCTGTTCTTGAAAAAAGTGGGAAGTCATTCTTCTGCCCTGCTCTCAGGTATTAAGTCCGTACATCTTTTATGTTGACAGTTCAGCTTCAGGCTATAAAATAGAAGAACCTGTTCTACATCTACTATTTAAAACAAGAGCAGAAAAACTAAACCTCCATCAATCTGCTGTCTTCGTTTTACGGCTTATCTGTGGCAAAAAATGAATCATAAGAAAGATTTGTTCTGATTCTACAGACAGATCCATCAACCCACCAGGACCCATGAACCATGCATTTCTGCAGAGATTGGTGCTAGTGGTGTAGTTGGGATTCTAAACATACTATAACTTCAAGCTACTGCTATTCACTTGCAGTCTGCAATAAAAATGTATTTAGAGAGGGTGCAGGCACATAGTAAGCCCAAAGTAATATGGGTTCACAGGGTCTTTTTACACGTCTCTACTTTTTCCAAATAGCGTGCTTTCTTTTAGACCTCTTTCAGGACCAAAAGAAAGGCAGTGATATCATTTTGAACAGGTTTTTTATGTCCAAATCTCTTAAATGCAAAATTAATACAAATATGCAGTTTCTTCACCAAATTGCTTGTAAGGTCTTCAATAAATAACCATCTATCAAGATCAGATATGTGAATTTTTAAGCTGCAACTTTTCAAAAACAAACCCTACACATCTTTATAATCTCACATGTAAATTTTGGATCACAAGTGAAGACAGCTAACAGATGAAGTATTTGCTCACCTGAAAGAAGCAGATCAACAGACTGAAGTCTACTTGTGATGGTATGTAGGGTGAGGATAGCAAAGGAAAGCAAAGTCGGGAATGCTTGAAAAATAAAATATTTTTAGTTAACAAGAAGAAAATTAAAACTTTGGAGAAAGGATTCAGTTCACATCTGAATCCCTCTTCCAAAATAGTCTCTGATTTTATCTTAATCCTGTGAATAGCCACGTCTGAAAAAGTGTGGTAGCAGTTGCAATAAAGCACACGATTATTTTAGTCAAGGGCCACTGCCTTGAATGTATTCAGGAACAACTCTGGCTCAGGTAAATAATCAGGGTAAAACACAGCGCACAGTGTAGCAGTGATGCAAATGATTTAGTGTAGTGTCTACATGTAGTTTCAGCCCCCTTTTTCAGATAGCTCTATCCAGAAATTTCTTAACGTATTCAGATCCAGTGCCAGAAAATATCAACTAAGTGCAGAAAAAAATTGAGACATTCTTAAGAAATTATAGTTCAGTTGGCTTTAAAACATGACACAAGTGTGAGAAACATAGAAAACATACAAGTATCATTTGGTGGCATTTATTCTGTAATGATTGTGAAAAATGTATCTTGAATGGATTATTTGGATATTTTCAAAAGATGAAAAAGCAGCTAATTACATAAGCTATCAACAACTTTCCATGAAAAGAGCTTATAGGGTTTCTGACCTGATATCATATTCATTTAATCTAATTTATGAAACTGCTAGAGGAAACATTCAGCCGCTTTCTTGAAAGACTGACTTGGGGATTATTGGAGCTGTGTAATTGTTCAACTGATCAGACTTAAAAAGAAACATTTTGTTTTACATTAATCTTGCAGAAATGGGCAATGAGTTTGAGAAATAGATTGCTGTCTAAAAGTCTTGCCAAAAAACGTCTAGCTGTGAGCAACCACAACTGTTTTTTTTTTTCTAACAGACTCATTTTCTTATTTTCAGTCTTTATTCAACATGTTTTCTCCCCTCCTCTGTAACATAATTATTCAGAAATCCAGCATAAAACAGGTTGAGCAGTTAATAACAGGCAGCTTAAACATTTTTTCCCATTGATGCACTGCAGATGTTTCTTTCTTTTTATTTTTTTTCCTTTAGCTTCTCATCTAATTTGTATACATTTCTACTCTGATCTTGAATATGCTCTCATAACATATGGAAGCACCTGAAAGTAAGTCTGGAAAATGCACATATTTATAAGGCTTTTATTGGATATGTAGCATGTTTAGAGGGAAAGCAGAGTTTGTCCAGATAATGTTGGAAGAATTTGACTGAGATAGGTAGTCTGCCGCAACAAGAAAGGCTTCCAGACCTCTTAAAGATATTCTATATAAAAGTTTGTAGTCTTTCAGTACATGTCTATGTAGATGTATTCTTTTTCCAAGATAAGTTCACTTTGTTTTTTATTTGACATAAACTTATCTCAAAAGTAGTCATAGCTCCATGATAAATACTCCTCATTTTACAAATACTTCACTTCAGTAATTAGAACTTGACATCTAGCCTAAAAGAGATGGCAAAATGTTATACTGCCAGATATTCAAAACGTCCACTAAAATATAAGAGTTCCTCCATGCAGAAACAGGTACAAGATGCTGTTTTCCCCTTAATTTCCCAAGGGTATTCTTATTACGATAAATAAAGGATTCTAATTAATCTGGAATAAAAAAGAAAATGTTTAAACAAGTTGAGCCTAACTGTGGGAAAAGAACTAAAATTCTAGGAAATCTTCAGTTCACGCAAAGAAAGAAAAAGAAGATACAAATTACAAAAGACAATGCTATGCAGAAATAGAATGGATTTCATTTTATGTGGTACATGCAAACAAAATGCAGTGAGTATAACTGAACATGCAGTCTATTGAGGACTCTATCTTCAGGTTCACATAAATACCGTAATTGGAATTATTCCTTGAATGTTGAATGAGTTTATATAAGATGAATCCTAGCAAGCCTGGTAAGGGTGAACATTTTCCTACGGGTTTAATAATGTGTAAACCTGCTCCTGTTTGAAAACTGGGGGCTGGACAACTTGGGGTTTTTATTCATACTGTCACTGATTTAGCACTATATTCTTGGTCTGTCAGAAAACTATTGCATATTTTCCATATTTGCTGGATGCTTGTGCAAAAATGTTGATTTTAACATTTTTCAGCCTATCTGCTGCATGAATTTTTTAGATTTAGTTGCACTCACAAATTTATTATATTATATACAATATGGATGAGATACTACCCTTTATTACTGAGACACCACATAATCTGATGGCTGCTGCTGAAGGAAAAATATTATTTGCTTTCATTTTTCTCTTTCATCAGGAGATGATGAATAGTTAAAAATTAGAACAGAAGACGCATAAGCGGAATTCCTAGTTTACCCAGGAAACATTTATTCGTTAAGAGGGTCACAAACCTGCAGCTTCTAACCTGCTGTTTTAAAGTACAAGAGAAATTCTGCCATTGAGTAATGGCATACCTAGTAAAGTAAGTCTGACAAAGATGAATAAATATGAGTTTTAAAGAAATCTGAAACATTAGTATCTTNTTATTGGGGAGGTGGGGAGGGGTGGGGAGGGGTGGGGAGGGAAGAAAAGTGAGAAAGAGAAAAAAGAAAAAACGTGTAGCAGCATCTTCAATACAAACACAAAGAGCTCTTTTATATGGGATTGACAAGACTGTACTATGGTTTATGGCAGAGCTTTTCTGCACACCAGCATCATACCTGAAGGGAGCCTAAAAGAAAGATGAAGAGAGACTATTTACAAAAGCATATAATGACAGAACAAGGAAGAATGGCATCAAACTGAAAGAGAGTAGGTGTAGATTAGGTATTAGGAAGAAAATCTTCACTGTGAGGGTCGTGAGGCACTGGCACAGGTTACCCAGGGAAGCTGTGGATGCCTCATCCCTGGAAGTGCTCAAGGACATATTGGATGGGGCTCTGAGCAACCTAGATTAGTGGTAGACGTCCCTGCCTGTGGCAGGGGAGTTGGAACTAGATGATTTTTAAGATCCAACCTAAACCATTCTATGATTTTATGAGAAGTGTATTTTACACAGGTTTAATTTGTCTGTTCTTTTATTTTCCTCCTCTTTCAATACATGAAATTCAAGCTTTTTCCTATTATTCACCAACAACAGAGATTTTTTAATTTCTGTTATGTAATATTTCATGTGCAACAGTAAAGATATAATTACTACATATACACAAGGTCACTGCAAGGTTCTACCAAGACATGATAGCTCTCAGATGAAAGTAATGTCTTCCTGTCTTTGTGGAGGGAATTTTTCCTGGCTTTAAAATATGCTTTTTACAAAGTTGACAAGCCTCATCAGTTAGGATTTGCTTATATTTCTTTTAAATTCTTTTCAATTTTCAATATTTGTGCTGTTCTATGTATTGTGATAATTGTCTTCCTCCTCATGAGACCTGATTTGTTTTCTTACCTCCAGATTTCACCACTTTAGAGTTTTCTGACACTGTTGTCAAAGTCCCCAGGAAAAAAGTTTTATCTGGTATCTGCTGCATGAACCTCTATTCTTGTAAATATAGTCCTGCACAACACTGCTTTTATAATGTTAATATTATAAAATATGTATTTATATACCGAACAAGCTCTTCTGGTATGATAATTTAAAATAATAGTGCCTATTTACAAATATTTTAATAAAGAATAGAAAAAGAAGTTAATTGATACTTTGTTTATAATTGAATCCTGCAAGCTATGTATCTGCTAAGTCCCAAACTTCAATATAGCTCAAAGTCTCAAACTTCAATGTAGCTATTCACAGAAAAAAGAAATTCATACCTAAGAAAATGTTGATCCAAAAAATCTGAATTATGCCCTTTCCAGCTCAGGAAGACAAACAATGTTAAGTGGAAGGTGGTTGGTTCCAATCTGAACTAGAACAGACATTCAAATGAGTAATCTCTCTTTTCATCACAAAATGAGTATTCTAAAAAATTGTGAGGTTCACCAACTGTAATAAAACTGACATCCTCTATCCAGTCATTTAAACCCCGAGTAAGCTCAGGAAGATGTTAATTAATTAAAAAAAAGATCAACACAAGTTTAATATTCTTGAAAACTCAGACTGGACTTGGGTCATAGCCTAGACTTGGCAGTACCGGGTGTTGATCTAAAGAGAAAGATAAGACATTAATTATTCTTATACTCCTCTGGTTCTGTGTTGTTAAATATTGTCAGCCACGAGATCTGTCCAGCTTGTTTGATCTAGGGAGAATGTGCTATACCTTTAGGTCAGAAATGAGCAATAATGGTACCTACCTAAGACCCACGATTGTGGCGAACAGCATAATTATCAGTGTACTTTCAGGTCTTATTTAAATATCGTTAGATCATATGTCATATATATTACCTGATATAATTCACATGATATGGACTGGAAAGTGAAAAGCTTGCAATAGCCGACAGCTTTTTCTCTCTTTATCTCAGGAAAATGATGCTACCTTCACCAGGGAGACACTTGGAAAACATCAGCTTATAAAGGAATATTTACTAGTTCAGCAGAGCAAATGGTCCTAAAAGACTCAGAAAGGTATTGTGACACTCTTACAACAATACTCTAGTCTCCTGGTCTGAAATTCTACCAGTATAAAGAATAAAATTATCTGTGTTCTGGGAGGGCTTCACTGCTCAGATATGTAAATTGAGAAGTTGGCCTTTTTATGCTCCCTACCTAGTCTGAGGAAAGAGAGGCTCTATCAGAGAGAATTTCAGTTCAAATTCTTAATATAGAGATTCAAACACTATTTAAGCAAGTTTTTGGTCTTTTAGGGCTTTTTTGCGTTTTTTTTTCCTTTGGCTACCAAAAATTAGGAACAAGAATCTTTAACCNGTCTGGATGGATTAATTCCAAGAATCCAAATTTTTTAGGCATGCATGAGCGCACTGTAAGTTTCAACACACTCCATGGCAGGTAGTTCTAAGCAGATTTCCTGGGTAATTTCGGGATATACCAGATGCAGGATGTCTTTCAGTTTCTTCCCACATTCTTTAACTTTTCTTGCCTACTTCCAGTCTGCCTCTTCTGCTTTGATTCCTCTGCTGGGGGCAGGTGAGGACGATGTGGAAAAACAAGAGTTTTCTTCAACTTTGAAAATTTAAATGTGCAACTATCAAGATAGGCCTTTCAAGTATACTGAAGAACTCCTTCATGAAAATAATATTTTTTCACACAGTAATATTTTGCATTACAAAAGAATTTTTCTAGTTTGTATGCACATATTTATGGCTAACTTGACTGGGCACATTACAAAAGCTATCCATGTAATCTTTCATTATTAAAGCAGCTTCTTGCATTAGATAGCTGTTTAAAAAATATCAAATGCTTTTTCTCACCTTTTGAAAAGGGGGATTTGAAATTGGAGTTTGGTTTTGGTTCGCTATTTTTTTCTGGGTTTGGTCTTTTCTTCTTTGGGGTTTCTTTTTAGTTTGAAAATGATTGTTAACTTTCTGCCTGGGAAAGAAACTAGCCATCTTTTTGAGAAAAAAAGGAAAATTAAGTAATTTCATAATTTGTAACTTTCCTACATGTAATTTTGGCCCTCAAAAAGATACTAATGTTTCAGATTTCTTTAAAACTCATATTTATTCATCTTTGTCAGACTTACTTTACTAGGTATGCCATTACTCAATGGCAGAATTTCTCTTGTACTTTAAAACAGCAGGTTAGAAGCTGCAGGTTTGTGACCCTCTTAACGAATAAATGTTTCCTGGGTAAACTAGGAATTCCGCTTATGCGTCTTCTGTTCTAATTTTTAACTATTCATCATCTCCTGATGAAAGAGAAAAATGAAAGCAAATAATATTTTTCCTTCAGCAGCAGCCATCAGATTATGTGGTGTCTCAGTAATAAAGGGTAGTATCTCATCCATATTGTATATAATATAATAAATTTGTGAGTGCAACTAAATCTAAAAAATTCATGCAGCAGATAGGCTGAAAAATGTTAAAATCAACATTTTTGCACAAGCATCCAGCAAATATGGAAAATATGCAATAGTTTTCTGACAGACCAAGAATATAGTGCTAAATCAGTGACAGTATGAATAAAAACCCCAAGTTGTCCAGCCCCCAGTTTTCAAACAGGAGCAGGTTTACACATTATTAAACCCGTAGGAAAATGTTCACCCTTACCAGGCTTGCTAGGATTCATCTTATATAAACTCATTCAACATTCAAGGAATAATTCCAATTACGGTATTTATGTGAACCTGAAGATAGAGTCCTCAATAGACTGCATGTTCAGTTATACTCACTGCATTTTGTTTGCATGTACCACATAAAATGAAATCCATTCTATTTCTGCATAGCATTGTCTTTTGTAATTTGTATCTTCTTTTTCTTTCTTTGCGTGAACTGAAGATTTCCTAGAATTTTAGTTCTTTTCCCACAGTTAGGCTCAACTTGTTTAAACATTTTCTTTTTTATTCCAGATTAATTAGAATCCTTTATTTATCGTAATAAGAATACCCTTGGGAAATTAAGGGGAAAACAGCATCTTGTACCTGTTTCTGCATGGAGGAACTCTTAT
Organism: Ifrita kowaldi; assembly: GCA_013398055.1. Lineage (NCBI taxonomy): Eukaryota > Metazoa > Chordata > Aves > Passeriformes > Cinclosomatidae > Ifrita > Ifrita kowaldi. The sequence continues at coordinate 174,538 of VZRS01012471.1, forward strand.
ATTTTAGTGGACGTTTTGAATATCTGGCAGTATAACATTTTGCCATCTCTTTTAGGCTAGATGTCAAGTTCTAATTACTGAAGTGAAGTATTTGTAAAATGAGGAGTATTTATCATGGAGCTATGACTACTTTTGAGATAAGTTTATGTCAAATAAAAAACAAAGTGAACTTATCTTGGAAAAAGAATACATCTACATAGACATGTACTGAAAGACTACAAACTTTTATATAGAATATCTTTAAGAGGTCTGGAAGCCTTTCTTGTTGCGGCAGACTACCTATCTCAGTCAAATTCTTCCAACATTATCTGGACAAACTCTGCTTTCCCTCTAAACATGCTACATATCCAATAAAAGCCTTATAAATATGTGCATTTTCCAGACTTACTTTCAGGTGCTTCCATATGTTATGAGAGCATATTCAAGATCAGAGTAGAAATGTATACAAATTAGATGAGAAGCTAAAGGAAAAAAAATAAAAAGAAAGAAACATCTGCAGTGCATCAATGGGAAAAAATGTTTAAGCTGCCTGTTATTAACTGCTCAACCTGTTTTATGCTGGATTTCTGAATAATTATGTTACAGAGGAGGGGAGAAAACATGTTGAATAAAGACTGAAAATAAGAAAATGAGTCTGTTAGAAAAAAAAAANCAAGGACATATTGGATGGGGCTCTGAGCAACCTAGATTAGTGGTAGACGTCCCTGCCTGTGGCAGGGGAGTTGGAACTAGATGATTTTTAAGATCCAACCTAAACCATTCTATGATTTTATGAGAAGTGTATTTTACACAGGTTTAATTTGTCTGTTCTTTTATTTTCCTCCTCTTTCAATACATGAAATTCAAGCTTTTTCCTATTATTCACCAACAACAGAGATTTTTTAATTTCTGTTATGTAATATTTCATGTGCAACAGTAAAGATATAATTACTACATATACACAAGGTCACTGCAAGGTTCTACCAAGACATGATAGCTCTCAGATGAAAGTAATGTCTTCCTGTCTTTGTGGAGGGAATTTTTCCTGGCTTTAAAATATGCTTTTTACAAAGTTGACAAGCCTCATCAGTTAGGATTTGCTTATATTTCTTTTAAATTCTTTTCAATTTTCAATATTTGTGCTGTTCTATGTATTGTGATAATTGTCTTCCTCCTCATGAGACCTGATTTGTTTTCTTACCTCCAGATTTCACCACTTTAGAGTTTTCTGACACTGTTGTCAAAGTCCCCAGGAAAAAAGTTTTATCTGGTATCTGCTGCATGAACCTCTATTCTTGTAAATATAGTCCTGCACAACACTGCTTTTATAATGTTAATATTATAAAATATGTATTTATATACCGAACAAGCTCTTCTGGTATGATAATTTAAAATAATAGTGCCTATTTACAAATATTTTAATAAAGAATAGAAAAAGAAGTTAATTGATACTTTGTTTATAATTGAATCCTGCAAGCTATGTATCTGCTAAGTCCCAAACTTCAATATAGCTCAAAGTCTCAAACTTCAATGTAGCTATTCACAGAAAAAAGAAATTCATACCTAAGAAAATGTTGATCCAAAAAATCTGAATTATGCCCTTTCCAGCTCAGGAAGACAAACAATGTTAAGTGGAAGGTGGTTGGTTCCAATCTGAACTAGAACAGACATTCAAATGAGTAATCTCTCTTTTCATCACAAAATGAGTATTCTAAAAAATTGTGAGGTTCACCAACTGTAATAAAACTGACATCCTCTATCCAGTCATTTAAACCCCGAGTAAGCTCAGGAAGATGTTAATTAATTAAAAAAAAGATCAACACAAGTTTAATATTCTTGAAAACTCAGACTGGACTTGGGTCATAGCCTAGACTTGGCAGTACCGGGTGTTGATCTAAAGAGAAAGATAAGACATTAATTATTCTTATACTCCTCTGGTTCTGTGTTGTTAAATATTGTCAGCCACGAGATCTGTCCAGCTTGTTTGATCTAGGGAGAATGTGCTATACCTTTAGGTCAGAAATGAGCAATAATGGTACCTACCTAAGACCCACGATTGTGGCGAACAGCATAATTATCAGTGTACTTTCAGGTCTTATTTAAATATCGTTAGATCATATGTCATATATATTACCTGATATAATTCACATGATATGGACTGGAAAGTGAAAAGCTTGCAATAGCCGACAGCTTTTTCTCTCTTTATCTCAGGAAAATGATGCTACCTTCACCAGGGAGACACTTGGAAAACATCAGCTTATAAAGGAATATTTACTAGTTCAGCAGAGCAAATGGTCCTAAAAGACTCAGAAAGGTATTGTGACACTCTTACAACAATACTCTAGTCTCCTGGTCTGAAATTCTACCAGTATAAAGAATAAAATTATCTGTGTTCTGGGAGGGCTTCACTGCTCAGATATGTAAATTGAGAAGTTGGCCTTTTTATGCTCCCTACCTAGTCTGAGGAAAGAGAGGCTCTATCAGAGAGAATTTCAGTTCAAATTCTTAATATAGAGATTCAAACACTATTTAAGCAAGTTTTTGGTCTTTTAGGGCTTTTTTGCGTTTTTTTTTCCTTTGGCTACCAAAAATTAGGAACAAGAATCTTTAACCTCATGAACTTCAAAAAAGCCAAATGTAATGCATCAGTACTGGGATATGAAGTGATTGAGAGCAGCCATTCTGAAAAGGACTTGAAGTTTCTGGTAGATGAAAAAGTGGAAATGACCCAACCATGTGCACTCACAGCCAGAGTTGTGGTTTTTTTACCAGAAAGCAAATGGTATCCTGGGCTGCATCAAAAGCAGTGTGGCCAGCAGGGTGAGGGAGGGTTTCTGTCCCTCTACCACAATGTCACAAGACCCCATCTGGAGCACTGCATCCAGCTCTGGAATCTTCAGCACAAGAAAGACATGAACCTGTTAGAGAGGGTTTAGAGGTGAGCCAAAAATGTCAGAGGGCTGGAGCACCCCTCCTGTGAGGACAGGCTGAAAGAGTTGGGTCTGTTCAGCCTCGAGAAGAGAAGGCTCTGGTGACACCCTACAGCAGCCTGTGAGTATTTATATGGGGGTTTATAAGAGAGATGGACAAAGACTTTTTACCAGGGCCTGCGGTGACAGAACAAGGGCCAATATTTTTAAGCTTAAAGAAGGTATGTTCAGATTAGATGCAAGGAAGAATTTTTTTCACACTGACGATACTGAGTCCTGCTTTTGTTAGAGAGGCTAGACTAGATGATCTATAAATGTCCCTTCCTACCCACACCATTCTAAGATACATAAGTCATGTGTCTTAACTTTTATGTTCTTTATTAGCATGAAGTTGTCACAAACAACAGCCTGTAAAACCTTGTCTACAAAACTGTCTCAGCCAAGGAGAAAGTGGTATGCCCTTGCTCCAGTCTTCACTTCTCTGTATGACATGCCATGGTTCAAACAGAACTACAAATTTTAACTGGAATTGGAATCCTTCGGGACACAGGCTACCAAAAATGCATTAATTTAAAGTTGGTGCACTCAGCTGTTTGCTCCTTCTAGAGAGAAAATAAGAGAACTTAAGTCAAGAGCTTAATACACTGCTGGGAGCTACTCAGAGACTGCTGTGATGAGTATCAACAGAACGAACAGAAATATCTAATACATAATAAGAGCAGTGTAGGAAAAGGTTGCTTTTCAGAGAACTACCTGCTCTTTTCATGATAACTTGGCAGTATATGTGCAAAGTGTGCATATATATATATATTTATAATCCTTTTTTTCCTACTACACAGTGATTATAGCAATCTCCTTGTTTGCGCTATGCCCATTTGACAAGCACGATTTCTTCAGAACTAGATACATGCCTTTCACTTCCAAATTGAAAATATGGCTGAAAGGTCTGGATGCTTTTAAGTTACTACGTTTTGCAAGAACAAACAAGAACACTAATCATGAGCATGAAATAACTAACACAAACACAACTATCAACAAACCATCCTGCTGGATGGCAGCACACTGGAATGAACACAGCATAAAGATGATTATATAAAAGATAAAGAGTGAGGCGGATCACAGAGTGCAGTAACTATTACACTTTTTGCTTGTTGGGCTCTTGTTTTGAAGAGCAAATTTAAGAAGTAATCTGAAAAAAAACCCCAAAACATTAAAAGATGGTTAGGGCAGGAAGGATTTGGGGCCATTAACCTTGATAGAGCTGTCTTTGCCCTAAGCATTCTTTGTGCTTTCATAATGTGAGCCACTGATGCTCATTTGGAGACTGAGATGAAAACACAACTGCATTTCACTCATGGACTAGTACTCATGTTTTGTTAAATGTACCCATTTAGTCACTGACATAGACTTGCTTTCCTGATGAACCTTAAGAGAGAGTGCAATTATTCAAATATGAAAACTCTATGTATTTTTTTGTTTTGTTTTTACTCATGTATTCCAGCAATTTAGGCTGTGTCCAGGGTGATCGTGTAATCACCTTCAAGTGTATTGCCCTAATCTATACAGAACTGCCAAGAAGTTGCAAACTTAGACTTCTAAAAAGAAGACAATCACATTGCTGTAAATGAGGGCAATACAGTATACAAAATACTTACTGGAAATAAAAAATAAGATTAGAAGCAATGTTCCTGATCAGAGGGGAGTGTCATGGTTTAACCCTACAGGACAACTAAGCACCTGAGCTTTGCTCAGTCACTCCCCACCGCAGCAGGATGAGGGAGAGAATTGGGAAAAAAAAAGTGAGAAAACATGTGGGTTGAGATAAAAGCAGTTTAATGGGTAAGAAAAGGAAAATAAATTGATGCGTAAAACAACTGCTCACCATTCAACGACCAGTGCCCAGACAGTTCCCAAACAGCAGCCCCTGGTCAGCTTCCCCCACAGTTTATTTTATATGCTGGGCATTCCACCATATGGCTATCCCCTTGGCCAGCTTGGGTCACCTGTCCTGGCTGTGCCCCTTCCCAGCTTCTTGTATCCCTCCAGCCTTTTCCTTTGGGAGAAGCTGAAAAGTCCTTGATTGTGGGTAAGCACTATTTAACAAAAACTAAAAACATCAGTGTGTTATCAACATTATTCTCATACTAAAAACAAAACACAGCATTGCATCAGATACTAGGAAGATAATGAACCCTTTCCAAGCCAAAACCAGGATAAGGAGTCAAACTAATTGAATGAGCTTAGCCAGAAATATTAATAAGAAATGGAAAACTGTGTAGGTAAAAGTGGTGAAAAGATTAAAAATACATACCTTTTGCAAAATGAGACAAAAGGTAATCAAAAGGAAAAATGCCAATTATAAGATGAAAGATAGAAACAACATACCATAATTAAAAGGTAATAAGAGGAAAAGTCAAATAACAAGGTGAAAAACATTATGTGACTACCAGGAATGATTTAAAATACTAAATAAAAAAGATAGAAAAGGTGATATTGCAAGAAGAAGTTATGCAACACCAAAACACATGAAACAGAGGGAATGTTAAAGTGCTAGGGGAGAAATGTAATGTGATGATTGCATCAAAGGATTGTGGTAAAAGTAACATAAGTGTTAATAAAATGAGAATAATGATGAAGATAACTGCACTGATTTTTTTTTTAAATAAAAGTCAGGAACTAAGAACTGTTATGATGGAAACAAAACAAAAATCATAAAAAAGAACAATTTGATCCACTTGAAAATACCACTAATATCTGTGCAATCTAAATACATACTTCCTAATACATATTTTAGTGCCCATCAACAGCAGATAAAGTATTATGCAGAAATGCATGCATAATAATAACACAAGCCTAAACCATTCAGCTGTATCACAAATAATAATTATCTGGGACACTAAAAGATCATGGCAAAAGCTAATCTAATAAGTCTTCCATTATCCTTTAATACTTTAAAACTGTGCCGTGAGCTAAACAGTTGTCAAAATTGAGTTCTGTTTACACCGAGCTGAGTATGAGTGAAACAGAGATCACTGCTGAGCTCTAATTACAAAAACAAATTGTTCTCTCTGTAATCGAGCTGCAAAGGTTAGTCTGCTTCTCCTTCTCCCCCCCCACCCCAAATTCCCCAGCAGACTTTGTGCTTATTGGAGGCACAAAGATAGATGAAAGATCATATGCCATTTGTTGAGCAGATAGGAATTGTGCGAGAGGGAACAAAATACAACCCCACCGGATAATGCTGATTAGCTGCTGCCTTGCAGGGGTGAGGTCACAGAGAGCCCGGTGACTACTTTAAACCGGATATTGTATTTCATTTTAACTCAGCTAATGGCATATTCCTTTTTCTCCAGAGTGCAGTGGCTACCAGATTAGTGCAGTCCTTGGCTATCCTGCTTCTGAAGGGAGGTACAGACTGCAGAAGCTATCCAGAGAGGCACAGGGAATCTGTCCTCTGCTCAAGATCACATGGACTTCCATCCTCCATGATGTGTATGTAAGAACTGCAGTTGTACACTCCTCCTTATGGAGATGTGAGCTAGCTAAGCATTTGCGGAAAGCTGACTGGTGTGCAAGTCTGCATCACAGGACTGAGTTCAGATTTCACATTGTGAAGCTCTGCCCATATGAATGTCCAACATGAATGGAAGTAGGACAGCTCACTAATTATCACATCTTCTAAGTTTTTATTCATTCCTGCTAGGGAGAGTTAGGGTTCTATTTGTTTTTCTGCAATAAAGTCTTACATTCATAGGCAGTTTGAAGTACAGCTCCCCACTTCCCAGCCCTCTCACCAATAATTTCCTCCATCACAATCACAGGTTAGATAGCGTCTGGCACCAATACAGATTTTCATGTCTGGATATAAAATGCTGATTGTGAACTAATAGCTGTGGCTGCCTTTGCCACCACTTCTCTACAGATATGTAATTCACTTCTTGAAAGAAATGTTGTTACAATGCAACTAATTATAACACTGCTCCTCAGCAGGTATTACTGTGGTGAGAATAGCCCATCGCAGTCAGATGGTAAACATTTGTTTTACACAAGCCAGTCTCTGCTTGTTCACTGTCAGAGAAAATACATTTTGCATCATCACTCACGTTGTTTTCCTTATCTGGCGTGATAGTTGCAATCTATATTTCTCAGCTTTGTGCCCCAAGGACCGAAAGTATCAAAGTAGAAGGAAAGAAAATATACTAATAAAAATTCAGTACTAACCCATCTCATGAACAGAACCAGAGTCATCTTTGATTTCCAGCATGCTCACAGCTCTTTCCAAGACAGCTGCTATATTACTACTTTAAAACACTGAAAGCCATCATGAGAAAAGTTCTTATTTTATGAATAACAGCTACCTAATTCACATAGCCTAGCTGAGGGAAGAATACTCTTTCATTATGACTAGTACTCAGTTTTGCATCTAGAACTCAAATCAAAGAAAAGGATACTGAGAAACTCTATTGTGATGGCAAAGCATACTATTCCTTTGAATGATGAATTACTAAAATGAAAACAAAAAGCAGAAAAAAAAGGCAACTAAATCTACTTAATTCTACATTCTACAAAACTCACCAAGTCTAAAAATCTAAGGCTCATTTAAAGCAAGCGGAGTGGGTCATTAACAGCTTATTGAAGATGTCAGTCAACTGGAAATGTGGTAAGAATTTAAACACATGTAAGTACTGGCAGTCCTCATGCCTGATTTTTTTTTTGTTTTTGTTCTACTAAGGAGAAAATTTCCATCTTGCACCCTATTGGAGCGAGAAATCCCTCCTAATGTAGATTTGCATTTGTAATTCTTTCATAATATATCTTCTCTAATACTAGAGATATTAAGAAACTTCATGCCTTAGGAGTGGAATGTCTACTTACTTTATCTAGGCTAATTAAATAAAAATAATTTTGAAGTTTGATATGATGAACTTGGTATTTTTAAGACATATGACTAGGTGCATTGCAATGGCATGTGTATTTAATTTGTAAAATATGACTTTTATAGATTTAGGAATCTTTAAAATTCTTTGGAATTTGTGTGTAGTACAAGTCTGAATTTTCTGCTGGGAAATTAATTATTTCACAGTAGCCTTTACGGTTTGCAAGAAAAATGCATTATTACTTGATAGCACTCTAATAATTTTAAATGGGAGAATACAGTCATTACTCTAAAAAAAAGTAAAAACCGAACAGAAATCTGCACTATTTTCTCAGCCCATAATGATGAAATTATTGGGTATTTACTAGCAAAAGGAGACTTTTAATCTGATTAGGTCTGTAAGACAGACATAAATCACTATTTAATGAATGAGTGTAATTTCTAACCTCTTATCTGTAAATAAGTTTCATAACTAAAATATATCCATTTAAATACAAAGTAAAAAAAATGCATTCACATTACGAGTTTTATGTCTCATCCTTTACAAAATGATAGTTTCCATATTGCTGTATATCTGGCTTAGTAACTTCAAAATCTAACCTACTGCTTAAACTTAAAGGCCTCTGCTTTTTGCATACACAGAATGAGCATTCATTCATTCTGGGTGCCAAACAAGTAGCTTACATGAAAAAGATAAAAAGACAAAACCATAGGTATAGTAAATAATTGGAGATTATCTTGCAACATCTTGCCTACATGTAGCAGAAATTCTTATTCAAAGGGTGTGATTATTTTAGAAGACATAGGAAGACCTTTATCTTTTTTTTTTGCCAGTTGCAGCATCTGTGAAAAAACACATAAACACCTCTGTGTCAAGATTTTAGTTTCAGAAAGCTGTTTAAACTGCAACAGGCCTAAAGTGCCTGCCCACTTCTTCATTTGCTCAAAAATAATATTTCTACTCAGATGTGGGAAAAAACTCCATGGCATTTGCCATCTTTTTGTTTTGTTTTAAGCAGTTTTGCAGCATGGATTCACCATTTTTTGGGCTAGGAAGCATTCCCAGTGCAGACCTACCTTCTGACTGAAGCAAGGTTCTCCTTTCCTTAGGCTATGGTTCCACAATATGTAAACCTAACCAAGATCATTCCTGCCTGGCATCTACTCTGTGTTTCCGCCCTGTTTCAATTTTACAATGAGTAGGCTCAAGTGCCTAAAAGAACATATGAAAAAAATCAGTTCACCTTCCTGAACCAGCTTGCTGAAGGATCACAAGTCCTCTATCCTTTAAAATTCTCGTCTAGAGAATGGAGAATGTACTATATGGAACCAGGACGATGTAACTGATTTAAACCATATAAAATTGTGAAAGTAACTTTCCAGTGTTGGAGAGACTATGAGAGACCCCATCCTTGCTCATCAGGAGCTGATGCTTATGGACAGTCACTTGTATTTTTATTCCTACTTTTAATGTTAAAAGTTTCCTTCTTGTTTTAAACACATTAATGCCTTCCTAGGAATGGTCCTTCCTGGGATCACAAGTTGCAAGCATGCCACACGCATTACAAAGACTGTGTAAGTGGAGCTGCTATGGGCCACAAACTGACGGACCCCAGCCTTACATCTTCTGAAGTAATGTTGTCACAAAACTGTCACAAAATCTAAAGGGCAAAGAATAGCTGATTTAAGGTCAGCCAGCTGAAGAAGGATGTGATGCTGGAGGAAAAAAGAACATTATGAATATCTGTATGTTAGGAATATTTTCTGTTTCCTTAAATTTTATACCCTATGCTTACTCAAGTAGTACAAAGTCTCAAGATCTCATCAGACATACAGAGAAAGGAACTGAAATTCCTTGTTCTTACCTCAGTAAGCATTGTCCTTTTTTTCAGTGTTGGATTGGATGGCAATCATCAATGTGATAATCTTATCTTGCTCATACTGTTGTACTTAGCATTATGCAGAAATCAGTCAGGGACACAAGTATAATATGCACAGAAAAAAAAAAAAAATTAAGAGGACAAGCCACCTCAACCTGTCGTGTCAACAACTCATATTTTCCATTGGTTCTCCATTTATTTTCAATGCTGGTTCAAGAACCTGGCCGTAATATTGAAGGCTTTGCTGAGCAGAATGCATCCGAGAATAATTCTCTGTTCACTGCACAATGAGACAGCTGTGTCCCTCTAGGCCACTCTCATGAGTGTGAAGCTCTCAAGACTAGAAATAAAATGTTCTCAGTTAATGGCTGTCATTTGATGGAAAAGACACATCACAAGAAATAAACAGGGGCTCCAGTCAGAGTCTCCTACACTGAGGAAGCAATCAAAGAATAAGAACTAAACTAAACAAAACCAGAAATTTAAACGCAGTAAATAAAACCAGCCACATCTGCTAGCTGCAGTTGGGAAGTCAAGCCTCTCATTAACACCTCCATGGCTACATCAAACTTGCATGGTGTGGATCTGCTGGGATACACCACGCTTCCTGCTCCCCATCCGCATGCCTAATTCCCATTCTTCTAACAGAAATCAGGGTGCAATGAGATAAAAATTATTCCAACAGAATTTTGGGGTTCCATCCAGGACATTGTCCCAGTAAACTGTTGAGCACAAGCAAGTGTTACATCGATATCTAAATGATTGAGGTAGTTGGCTCTCACAGGCTACAGTAAGAGGTACCTGGAAATGTGATTAAGGATTAGGTAAGATCTGAATCCTATGGACTTCAGCATACTGTACTTAAAAAATTAATGTCCTGTACCTTTCTTTGTTTTTTCACAGGAAATATGACTTCAAAATTTTTTTTGAATCCTAACACTTTTCACCAGGAAACAGTATGGATTTTGTTTCCCTTTATGTAACAATGCTATCAATTGCTTTTATTTGCCCAAACTCGCCCTCCTTGCACACTATTCCTATGAAGTACTTGGAAGAGCTCCTTTGGAATCAAACCCATTTCTGCTGGATGGAACAAATGGCAGGATATGCTTGAAGAGTTACGCGGCTGGCAGTCACCGCTGAGAGTAAAGCATATAATGCTAACTCTCAGCATGCATCAGGGTGGAATTCAAGCACAGCTGAACAGAGTTGCAGGTATCCTTGTCTACCTTTGAGCTGTTCAACCTGACAGAGCAGTGTACCATAACTTTACATTCAGACCTGTTTTGTTCTTTTCAGTAGAGGAAATCCTGAATATAGCATTGATGGAATCGCTTGTTTGAATCAGCAAGCAAGCTATTAACGGGACATGTCTGGGTCAAATATTCCACAAGTTTCAGCTGTTACTATAACCTCTCTTTAAAACTGGAGAGAAGTTTTCTTTTCCTAAGCTTCCAGATGAAGGAATTTTAAATAAAAATATATTGTAATTGAACGAGAATAGGAGAAAAAAATGCCAAGCCCCTTAGATAAACTGAGACACTCCTATTCTTGTCTGAGAACATGAGTGACACTCTGTGGAGCCCAAAATATTGATTCCTTTTCTACAGATTCTTCGGCTGAATCTGGCTTAATAAGTGTAAAACAGCCTCAGCAGAAAACTCTCTATGTGGTGTAACAGCCCTACCTATAATTTCCATGCAGCTAGAATGATGCTGAGCACACCTTTGTCCTGATCCAGGTCTCATGTTGCAGACATGATTCAGAAGTCAGCATAGCCAGGATTCATGGCTGTGTGATCCTTCTCCTTAGCATAATGCCCTTCTTGGATTTTACCTTGAACCTTTACAGAAATTCTGTGAAAAGGACCCTTGGTAATTACACAAGAAGGTGACTTCTCTGTGCTGCAGGGTAAAAGAGACTACAAGTATGCCTGTGGCCAGGCTATTGAGCTCGGTTTCAGGGTCAGAGAACCCCTGACATCAGAGTGCCATGGTTTATTTGTACAAAGTGAAGGTATGAGGCTGTTACCTGATAGGATCTGAGTAATGGGTGAGTGAAGATGCATTACCAACATGTTTCTTTCACGTATTATGACCCTGTATTTACCAGACTCAACCAAGAAGCTGCAGCAATTCCCACAAAATTATGGCAGCCTAGTCAGGAGCTACAGCGACCCAAACAGATCCCACTGCAGTCCATAAAAGAGCGTTGGACACCAGGTGGAAAAGAATGTTAAGGCTTTGCTTTGATGAAAGACCTCCATAGCGAACACCAGAGCATGCAAGAGCACACCTACTTCTGTCTGAGGCGACACTGAAGCACTCTGAAAAATTAATCCCTATCAGTTAAATAGACGAAGATTTGCTCAATTGCATCAAACCACTAAGTAGATATTCTTATACTCTCCTTGTTACACTCTTACTCTTTTCATTACTTTTTTCCTAATTCTTATTCAGATCTAAAATGCCCTGATTCTCTTTACTCTTACTCACTTTGGCACTTTGGATTCACTTTGGATTTAAGTTCAGTCAAAGTGACTGTACTTTAAGCCTAAATAAAGATAAAAATAAATAGCTCTAAAATGATTTGACTAATCCACCTGTACTGTTAATTGGGACAAGTTTTCACAGCTGCGTCAATGTAGAAAAAGAGAAAAACATTAAGATTTGTGCTAGATGGAGGGGAAATGGTGATAAGAATGGATGTTTGCATTCCTAAGTGAAGCTCTGCAACAATAGGGTGTGAACGGTCTCTAACAGGGTGGGAAAGATCTCTAAAAGTATTTTTTTCAAGGGTGATGAAAGTCAAAATGACAAGAGGGTAATGAACAAGTCTGAAATAGGCATTTGGAAAATTGTGTAACAAAGGAACAATAAAAATATCATTGTTGCCTCTGATAGTGATAATACTCGTATACCAAGGAAAAATGGACACTGTCTGTACATGTACTTGAAAAGGTTATTCTTAGTTGCCAAAACTCCCAGGAAGAGTGAGAATAAAAACCAGAAGGAGCTGAAAATAGGAAATTGGTGGCAGTCATGGGAGACAACCAATATAATGTGTGGGTGTTTTTTCCAGTAAAAAGGAAGCACAACATTGAATTTTATTTCAACATTAGTTACAGGTATAACTATCAAGTCTCCCTCTCATAAAAATTCATTATGAAGAGGCAGACTTGAGTCAATTGAATCACAAGCAAAAGATAAAATTCAAGATGAAAATGAGACAGCTAAGGATCTCTCTATAATTGGTTTGCAATAAAAGTGTCTTCTTTTTTTCTTTTCTGTCTTACTGTAATGGCCTAGGAAAGAACTGAAAATGACATCACAGTTCTGCAGCATTTCCACATTTCTGCAGAGATTTTGTTTCTACTTTCTGAATTTTAGATGCTAAAGCTCATATACCTTTTTGGGTTGAAATTTCCTAAGAAGAGAGTGTATTTTAATTAGCAACAAAGGAAATGTTTGCAATGAATGGAACACATCCAAGAAGACTAGGCATTATGCAAACCAGCACAAGAAAAAGGCTGGTGACATTTGAATTGGCTATGATAATGTTTCTTAGACTGAAGACAAGTGACAGGTATAGAAAAGCAGGTAATCTCAGATAACATGTCAGCTAGAGTGAAGTCACAAACTTTAAAGTGAAAAAGGAAAGAAAAATAGGGTAGAGTAAAAGTTGATGGTATTCAGAGAGAGAATAGCAAAGAAAAACTTCAGCAAATAAAATCCTAACTGAACAGGGCACATGCAAATTGTTAGCCAGACCAAAATCAAGTATTTACTCGATGCTACACTTTTTTTTAAGTCTAAAAGATAAGAGCTCCAGCAGCTGATTCTAAGAGAGGAATGTGATGTAACAGATACCTCACAAAGGTAATAGAAAGAAAATAGCCAGTGGAACCCAGTGTATTATAATTCCAAGATACAAATTATATAGGAATGATGAAGTGCACTGCACTTATAACAACTAGTCAAAGAGTTCACGAGAGGATAAACAGTGCTTACATGATTTACTTTTTAGCATTTAACAGGCCAGGTGGAAAAAAGTAACTACAAGTTACACTGTAATGCTGGCAACTAAGCTCTCAAATTTAATGTCTGTAGAACAGAGAAGGAGAAAAAGGAAAGGAAAAAAAAGGCTACAGTATCATTTGACTTAAAAGAATGGAAACTACCAGAACATGACAAAGCTTCTTGAAAGGAAATTGAAGACGCCAACTAAAAGACTAAAGGCTTGCAGATAGCAAGCAGACTGCCTAAAGACACTATATTAGGGGTTCAGAGAAACTGTATACCGCTTATCAAAAACACTTTTAAAGGACAAAAAAAAATAGCCAGCATAGTGAAACAGCAGACTAAAGGAGGCCATTAGGAGTAAAAAGATACTCTTAAAAAAAAGTCAAAATTGTGAGCAAAGTAGGATGAGAAGATGCATGAAGCCCAACAAATAAAATGTTACAATATTGAAGGGAAATATGAAAAAGGTTTTGAAGACTACTTTTTCATGACACAGAAATTAATGAGAATTTTTACCGAAAAATCAGGAAAAAAAAATGAACATCTGCCAGGGGATCAGTGGACCAGTGAGGCTGACACAGAATCCACAGATACAGAGTGCTGAAAAAGATAAGGTTCCAAGTATCTCCAATTCAAAAAAAAAAAAAAAAGTTTTTGGAAAGATGGAAGCCAGGGAGATTCCTACAATGAAGATATTTTGGGGCTAGAAATGAGTCACTAAAACTGCCTGGAATGAAGAGATTAATAGGGTAAAATGACTCCTAACAAATCAGCAGACCATATGGAATCCAAATATGAAATTGGAGCACTGTAACGCTATCACTTAAATTAGCTTTGGTATCAAACAAAAGTGAGTAGTAAAATCTGAGACTGTGAAGAGCTGTAGATAGATGTCATGCAATTGAATGACTACAGCATGTGAGATTCAATGTCAACAAATGCAGGTAATATACATGATGGAAAACAGTAACAACTCTCAATGCACAAGCAAGGGACTCTCAAATTGATTTCTGTACTAGTCTGGACAGTTAAATGAAGATATCAGCTCAAAGTTCAACAAGAGAGCAGTTAGAATAAGGAGGTATCTTGGAAAAGAATAGAGATTAAGCCACAAAACATTACTCTTTAAATCCATAGCTGCTGTGTTTAGGCTTCTGTTATTCAGTCCTGCTCATGCCATGTTCAAAAGAATATAATAGAACTGAAAAGACAAAAAAGAGCAGCAAAGATGATCAAAGTTATGAAAAGGCTTTCATAAGAGAAGAGATTAAATAGACTAAGGTTTTTCAGCTTGAAGATAACACAACAAAGGGAAAATATGAAAAGATCTTTGAATTGTGATTGTCACTGAGAAGACTAATAGGAAACAATTATTTACTGCTTCTCCTAAAGCAAGAACTAGACACTGCCAGTGAAATTATCAGGAGGCAGTTTTCAATCAAAAGCAGTGTATTTGTACACACACCAAAGCTGTAGAGATTGTTGTGCAGGACATTATGGAAGCTAAGGATCTGTAACATCGTTGTGCAAAATCCCAGAACAAAAATCCTCACAGGTTTGACAAAAAATGTGTTTTTTTAATTTCTTGCTTCCTTTTCTTTGGACCCTTAATTGCACAGGGCTGTAATTGTCCTGAAGTCTTTGTGCAGACGCTGGAGTAACAGGAAATTCCACAAGGTGACTCAGGTGTCGCATTTGTGTGGATGATTGAATTACCTTCAGCTGCTGTAAGTGAAGGGCGTACATGTAGTACAGTTGCCCTAGACTGCACGGTGAGTTGGAGTTTGTTACTTCACGAGCAACTTCCACATCTCAACCCTTTCTAGACAGGGTTGTTTTCGCATGCTTTTAAACCTCTACAGATTAATATCTTATGTACCAAAGAAAATGTTTAAATCAGTGCAGTAGTTGCTGAATCAGTGCTTGCACTGCACCTTCCCAGCAATTTTTATTACTCTTGCTTTCATATCCATTATTCTGAATGTCAGGGAGCTATTTTTAAGTACTAGCTTAGTTCAGTTTAATAAAAGATATTAAATTATCTGCACCAAAAAATTAAAAGAATTCCTTATTAAGAATTTAGTTTCATAAAATCAAATGCATATGTAGCTACCAGCATGACTACTCCAGACAAGATACATTTGACAATCTACACTGGAACGGTGAGATAGAAAAAGAGATGTGGGACCAGAATTATAAGAAGTCACAGAAAGCATACAGTTAAAAATTTTGTATGTCCAATATAAAATTTGCTTACCTTTGCAATAATTTTTTTATACGTCCACTATTATTACTAAGTTACTGCTTTAAGCTCAAAGTCCTTCCTTTTCAAAACATATTCTATTTTTCCAGCAATAGAATAATCATAATACTGAATTCTTATACTTCTCAGAGTGAAATTTTCTGATGGTAGTAAATAAAAAACTTAGTTAACTTTCAAAAAGCTGAGGGATCTAAAGCCCAAATCAGAAAGAATATTAAGGGATTAAATTGGCACATATTAGCTCTATTGATACAAGGCAAGGTATAGAGATATTAAAAGTAAGGATGTAAATTTAAGAAATTTTGACACTATTTTCAGTACTAAACACATTTGCTTTCCTGTTCTGAAAACTAGATAAACTTAGAATATTTTGTGAACTACAAATTTAGCTGTGAATAGCAAAGCATAAATTATTATAAGAGCACCTTAATCTAAATTCCATTTCCCATAATTTCTTAAATAGCAATCTATAGTCATTGAAACTGTCTACTTCATATTTTCACAAAAAAATCATTATGTCTTTTATTTTAAAATGGGTGGGGTTTGTTTGTTTGTTTTATAAGCTACTTCTCAATTTTTTTCTTCCCTTCGTAAAAGTAGTTAAATATTAAAGAAACCAACCAACCAAATATTTTTTTGTGGGTAAGAAAAATGTAAACTAAACCATCAGAAAAAAGTACTCAAATTTCTGAAAGTAAAGTTCTCCTTTAGAGAGAGAGAAAAATAATCCAGATAGGATGGTAACTCCATTACTTGTTTTTTACGTTAACAAAGCCGAAAGAGGAAACACAAAAGCAGAAGACAGTCAAAGGTATTTGAGTGACGTACAATATAGAAGATTTACCTTCTGAGATAGTCCTGAGAGGCATTTGCAGAGTTAAATACTTGTTATTAGGGTTAATCTGTACATGAGAAGGTGTGTAACATATTCCTGTCAACTGTGTTCAACTTGCCAAAAATGTAGTTCAATCTTTCTCTGTGTGAGCCTTGCAAGAAAGCAGACTATGTTCTCTATCAATAACACTGATGCTGAATAGCAACTTGTGAGACCAGATCTATATTGTGAAGCTTTTCTGGCAAAGATATGTCGTCTAGAAATGTGAAAAAATATGACAACCCCGTTTCTCACAGCTATTTGGCAGAAAACTCTGACATTCACATAGTTATATGAATATATATTTAGTTTAGTTTATTTCTTTCAGGGACACAGTGCTGAAAGGTTAGAAGGAGACCTCTCTGTGCCAGCATGTGCAACATCTCCAGCAGCTGGCTCTGGTGATGGAGTTGAGAGGAGAGTGGCAGGTGTACTCAGGCAGATAAACCTCACCATGCCATCATAACGGCACACCCTACAGTGGGTGTGATAGAACGGGATAGACTTGAAGTATCTTAAACAAATATTTACTTAGATTTAATAGGATTGCTACTGTATGTTTATGAAATGCCAGTTGATTCTTAAATGTATTTGCCAGGGATTAACAGCTATTCCAGAACCCACTGCTATTTAATGAACATACAAGAACGGCCTTAGATGTTATGAGGGGTCAGGTTTAACAAGTTCATGAATTACTTCCATTCACCAAATGATAAAAATTTACTGAAGATTAACATTATGTAAGGTACAGATATTTTACACAGAGATTAATCCTTAAATTAATACTTTTATTCATCCCTTGATATTCAATTATCTTAAATTAAAACAGTTCCAGCAGTCAGATAAATATGTTAATTTATTTTGATTTTAAGATGTTCATATGATCCAAGACCATGCCTTTCTTTTCTTGTGAGTCATTTCAGTAAAGCACTTCAACACATAGGACTTTTTAGATAGTTGATCTCAGATTCCAATTTTAAACCTCCAACACGCTATACTCCATTGCTTCTGGCACTAGAAATTTGGGCATAAGAATTGAAACCAAAAGCAAAGTAGATAAATATTTAAGCAAAGAATAAAAAATTATGCACCTAACACAGGCACCTAATTTTGCGAGGGAAAAAACAGTTGCCGTCTGCAAATACACGGGAGAAGGAATGATGGCCATGCAAACAGAAATCATATTTCTGCCATGGAAGAGAGATTCACCACCTTTACAGAATGACTGATTAAATGGGAAAGATTTGCTGAATAAATTTATGAAGATGTCTCCAGAATAAACTTGGGCTGGAACAATTAATGCCTATAACACAAATAAGAAACACAGAAACACAAAACTTGTAATAAACAATAGTCAGTTTGCAAAAAATCTCGTTCCCTCAAAACCTGAGTGGAAATTCTTCTTTCATAGGTTTAGGTATGTACAGTTATTTAATTCTATCTCAGTTAGTCATCTTTTACTGACAGTAAAGAGGATGTGATTCATCTTAAACAGGTCAAAGGAATCATACTCTAGAAGTATCTCACTCTCCTCAGTAATTCTAGAGAGCTCATCAACTAACTAACTATAAAGAATTAGGGTAACTAGCTCAGATGCAGGTGAGATAGTAGGTGAAATGATAGGGACAAGGTTCCTTAGAATTTGTTCCTTCAACAGGGTTAAAAATGTAGAGGTTTGGGAAGCTTTCTTTTCCTTTTTCTTTGAACTAACAAACCCTTTGGGTGTTTCCAGTTTGTTGTACTTATAGAGGATTAAATACCTAGAAGAAAACCCAAGCCTTAGTTTCAAATCTATTTTGGAAATGTAAAATTCAGTCTAAATGAAGATGCCATTAGCTTGAATATCTTGGATTTCATTAAAATTTTGAAGAGTATTTTTAGCTGTCTTAAACTTATCATTTTAATATTTTTCTATTTTCCAGAGTATTATGTTCACACATCTAAAGTAAAAATATCATCTAAGTTTTGTGAAAACTTTTTTTTTTAATACAAAGGTTTATGCAAAAGAATTATATTACCTGACATTGGATTAAAAATACAAAGTTATATTTTGTAGATTTATAACAAAACAAAAAAAAAACCTGGCCTACTGTGTTGATTTAAAACGGGCAAGGTGGTACAACTCTGCTGACCTTAATGAACTTCTGCAAAAAAGCAAGCATCTCTCTGATACGAAATATATTCCAGTTTAGAATTATTTAAATGCAGCTTGTCTCTAGGAAAATTACAAATTTTTATCACATTTGGCAGAGAATTAAATTTAACGAAAGAACACTACTTCTAACAGTAGGGCAGTTTCTTGTTTCTTAGGAAATCTGAGTATGTTTGGCTTGCTTGTTTGCTTTTTTTTTCTCCGGTGTTACATGTTGTCTTCCCACACATTTAACTTCTAAGTTAATATTTTTTTCTTCTTCTTCTTCCTCTAAATCTCTCTCTGTCTTTCCATACTTCTGCATATCAGAAAAAGACATTTAATAAGTTTACAATAATCTGAGCTTCTACTGACATCTGAATCCATGTCTTTAAAGAATTTAAAGAAATCTTTAGGTTCTAAGTAGCAATGAAGTTCTCAGGCTTTAAATACTGGCTTATTTTGCCATACTTATGAAGGTTAGACATCTCCTGAAATCACTGTAAAATAATGGTGAATTAATGATTGGGGCAAGATTTCTCAACAGCAAAAGGAAGGTGAGTTCACACTTGTCAGTAATTGTCTAGCCTGTGTTTGAGAGGCTCTTTTCTTGTGCCAAAATTTTAGCAACATAAATGTTTCTGCCGTTCTCCATATACTAAGAAAAAAAATGTGAATGCACAGAAAATAAAAAAGTATAAAATTAAAAAATAAAAGAACGACAATATACATTAATAATAAAGAATGAATAAACAGACCCTAAATGTAACAAAAATATGGATATTATCAATGCTTTTGTATAAAGAAAAGGTATCCATAAGAAAAATTCACAATTTCATATGTCATAGGCTTAAACACCTTGTGGGATTTTATTTTCACTGTCAATATCATGAAGACAGAAAATTTTGAGAGAAGTTTTATTTTGGAAGTTCAAACTACTTAACTTGTTAGTTGCAACCATGAATGCCAAATAAAAAATACCTTTTTTTTTCTTAATAATTTTTATGTTCCAGTTCAGCAATGTGCCCTGGTTATTTCTGTGCTCTGGTACCCTTGAGAAGCAAAAAAGCAGCCACAGAACACTAGCAAGTTAAGCTGAGTTTAAAGCTTTCCTCACAGCAGTAACTTCAGTGTTCAGTGTATCTTTTTTTCCCTCCATCCTGCTCTGCTCCATGTACTTCCCCTCAAAAAGAAGTAATTTACGTTTGAAATTTTTGTACAACTTTTCTTACAACACCAAAATACCACAAAGATAAGGGCCAGAGTCCTTGCTTCAAGTCAAACTAGCAATATTGAAAAGAAATATCACTTGTTAAAACTAATCACAGACATGAAATGCAGGTACATTCCATAAAGTGTAGGAATATTCCACAAATTGCAGGAATATTCATATTCAGCAGCACACACAGATCCAATATACACTTCCCTGGGCCATGAAGATTACAGGTATGCTGCAAAAGTCTCTCCACAGGGTCAGAACAGACACAGTTCCATTTCTGCCGCTGTTTCCTTTTTATGTTTGATTAGGACCTTGAAAGGCTGTTTGGGCTCTGTAGCTGCCTAGAGTCGATGCGCAACCTAAACTGCACTTTTTATTTAAGAACTGCATCCATTTGTTCAAATGAAAATTGGGTCAGATAATGCTATACATTATTAAATAGATGTCAAAAAACTTTATTTGTAAAGGACTGCTTTTCAATTACATACTCTATTTAAATCTGACAGCTTTTGCCTCAGAATTATTATTATTCTTTCCAAAACAAGTTTTATGTTGAAAATTGAGTGTTTTGTGTAAACGGATTTGTGAATTGTTCTCAGAGTTGCAATTTTAAAAGAAGCAAGTGTAAAATGTTTTAAAGCATTAAAATATCTATACTGTTAAGATACAGATTTATATAGATTATAAAATTAAATTTTCAGGAGTATCAGTTAATGATGTCTTATTTTTAATTTATGAGTATGCATGTGGACATATATAAACACACACGTACTACATATACAATATTACAATATTAATAATATTGCATTAATAATAGTAAAAGATATAAGACTATGCATTTTTTGATATGTAATTACATGAACATTCCCGCTAATTTATATGAAGCAATTTCTGTATTAAAAAGCTGGAAGAATAGGGTCCTAAATTTGAAAAATACCTATACTTGTGTTAAATAAAGGGGTATTATCTGTGCCACAGTGTGACTTGGTAGTACTGGGCTTATGCTCTTCTCCATTTCACGCTGCAGAGGGGAGCAGATGGAATTAAATATAGCTTGGCATGCAGCACAGGGGCAGCCACGGAGCACTATTTTTTAGTACCACACAGGCATTACCAGCTCTATATACATTAGAGATGAAACACAAAAAAGGGCATGTCACCTTCAGGAAAGGGTAGCAGTCGGTGAACATCTGTTATACATGCAGTGTTCCCTGTAGAAAGAACTGAAACATGATGAAATATGCATCAAAAGTTCCCTATGCACTGAGGTACATTAAGTCCCTTTCAAACCATATGAAGCCCACTTGGGGAAGGGAGGTTGTTTGAGTGCAGCAGCTGGAATAGGAGAAAGGAGCAGCAGGGGATGGAAACCAGCTGCTCTGCCATTCTGGAGATCGGATTGGGCAGTAGGTGCACAGAGGCTGATACATGGCATCGTGTATCACTGAAGTACAGAGACTAGACAAAGTTTCACTAAGTTTCATTAGTCAATCGTTCTGCAGCTCTGTCTCTGAGCCAAGTCCATGTTAAATGCTACATATTATTATATTATATCAGGCATTGTTGTTGGGAAGCACTACATTATCCACATTCCCTGCAAATCTCTAACATGGTGAGTTCTTCAAGATGAAGATATTCAGAGACAAGAGGCTGCAGAACAGATAAGCGCAAATATTCTCTTTCAATATGTTTTACTCAGGATTAGACAGTACAATGCATCCCCATATTTAATTTTGGCACCAGAAAAAGCAGACCTAGAGTGGATCCTCTGGCCCTGTGTAGTTTAAAATAAATCTAGATTATCACTAACAAATATGTACTTAACCTTTTTTCAAAAATCTCCGGAAAAGGGTATTCTTTAATTTACAGAGATAGCCTGCTTCAGTGCCTGCACATCTTTATAGTAAACTTCTCTCTCAAATATAACTTAAATACTTCTTTCAGAAAATTAAACAAAAAGAAAAGAAAAAGCCATCACCATCCTATTTATAACAACTTTATATACACAAAGACCTTTGTTATGCTTCACCCCTGTCCTTGTTCATTTAAGCACACACAGATTCTAAACAAACACTTCTTTCAAACTTCACCTACAGGAGATATTTCACAAACCTCTATTTTGTGCTGTTATACCTCTTTTTTGATTTTGAATTCTTCCAGATCTTTCTCTGAAATCTGCCTACAAACTATGTACTGTGGATGTATCCCTAATTAGAGCAAGCTGCAACTCTGGCCCAAATTAAATTAAGCCACGTTTCTCCCTCTGGAAACCACGGCATCGGAGAAAAGTAGTACATAAACAGAGAAAGGGCCATGTAAAGGACAGTCTCTATTAGTGTACACAGACATTAGGAGATGCTCTTTGTTCCAGAAGAACAAAATACAATTAATAGTATTCCAGATAAAGTGTTGCTGAATGGAATAATTAACTCCTGTGTCTTATTTAAGACACTCCTCTTTTGTCTTCCGCAGCTGGACATAGAACTATTGATAAATACAATCGTAGAGATTTCCAAACATTATGTATCAGCTTTACAGTAAGTCCATCTGCAGAACATTTCTTCTTTTTGGTAAAAAGAATGTGGCTGGAATATGCAATGGGATTTTGTTATGTCTTTTCTACCATTGCTGTTTATCATATCTGTATTTTCTGCTGATTCAATAAGAGGAGATACATAAATCATACAATGATGATTTAAAACGAGGCAGAGAGAAGATGTATTTATTTTAATTGTCTCCTCTATATAACTGAATAAACACACTTACCCTCATATATATCTGGTTTTTTAAACTCTAGTTCTGTGTAAGTTCAATTAAAAGAAACCTGTAAGTACACTATTCAAGGACATTTTCAGACACAGAGTAAGAGACAGGAATAGATTCTCTAGTCCTGTTACAATGGTTTCCTTGATATCGAGTATCCATCCAATATATGAATATATGCCCTAAAATATTCATTAACAAAAGTAAGCACAAGTAGAGAACATCCATTTATTGCCCAGATAAATGCATAAAGCCTGAAACTATGAAAACTCTCTATTTTCTGATTTCCTTGTTTCAAAAGTTGTTGATCTTTCTATGCCCCCACTTTTCTTTCAATTTATAAAAAGAATCTGAAAAGAAGAAATGTTAGCTGAAGATAATGATTTTGACATAGAAGGACCTCATCTTACTGAGAACTGCAAATCCTTCTCTTGCTCTTCTGGTGTGAATAAAGTGAAAAGATAACTTATGGATTCTAAGCCTTCCAAGAACAAACTGCAGTACAATAACTGTGCTCAGCCCCAGGAAAGGCAGTGTCAAAACAGAAAGTACTGAAAGGATGTAATGAGATTTCCACTAGTGACAGGGGAGGGATATTCCGCTTTGTTGCCTCTGAAGTAAAGCAGAAAGAGATGAGCACCAACAGCTACAGCACCCAAATATTAGAATCTCAGATACGAGCCTTATGGTAATAGACTTGTGATCTTGGAGGGCATGCTGGGAATTAATTTGCAAATAAGCTCATCAAAGAAAACTCTTCTGAAATTTATGAATACTTCTATTGGTGCAGTCACGAACTTTTCAGATGTTAGTAAGGACATATCTAAGTTGGTTTGATAGAGAAGTGTCCAATGAAAAGAAAACAGGTCAAAAATACATATAATTTTCAACCACTGAATTAATTTTTAATTGTAAAATAAGTAGAAATAATGTGGAGGAGAAATGAAATCACCTGAAAAATGTGGCATAACACACCAAATGGTGCATTGATGAAGTTGTGCTGAATGGCTGTAATCCCTTTGAGTCACAACACCAAACAAACCGGACTCTGAAGCAGTCACACAGCTTCAATCACAAACCTGAACTTGGTATAAAAATAGCTGAAATCTAAAAGATGAACTTAAATTGGCTGGTAGACTAGGAGATTGTCTAAAAATAGAACCTAAACCATGACAGATATTCAACAATACTCTGAGTGAACAAAAGTTGGCAGGTATGAGAGTGTTCTCTTTATTTTCTCTAAATCCATCACATAATTTGCTTTATACATTATACAGCAAAAGAAATGTCATAGATTACTGGGTATTAACATGAGAAAAGCTGATAATCATCTGTATGTCAAAAGCAACTGATCTGTATTTTTCTCTCTAGTTCATTAACTTAGGTTAGAAGGCAGAAGATAATTCTGATCTCTCAAAAAACAGAACTACAGAACATTTGCATAGTCTAGCTCAGCCCGGGTACTGAAATCTTGCAGAAGTGTTACCTAGATCATCTTTAAATGCTTGAAATCAAGATACTTAGAACATTTGAAACTTTTATTAGTTTCCTCTGACTAAAAGTGAAACATATCAATTTAAAAGTTTAATACCAACTGAAGTTTGAATATCATCATTCACAAGACTTATAAGAAGTATGAGACCAATAGTAATGCTGCTAATTCTCTTACATTTAGAAGTACTGTTTCACTGAACAAAGTACTCACAGCAGAAAAAAAGCAAAGAAGTAATGTCAGTGGCTGCAATGTCATACTGAACTTTTTATACACACTGGACTAAATATCAAAGAATGGTCATATTCTTCATAAAACTCTGTAATTCTACCTACATTTTTAATCTTAAAGTCTCATTATTAGCATAAGGCCAAAATCAAATATCTCCAGCTTGTTGATAACAAATTTGGTCAATCAGAAACAGTTACAGAATAGATAAGTTGTCTTTGACCTATGCTAGTCCTCTTCCAGGATCATACCTGTGCTTGCATAAAGCAAAGAACCAAAAAAAAAAAAAGACAAGAAAAATATATAGAAAATAACAAAGAGAAGCAGAAAACGTGAAACTCAAAACCTTGTGTTGTGTGGGCTTCACCTAACCATTTTCAGAATTTTACTGTTCTAGAAACAGGTTCTACTACTAAGACACACTAAGAAAAGGAAAGTGACCCTCCATACAATTAAGTTGCTCTTATAGCTTTCCTGGAAAACAATTCATCAGATGAAATTGAAAAATGGGTGCTGCGTGCAAGTAAACAGCAAGTTAGCATCTTACCTGACCGTGTTAGAGGTAAGCGAGTTAGAAGGGATGAGAGTGCTGGACATAAAGACTCTTAGGTGGTGTCAGAACAAGCAGGGCAGTCTGACAGCTATTCTGAGCACTGAGAGAATGTGATAGATGTTCTGTCCAGGGGAAAAAACCTATGGGAGGAAGCATTGTTGAACGAAAGATTTCACAGGTTGTGTTAGTTTCTGGGGACTCCCAGCCTCCATCAGTTTCTCGGAAGAGGCCACCACCAGGTTTGCAAACTTTGAAAAGAAATATTTCTCCACAATCTTCTTTTTCTATTATCTCATTAAGCTGGTGTATTCATAAAAGAACTCATCATCCCCAATGGCATGGAAAGCATTGGTGATGATGTCAGACAGCAGAAATGTGCTTGATGAACTTTCTGCTCTTATCAGTCTAGACTGATTCTAACTCAGTTAAACAGAATGGATTTTAATTATCTGGCAGACTCCAGCAAGATTATGCCAGAAAAATTAATGGATAGTCCAGAAAATTCTTGGTAAAGTTTTTTTGTAGTTTCTGCTCTGCTGCAGATGGATAATGCAGGATATTTGATTTCTAGGATCAGTCTTGTTTAGAAATAGAGACTACAAATGGACAAGTTACTACACACTTGTTATGCGAACTTGTTCAGTGGGCAAATGCAAGGGGTAACAAACAGCATTCATAGAGATTCTCTAGGACTGGTATAAGTCTTACTCCTAAAACTTGGCCTCAGTTGTGATGCAAATGTATTTTTGTTGTGATGAAGAAAGCTATTATATTTTCAAGTTACACTTAATATCACTTTTTTTTCATGCAGATACATTAAATTCCTTTTATACTAGTAACTATATCTTAGACTAAAACAGTGCTGTTTTACAGAGAAGCCTGATGGGCAATCTTGGTCCTAAAGGAGAAGATGACAACTACACTGAAGAGTTTCCTTTTACCCTTCCTCCAAGCACTTGCCTCTGTTTTTTTCTTTATTCTCAGGATCCACGCTATTGTTAATGAGGCAACAGCATATGCAGAAATGGCACTTCTTTGGGATGCAGGTGTGAATGGCAAGAAACTGTGTTGAAAGAAAGATGCAACGCACAGTGATAAAGCAAAAAACTCAACAAAGCTACTGAATTTGGAAATATTTAATCCCTTGAAGTTTTTTTAACAAAGACATGAAAGTGTAGACTTACACTAAAACAAGAAAACACAGACAGGAAAAAAAAACAGAAAAGAAAAAGAAACTAAAAATTCCTGGGAAAATCTAACAAAGACAATAATTTACGAGTAACTACAGAAAAGTCCATAGTTCTGTATTTTTTACTGATTATAAGGTAAGCATATGCAGGATTCACTCAGAAAAGTATAAAATTACCACTTCACTCTTTTACTGCTCCCTTGTAGATATTATTGTTTATGGTTTATGGGTTATGATATAATTTTTGGCTTTGAATATCTTTTAAAGAAATACAGATTATTGCTCTTATTCTTAAACCATACCAAACAAAACAATTACTCTGTTATTTAAATTCAAAAAGTGAATATTACATGCTACTACTTCAAGTGAAATAAACAGGCAGTTTGACAGATGTGTTCAAAACTATTAATTCTTGTAAGACTTCTAAGTAGGGTGATCTCAAACTGTCCAAACTAGTGATAGGGTTTAAAGTATCAGCAACAGAAGTGGAAAAAAAGAGAGGTAAACAAAACAAATTTATCCCAAACTATTCTATTAAAAGAGTAGCAGGCATATGGAACAAGCTGTTTAGTAAGACAGCTGATTAAGATAGCATAAGTAAGCCTAAGAAACAGCTAGATATTCTTATGCAGAAAGTGGCTTAGATATCACAGCAAGAGACTATAAGGCTGAGATACCTAAAGTGGGACGTGCTTATTTTAACACAAGACTTACTATCATGATAACTTTTAAAGTTTGGGGTTTTTTTGTGCTTTCCTTCTGTTAAGGCCATTCCCTAATAATTTCATTAATTATGAAATTAACTATATCTAATTTGCATTGTCTTTCTCATTTGTGAAAATGCTTAAAATCACTACCAGACAAAACTTGCTGTCTGGATATATCTTCCTTGAAATCAACTATTTCAATAGTAAACTGACAGGCTCTATCATTCACTGTTTTCATCAATTTAATGAAAATCATAAAGTAAGCTTGATTGCTTCCTATCCCATGTTGAAATCAGAAGATGTCTTGTCTACAAAATTTTTGTCATAAAATTTCCTACTTCTCTGTTACTGAGAGAAGCACAATTGCTGTAGCGCTACCAACACACATTTTATCTCAGTATGGCCTTTTAATTTTCAACTATCTAGGCTAGAGTTGCTCAAAGCTGTCATCAAAATACTGGTACAACTAGCATTCTTATTACTGCCATGTGTAGAATCGAACACGTGACAATAATGCTTGGAATTACGTGAAGAATATGTCAAACTTAACTCATTTTTAAATTAGGACTCTCACATCAAGATCCTGACTTCACAGTTAATCCAAATATTTTTTCGTTAATGTCAGAAGATTTAATAATTAGTGTTGTTTTAATAGCAGAAGATAAAGTGTTTTAAGTATCTTTAAACAACAATAATCAAGCCTAGAACTTGTCTGCAAACTAGTGAATTCCCATCCCTGCATACAACCCAGAATGACGACAGAACCACAACTTCTGATATTGCTTCAGGCATTGCTGGAGACAATCGTTTCTAGCAAGCTTTCCATCTCCTTTTCCCAGAAAACAATTTTTCTCTAAAGAAAAATTCAATTCTTTTTCTATCCTAATCACATATATCATATTTCTTACCTTCCTTCAACTTGGCTTATGACTAGAGAAAGTAATTTTATTTATCTTGTTTCAAAATAGAAAAATTACATTGGGCTAAGAACCGTAATCGTACTAAGCTCAATGACAAGTAATGGTTGATTTCATTGGGAACACCACATAGCACCACATTTGTTACTGCAATGACCTGAAATACCATCAGGTGCTCAATGCAGGTTCAGTTTTCATAAAGTGACAATGATTTTATTACAGCACACTTGAGATGGAAGAGTTCATTCAAGTAAACAAATATATATCATTACCATTTGTGATTATAATTGGGGGAAACAAAAAAAAAATTAAAAAAAGGAAAAAGTAGTTTATTTCTCTATCCCCATTATTTTTTTTCTTCAGCAAAAAAATTCACATAAACATCCACTGCTGTAGGTCAGTGGCTGAAAATACCTAACACCCAGAATTCAATATATGTTTTCTAAGAACATGAGGAATTAATGGGAGCGGTTGGAATAAATTTTCTTGATGTATAGGGCACCTCATCCAGATATACTGACAAATGTAAATCTGCATATAACACTTTGAATTATAACAAAAATAAACCATGGGAATGGTTGGCTTAATATGTTTACTACACTGTATATATTTTGACCAGAATTGGGTTTGGTAGTGCTGGACAAACTGCAGCATTATGAACACTGGCCATACAGTCCTTTTCTAAAAAACCCCCACATTTTTTAATTGAGTACTAGATAGTTTCCTAGTGAAACATTAAAAAAATTAAAGCTCTTTCATGGCTATACCTGATAGATGGAAATCCAGAATTTTTGTCTTTGTTTCACACAAAACTGAGAGAATAAGACACATGCTCAAATAGCTTCTTTAAAAAAAAATCCTGCACTGCATCTTCATACAGATCAATGTCCAATTATAAGCAGAGAGTTACTGTGGCAAAAGGTCAGGAAAAAATAATCTTTCCGGCATTTATTACTTGGAAAATAAGGTCACATATGAGGTCAACCTCCAAATGTACACAGAATAAATTGTAGTGCAATATTCTAAATATTCTTCGCTGCAAAAATTACACTGCAATCTCAACATAATCAGAAAAATTAAGTTGAACATGTATTTCCTGATGATTGTACTGCAGATGAGACTAAGCTAAGAGGTGAAAAACCCAGGTCCAGTTAATCAACAACTAATAAAAAGCTTATCATATATTTCTGCTTAATTAGAAATATAACTTCTTATTATGACTGACTGATTTAATAATTTCTTAACTGTCTTTAACAGTGAATCACCTTCCCCACAACAAAGTAAAACAATGGGAAACATACAAAATATTTAAAAATAATTCAGTGGTGCACTTCCTTATTGCTTACAGAGTAGAAGCAAAGCGTAAAGGCAGAGAATGCTAGAGTGCTTTGTCTGCGTGATGCTTTAAAAAAAAAAGAAGTGTATCTTTTGAAATAGACATCCTAATTAGATAAAACACATCTTGAAAAAAAAACGAATTGGACACAGTCTGAGGAAATAAATATGCTTGTTTGTCAGAATAAATGTTGGCAGAGAACATTGTCATCGTCCTGATATAAGTCATTTTAGTTGTTTCACAGACACTCTTAATCTTTGGTATCTTCACAGGATGGGAATGAAAGTATACTGAAAATCAGATTGTATTAGTATTTGACACTTCTCACACTACTATTAATTTTGAAATCAACACTATAAATAGGAAAATGCATCCATGAAATGAAAACATCTTCTGATTCATTTTTACTCTTGCCTTCTATCCAAAGCATTTTCTTTTCCTCTTCTCCAAACTACATGAGGAATGTAAATGACTGGCATTCTTTTATCTGTTGCAGTCATGTCTAGTTTGAATTTCCAAATCACACTTTGACAGAAGGATTGTATATAATATATCACAGGCAATGCCAGCAGAGATAGAATATATTCTAATCATTTTTAAAAGTACTAATATATATATTTTTTTAATCTTCTTTGGACACTTGTGGTTTCATTTCATGTTCATTCTGAAATATACTGTGTTCTTTGCTCTGGGCTAGTGACAAGATTTACTGTTTTCTGTGATAATATTATAAGTGGGCTATTCCTCCCTGATAACCCACAACTGCAATACTAATAGGTTGATAATGACGGTTTAAACTTTACGCTTTTGTAGGCATTGTAGGCTTCACTCACCTTGTTCAAGTGGCTGGCTTTTAGTTGAAGTAGTTTTCATCTTGAGTGCCTCCCTAACAGACATGTCACAGCAGGAGCCTTTGTTAGTGTCTTGGTCACTGTCAGCCTGATCACTGTCCCCATGCCCGCTGTCCCTCAAGCTGGCTCTTTCTGGATCCTTGAACGTGGAGCTACTGAAATATATATT
>VZRS01012471.1:204967-229579 GCA_013398055.1 Ifrita kowaldi
AGAGAGAGAGAGTTGTATTTACTTGTTCTAAGTTGAATTGTACTCTCTGGCAAAGCAATTTTGACAAGAATGCAAATGGGGAAGCCAAGAAAGTTATTTAATAGGCCTTACCTTTGAACAAACTGCTGCCTGCTGCCCATGTAATTGGGCTCTGCGGGAAAATTGTCTGTCTGTGAAAGAGAAGGAAAAAAATACGTATAGTTGTACACTGGACAAATCTCCTGCAGAGCAACAAGATTTCCTAGAGGAGAAATGATTAATAATTCAAAAATTCCCTTAATCTTCAGATTTGTACATTTTAATTAAATTGGAAAATGCTGGCATGTAATTATGTGCTCAGAACAATTAAATGATTCCGGTCCACAAATTACCTGCTAAAGTAAACAATGAGGCTCCAATAAGTGGCATTCTCTGTTAGTAACCTGACAGATGACACTGTTTATGTTTTTTCATTAGATAGATATTAAGACTGATGGTTATTGAAAATGAGAGAAAAAATTGCTTTTGCATATTAAAAAAGCAAATTATTCAATAATACTAATTTTTAATCATAATTACATCATCTACTGGGATTCTGAAGCTCTTACTGCTGTAATGCAGCTCTGTATACTGCTATATTACACTTGAATTGAAAAAAATAAACAAAAAATCAAGAAAATTTATGGCTGATTAGCTGTGGGGTTTCTCAGATGCTACTGGAAAAATGCAAGTGTGAAAATATTTGGATTTTCTCTCTTTAATTTTCATCAGTTTTAATAGCTATGTCAGAATAATGAGAACCACACATGCAAACAAGAACATTAAATGATCACTGTTGACAAGTAGTTTTTAAAAGAAGACACTTTCATTAAGCCTGTCATGTGTATATTTTTAGCAGCATGAGCCAAGTAACTGTAGAAGCAGAAGTATTAAAAGGATCCAGACCAACATGGAGTCCTGCCAAAGGGAACTGAATTCCCCTTGTATCATTAGCTGAAGTTCTTTGGGAGAAAGAGAGACTGCATCATTCAGAAAACTCCGCATACTGTACATTCACGCACGTCACTTCTTCTTGCAGCTGACCTAGCGACAGAGCTCCTACTGTTTTCTGCATCACTTCACATCACACCACTATGCTTCGCAGCAGCTCCGGCTTTCGCAGCAGCATCCAGCGGATCAGTATCCGTAACGCAGGCAGCACTCAATTAATGAAGCTGAGGGCCCAAGGTTTAGTGTCACATAGCAAGCATTTACACAAGTCTGACTGATCTCTTAGATACTTGGGTTTCCCTGCCACTCCCCGCACATTTCTTTATCTTTGTTTTGGTTTTATCGGTAGGAGAAATTAGAAATTAGAAATATTTGCTGCTTCTTTCGTGGTTTGAATATTTGAGCTTGGAAAAGAGGCAATGAGTTTTATCCAAAATTTAAGTCATTGCTGTTTGCAACAGAAATTAGGCAGACACCTGTTACTCCTAAGGGATTGTGAAATAGATGTGCTTATATACCATGGACGTCTTTTGTGTTCTAGAGAAGGGATGGAAAATATAGAACCATCTTCTGTTCAGCATGTATGTCAATGTACACTGTACTTTCTTCTAGTTTCTAAATCCTTTAGTTTAAAAAATAAGATTTTAACCCACATTATGTTCACATCCATCCTAGCTTTAGTATATTTAATTAGAGTAAAACTTCATCTTCACATCTAGTATATATCAAGTCAGAAAAACAAACATCGAAAACAACAAAAAAAGGAGGTGTAAAGATTAAGTATTTCAGCATTTTTATCTGTATCTCTCCAGTGCAACACATCATATTTTAGAAGGAGCTATAATTCTGCTGTTTCTTTTCTTCTCACAAGTTTTAAGCTACTATCTCTCTTTTGTGCAGCAAACCTACCTATATACACTCGTATACAATCACTTACAGAGCCCAGTACTTATCAACCTGAATAAACAACTGCAGAACTCATGTCTGTTTTCTATGTCTAATATCTCAAACAGAGATATCCAGGAGAACGGACCTTATGCTTTTACTTATGTAAGACATCTGTCTCCTCCTAAACACAGCTGCTACCAGAATCAACATTCCCATTTTTCATTATATTGGCAGTCAAAATGCCTGCTATAAACTGCCTTTTCAGCAATTCTCTGCCATTAAAAAAGTCGGACTTTTGCTCTGGAAGTAGTTATAGCTCCTCCTTTTCGATGGTGCTAAGAACTTAGCTATAAACTGGACTACTGTAAGAACCGATCATACTTTTGTCTCTGCTTTTTCCTAGCAAAAAAGCATTTCCCACATCCTGGATGAGCCAACACACAGATTTTAAAATAGAAGCGATGACCACATCTTAGCTGCTGAGAAATTCTGTATTTATGGTAATCATTAATGACCTTTAACTAGACAATAATTTGACCAGCTACCTTCATACTGTATTTTGCCACAATACAATTAATTGGGTGCCACGCTGCAGCAAGTTCATTATTACAAAAGAATAAATGTAAGTACTTGATGGTCATACACAGACACAGAGCTTGGAGTTGAATACTGTTCTTTCTGCTCTAAAAGCATTTGTCCTTCTATGAATTATGAAGGTGTGATGCTTATGTTGAGATGTAACAGCACTGTGAGATACAGGCAGCAAAGGGAGAACTGTTTCATGCATGCAAATATCTACTAAAAATTGTGATAATTAAAAAAGAATTTCATTTTAAGGCTTGGCAGTTTGGAGGTACCTTAGAAATGTAAACATCTGCTTCATGATGGATGAGGAGAGAGACGAATGTCTAACATGTCTAACTCCCTTAGAACCTTTTTTTTTTTTTTGTAATCCCAGTTGAAGTGAGAGGTCATTTCCTTAAAATTTTTACACTTTAACATTTATGGAAGTGATATTACACATTCCAGCTCATGCATTAATCATACTTCTTTACATTGCATAGCTGTAACTCTAAGAAATGAACTCTATTTTAAAAATCTCAAAAACCTCTTGTTCTTCTCTGGATATACAGCCCTTTCTAGGACAACAAAATCATCAAGCCTCTGGACCTCCAGTTTTAAGGTAGGCTGCAGTTCACCTGCAGAAAACCACTCTAAGCTAATCAGCTAAGATCCCTCAGTGTGCTTTAGAGAAATACAAAATATCCCATTTGGTCATCTAGCGTTAGGTACATAATACTCCTGGGGAGTATTACAGCCATAGGGGAATCTACACAACCAGAAAGATGTGCAGTGCAATAGCTAAAGCTAAGTAAGATGCATCATGTCAGAAGTGAATTGCATGGAATTGCAGTCTCTTCATAAGTAACAAAAAATTATCCAAATTCCAGCATCATTAAACTCCTGAAGAACAAAATAAAGCAAACTCCACCCTCACTCTCACCCTCCTCCCAAAAAAATCTCCAACAATCTATCTCTAAAAGTCACCAGAGTCAAACAGTAAAGGAACATTCTCTGTCTCTGTGATTCAAGGCTGAGGGCTGGAGTATCAATTAGGTCACCAGCTACCACAGCACAGGCTCTCCAGTAGCAGGACAAATGCCATCTAAAATTAAAACAAAAGCAGAAATGTCCACTTCCCCAGTTAGATACCAGAGAGTTAAAGTCTGTGATGTCAACCTAACTGTCCAAAGCTGTCTTAGAGAAGTGGTACTGGTTTTACGGCTCATTTTCACAGCTTAGCGGAACCAGCTCATTTCCAAAGAGAGTATGCTGTTAAACCATTCAACAGATATTCTTTTTTGACAGTTGCTACAACAGACCTTTACAAATACTTTCTTCTGTCTGTTCTAATATGTGGCTCTAGATTAAATATGAAATTTTAGGAACACTGTCATTAGTGTAATGTTGCAGAAAAATGTCAGGATTTCTGTACACACATTTGATACAGCTTTCTCAGAAGATGAAGCTCATTTTAAAAAGACATTTGGAAAGAGGTCAGAATGCATAGGAACCTTTCAAAAGATGCCAAAATTTAAAAAGAAAGGGTTACTACCTTTCAGAAAATATCGTACAGTTTGATTTTGTTACCTTTTACTTCAGTGAGTTGAGGAGAAGGAAAATAAAAGAACAGGCAAATTAAACCTGTGCAAAATAGAGTTTTCATAGAATCATAGAATGGTTTGGGTTGGAAGAGACCTTAAATATCATCTAGTTCGACACACCCTCCCCCCATAACAGGCAGGGATACCTTCTACTAGCTCAGATTGCTTGAAGACCCATCCAGCTTGGCGCTGACCGCCTCCAGCGGTGTATGGGGCACCAACAACCTCTTGGGGCAACACGAGTTGGTTGGATTTACTGGTATGGAATTTCAAATACAACAATATAATTCCTAAAGTCTAATAATGGGACTTTGAAAATCATTAACTGGCCAGTGTTTGCATGAAAAACACATAGAATATCTTTCCAAGTGCCATCAACTGCCTACAAAACCATTCATGCTATTAACCGGTCAGGGCTTGTGTATTATGACCACACGAGGACCTAGATAAACTAAAATTGTCACTAAGTATAGCTCTCACGTGGTGTATTTGGAATACTGAATTTTATAGACTCAGAAATAAAACCATTCAAAAGTTTGAAAGTCAACTGTTAAGTTTCTACTAATTAATTCTGGAATGGCTATGGTTTCCAAAAGTTTAATTTAGAGAAAGGAAAATGAAAAATTATAGCCAAGAACAGAGTATGAGAAACAAATTCTTCATAGGATCCATTAACCTTAAATAAACTCATAAGAAAAAAAAAAAGTAAAAACCTCATCACTGGAAACAGTTTGAACCAGCCTGGGCCAAGCATTACACAATGAATTATGGAGAATATTTTTAGCAATGGGCTATATTAATCTCATCCCTTTTTTATCTTTTCATAAATTCATGTTCATAAGGTATATGTGTTTACTTCTGTTGAAATATTATGCTATTTTTGTAAATATAAGGAAATTCTACTGTGGGTCTGCACACTTTTTTTTTTAAATTCAGGATTAAAATTGCAGCACCATATCAATCAATCAGATTTCAAGAATTCTACTATTGCTCAGTAAGAGAACAGCAAATGACTTAAAAAGGCTTCTGCTTTCAAGAATTCCTGCAAAAAGCAGACTGTCTCTTAAAAATTACAGGTTCCTAGCTATTTTTTTCTTTTTTAAAATTTTTTAATAAAAATATTTTTTGAATCACAAATTTGAAGATTTCTAGCCATATTTGGTGTATTCTATACTGTTTGAATAAAATTAGGGAATTTCTTTTAAAAGAGTGTGAAATTCAACAGGTCTGTCTAATTTTTTTTTTTTAAATCAATGACTACAGAGAAAAAGAGAGAGAAAAAAAAGATGGGAAGAGAGAAAGAAATTCAATATTTAAGTATTCTTGATAAATTATGCCCAGAAATAATTGTCATATAAGGGAAAGATGTACTCTAAAATACGAAAAAAAGGACTTAGACATTAATCAGCTTTATGAATATTAGACAACTAGAATATTCAGAATTTTTTCTCAGAATTACAAAAAGAAGTATCACATTTTCTGAAATGATTAAATGCAACTCCATTTTATGTCGGTGTTCATACCTGGAACTATAATAAAGCAAAATGTCTTTGCTGACTCTAACTTCTTTTTAATTAAACATTATATGCAAAAATGAAATGAAACATCTCTCACCTTTATCAGACTGCCACTTAATATCTAACTCAAGCATCTTCTGTGCCTTTTCTTGAAAAGCTGAATTCCAAGTATTCACCCTTCCCCCATGAAACAAAGATCTTATATAATGGCAATCTTTTCTGGAGGCAAAAGAACTATATTCTGCCAAATCGAGTTTTGAAAGAGCAGACAATTGTCTTCATTTTGTTAGGAACAGTGTGGGTTCAACATAGTACAATTTTTCACAAAGACTTCTCAGTATAAGACTGCCAGTGAGTGTGTATACTTAGCCTAAAATAGGAGGTTTTGGTTCCACACGACTTACTTCATTAAGAAAATTCATTATCCCAATAGCAAAAACAAACAACAAAAACAAAAACTGGCCATAAACCTCTCATAAGTTATTCTATCTTTTTCAAGGACAAAATTAAATAGGCTATTTTAAAAAATATTATCCTACTATGTGCTCTCCACTCTCATCCCTTTGAAAATGTTTTTGAGATATAATTTTTATGACGTGTACATATTTGGGAAGTTTCACACTTGCTGCAAATGTGTATTTTGGTGTTAAAAGTCCTACAGCGTGTTAATGTGAATTTCTGACAAATGTAGCATTCTTCAAAAGCACATTGAAAGCACAGGCCAGTAAAAACAGTCAAATGCACAAGGCAATATCGTTCACAAAGCTGCTGTACTCTTTATTAAAGAGTGTTGGTTGGTGGCTTGTGTTTTCTCTTTCTCTTGAATGAGAAAAGCACAAGTGTGACAGGAACAGGTCCTGAGCTCTTCAGTCAATTGCACAGTGACTTCTGAAAAGGGAAACTCTGAAGACAGACACTACCATCCTTTCCTGTAAGCAAAGGAATGAAGATCTCCCTGTAAAAATGCCTAATCCGTGCACTCTTTTCTCTTACCAAGTACCATATTTGTTACCAAAATAAATGACTGTTGATTTATTGTCATACTAAGGTATTTTAGATTATTTCTGTTTGTACTGCTGGCTTGCTGAAACCAACTCCTTCTTAAATTTTTACAAGAGTTTGTTATGCAATGCACAAGACACAAAAGGTGACAGAAGCCTGGACTGTGGGAATTTAACACAGTGCAAGGATTAGAAATCAGAAGGCCCAGACAGGGTTCTTCTCATCTCACTGATGATTGCACCAAGTCAGAAGACGGAAGAAGCTAAAAAGGTCGTTCCAGAATGACATATTTTTAAGTGATCCTGGTAAAAAAAGTAGACCTGAGTGATATTCTAAAGATGAGGTGAGACCAGACCCTGATCAGAATTTTTGATATGAAGTAAAAGACTGCAGCATTTCAGGAACAAGTTTGTCTCTTTATCGGCAGGGAAGTCAGTTCAACACAAGCCTTCAGCTCCTCTGCCAGTGCAGGATATGTGTTTAACGTCAGATTTTTCTCTCTAAGAAAGATGTGACAAAGAAAAACTATGGAAGCTGAACCCAAAATTTTCTCCTACTGAAAAGGGAATCAAGATTTTCTGGACCAAACCCGAAATTGCTGGATTTTTTACAACGGTTTCAGGTTTCTGAGCCTTATTTTATTTTTCACTGGAGAAACATGAAATGTAATGAAATTAGCATATCTCAGAAGAAAATGTGGAAAGTTCTCAAATGAGATTAGGAAAAAGGAATTGTAATATGAGCTCTTAAGTTGAACTACTTTTTGGAGGAGATGCAAGATAAGAATGTAGGAAGAGGTGTCAAACATCACAACACATAAAGAGCTCAAGCTGAAAGTACAATAGCACTATCACAGCGTCAATAAATAAACGTAATGAAATTCATGACACATTATTGCATTGCTCTGCACTGCCGCTATTCATTTAAAAATGATGAACACATTTAAAATAATTCACAACTTGTCAAATGCCTGCGAGCAGTGCAGTTAGACTGGTGCCGTAAGAGGCATTTGTAAAGGTCTTACAAAAGATCTTCATATAACTTATACCAAAAGTAAAGATGGAAGTATGGGAAGACAGAACAATAACTACACCTGAATCTGCTAATACAGTTGCATCCAATATATTTACACTGCTCACCAATGATATGTACTTACTGAAGTTACTCTGTCAATAAAAACCACATTAAGAACCTTTTGAAAGAGCTTCCCTGTCAATTAGGCTGTAGATACATTCTATCGCTCCAGTTTTCCTGTCAATTTAATATACTGGATCATATTAACAGTACTGGCTTGTCAATAAGGCAAATCCGAATCCTATTAATAGAGTTACAGTGCCAATATAATCGGCTTCCCATTTATCGAGCTTCCCAGTATTTGGGGAAGCTGTGAAATGGGATTATAAGGTTAGGTTGCATACATCTGTCTCTATATTACATAAATATTTCAGGAATTGTATCCTGTTGTGTAAAGAAGTACATGTAATCACTTTTTTCCATTACAAAAACTTCAGATGACACAAGTGTATAATAGTTTGCCGTTGTTGAGAAAACATTAAATTATCCTCATTTATCACATTGTTTCCTGCTTTCACTAAGCAAAACTGCTATTTTATAAGACAGTCTACTTGTGTGCCACACATATAGAACTGCTAAGAGATGTGTGCACTTCACCCCACCTGCACAAGATACTTGCTTCAGAAAATAAAAGGAAAGAGATAAAACACCTTTTGGAAGCAAAATACAAAGCACTCCACAGTGTAAATCTTACTTAGCCCTTGTGCTGTGCTGTATAATCTTTGTAAAAATGAAACATGTAAATATAATTCTAGTGTAACAGAAACCTCCAGAAATAATTAATAAGAGATATTAGTTCATGCATTAAAAAATAGTAGAAGTTCAGGAAATCTTCTATTTAATAGAAGCCTTAATGAAGTTGAACATTAGTTGCTTTTAACTGCATTCAGTATGAAATAACTACTTTCACTGGATTAGCAGAACATACAACAGACCGTTAAACATGATTATATTTTAAAAAAATAAAAAGAAAAAAGTAACTGCATTAAAATATACTGGGTATTCTCTTATCAAATTAACTCTCTAGGTCTGACATGAAAATATGGATTTAAAAAACATGGTTCAAAAATGACAGTTAAAGGTCAATGAATCAAGCTGCCCATTATATTTTCTGGTAGCAGATGGGTGCAATGAAACCTAATGATTGAATTTGAAACGCTTTAATGCTCCTTTTATCTTTGGCTCCCACCATGTTGAGTCTACCTTAGTATTCCTAACAGATACTATGTTTACTGCATAACAGACTCAATTACTATTAGCTAACTAGAATGAAATCTGCACTTATTGCAATATCCAGCTTATTCTAAGAATATCATACCATGAACACAAAATAACAATACACATAGGAGTGTGTCTTTGATAGCATTTGTAGGTTGGGGGGTTTTTGATTTTTCATGTTAAATATGAAGTGTAGAAATGAGAGGAAGAATTAAATCAAAATTAAAGGAAAAAAAATTAAAATAGTGCCTTGAAATTTAAGGATAGGATCAAAGCATTTGTTTAGAATTTAAAAGTGTTTAGAACCCTTTTTTTTCTGCATGAAAACAACCGTATTTTTCTGACCTTCCTTCTTTCTTTCCTTCCTCCCTCCTTTTATTTTTCCTTTTCTTTGTTCCTTTCTTTCTTACACATTCTACAGTGCAATTTTGATCTCCTGGCATTTTTTTGAGACACATCCGAAAGCCCTTACTCAGCAGGAATTCCCAGTGAAGCCAGTAAGTGTAGTGAAATTTGTCCTATTCTTACCACTGCTTATTTCCTGTTTCTAAGAGCAACATAACCCAAGTGTTTTCTGAACAGATAAAAGCTTATAAACACTGCAGTACTGGGTGGTGGAGAAGGAGAACAAATTATGGCCTTTTAACACTGTTAAACTGTTTCGTACATATTATATTTAGTAAGGAGGAAGCAGAGACACTGGATATTTAAAATCTGTTAACTTTGTGTTAACATCTATCCAATATGTTTACCTTTTTCTGTCCAACCCATACTCCCACTGAAGGCAACAATAAAACTCCCACAAGCCATGACCTGAGGTCCAGTGAAATCAATGGATGTTTTCAAACTGGTTTCAATAGCCCTTGGATCAGTCTGCTTACTTCAATTACTGGCTAAGCGAGTCTTTACATAGCGTGCTACATTCCCACAGATACATATGTTGTATGCTGAAGAAAGTTGCATTTAAACATATTTGTAATGGCAGTGATGGGAAGGGTGATTAGCTAGGCAGCAAACACTCTATGTGGTACGAAATTTCAGTTGTGTGTTTCTTCCCTACAAAGTGAAAAAAATTAGCAACAAAGATGGAGCAGGATTTGGTTCTGAAGCCACACTGCCTGCACAGAAAACACAAAGAGGAACACTGAAGCTTTCTTCCTAGGTGACGATCAGAAAAAAAGGGGTAAATCTAGATCACCTCCTTTCCTTTAAAGCAGCCACCTTATCCCCTTTCTCTTTCTAGAAACTTGCACCAGAAAAGCAATGATTCCCTTAAATTCCCTAGGAATTCAGAAGAAAATCACAGATGTTAAAACTTATATTATAACTTTCTGTCTAATTTCTTATTTAGGTCATGCAAATCTTTATTTCAACTTTTTGTTAAAAATACCCAACAAGGTATTCTCTAAACATTTTGTGACAAGATACAAAGCCCTACTTTCACACAAATACCTTTGCATAATTATTTCCTCTAAGCACTAGGAAAAGACACACCACTAAATATGCTGCCAAAATAATGGCTGAATTTATGGCAGAATAGTAGATCATCAAGCTTTACAGACTCACATGGCCATGCAAGGAGATTTTCCACTGTAAAATGGTGATGAGTTGATTTATTATTTGTGACATAAGATAAATAATTTAGGCTTGCACAAACTTAGCAAGAGGTTCTGGCCCTAAATATATTTTAAAGTCATAACAGTCATGTGTCTATGATGAGGTACCTCATAAAATGGAAAGTTGGATAGAATACACCATTACACCACAAGTATAGTAGCAGTGGTCAAGCAGACTCGGACAGAAAAAATAAGGCTTTTCTAATATAAGGCTGTGTGTATGCATCCACAACTCCGTCACTTCAGTGTTAACTTACTGCAATGTCTTCTGATAGACTCTACATTAAACTGATTCAGAACAAACAAAACAAAAAATAGCTACCCTTCTTTGTAGGATCACCTCATCTAGGACACTACACCCACTTATCTAAGGATTGCCACAGGTAACCTCTAACTTCATAGGTATTTAAAGGCTGAATTTGACCTGTAAATTCTTAAGACTTGGAAAAAAATGTTCTGGATTGCCCTTCTCACTATGGCTTGCCATATCAAGACTCTGAAATCAGATTTTTCTGTAAAAGTAAGAAGATCCATATAAGATATGGTCTCTGCAAAGATTACAGGATTAGATAAAGTCATCTTTCTGTTCCGAAGCAGTGTTAGTTTGTCAATATCTAGGACAGTGCTGCAAGTTTCACCAGGGATAGAGTAACTGAACATGAATGCTAATATTTGATTGAGGAGGTGGTTAGAACACAGGGATTAAATTATGGACTTTATCTAATTAGCAGGATGCTCATCCAGTATGTGAGCACTTTTTTTCAAAGTGGAATGCATTGAACATCAACTGAAGGATGAACATATATTCTACTTTTTAAAATTTTGTTTATGACCTCTCAAAGAAAATAGTTAGTGAAACCTTCTCTAAATAATGTCCACATCACAGAAGTCCCCAAGTTGACATTCAAAAGCATGTGTATGCGGAAGCCTCTTTCAAAGTGGGAAAAGAATTGAAAACACTCCTGGTGCAGTGCAAGAAATTTCAAACAAAAGCTCATGCAAAAAGGAAAAAAATAACTTAAGATTGTTCATACTACTCTTCCTGAATAGTCAAACCAGATCATGTGTAACACAGACTGATGCTGCTCCCTGCAGGTGGATCATAAGCCCACATGAAGCCAGACCACCTTCCAACTTCACTGGAACTAAAGATGGAGTTAGGTGCTTAGCTGCAAAGAGTGATCTCCAGGAGCACAGCCTTTGAGTGCAATTCTTTTACTCATATGCCCTCAAAACTTGTTTTCAGGTAGAAAAACCCATTAGAAGATGAATTATTTCCATGGGAATTTGTTCATTTACATAATTTCAGGCCATCCTAGTTTACTGGTGTTTCATGGCATTGTGCTATTGGGAATAAAACAAAAGCTATAAAATACTAAGGAACTACCATATTTTTCAGTTCACATGCAGCATTATTAATGTCTTGATAAATTCCTAAGAATGACTTTAGTTTGTTTGGTGTTTTTATTTAAATCTTTTGAGGCATGAAGCAATAAAATACAAAATACCCTTCTAAACTATGCTAAGATCAACAGCAAAATCATTCACTTTCCATGAAAATGGAATTATTATTGTGCTCCTAGAATGCTGTGTGTGACACTTCAGCACAGGGACTTTACAAGGCAATGGCATAGCATCCTATTCCCAAAGGTTTATAGCATTGTTTCTTTAACCTTAACCACAGGATAATAAACAGCACCAATATAATGATAGTCCAAGCTACCAGTAACCTTAAGAATGTTCAAGGAATAGACTGGCAGGAATTAATCTGCCATTTTCATATATCTGCCCAAGGGAAGTATT
This sequence comes from Ifrita kowaldi, assembly GCA_013398055.1. Classification (NCBI taxonomy): domain Eukaryota; kingdom Metazoa; phylum Chordata; class Aves; order Passeriformes; family Cinclosomatidae; genus Ifrita; species Ifrita kowaldi. The sequence continues at coordinate 217,220 of VZRS01012471.1, forward strand.
GTAATTGCAAAAATTTACTCTTAGACTGCTGAGACTCATAGTAATTATGTTTCTTTTTTAATAGAAATAGCCACAGGTAGTAACAAATTGGGTTTTGAGATGGGGAACTGGGCATGCATTCTAACCCAAATTACTATGTAATTGTCTTTAATATAAAACACTATAGAAAATCCAAAACTTAAATCAGAACAAAAACTTTCCCTTAAAAAAAGTCTTCTCCTCCCATGGCTATTGAACATGTGTACCTATTTCTTCATTCACAGGTATCAGCAACACCAGTATGACTGCAAGTAATTTGCCTAAATATCTTTGTCATTGTTAACCAAAATTCCTGAAGCTTACATGTGTTTAATAGAAACAGCTTCCTCTTACTTTACAAATAGGTCATAATCTAGAAATCCAGATACTCATTCCTAAGTTTCCTTTGCCAGTATCAGGGGATGAAGAAAAGACTATATGTGGTCTACTTATATTTTAAATGAACTGAAATTAAAGTTTTCTTCAAAATTTTGAAAGCCTGTTTGAAATAAATGAGCCCAGGAAAGCACTTCAAATGAATTATTTCATGCTTGAAGGAATTAGTATTTTGTTACCATCACATTGCTGCAAAAATGAGAGGTATACTTTTGGGAAAGATCATATATGTGGTGGCCAATGAATAAATAATAAAATGAATTGATACAGTTGCTTCTGCCCCTTCCAATACTATAGCCTGTTAGACATGAAAAGAAGCTATATGTGGTTTAAACAGACAAAATACATGCACAGATTTAGACAAAATGAAGACTGTATATTGAAAGAAATAACATAAAAATCTTGTTTTCACCGCCTTTTCACCCAGCAGCTACAAAGCTGACTGATATATTTCTTGCCTTGGAGCCATGAGATGCAAATTATCATGTGTTTTTAATAACTAACGTAGTCCATAGAATCAGTTAAGTGAGGTTTCTTTTCACATGTTGCATGACTTATACCTTCTTTTAATCATCACTCTCAATCCTGAAGTTTGATAGCAGGATTCCATCATTAAGTGGAAAATGAGGTCCTTCCTTACCTATACTCTTGCCTCAGGAAAAAAATGACAACATCATTTGTCTCTAAACTTGATGCTTTCTAGTTTGCAGCAAAAGATGCAGGTTGACAGCATCTTCCTAAACATTGCTACACAGCTCTGTACAGATCATACACAATATAAAAAAAATTAGATGCACATTGCTCATTAATAATGCCTTTTATCCATCTAGATGGCTCTTTTGATTCCACTCTGCTCTCTTTTCTGTGTATATGCACATATGCTTTCGTACACAGAGTTATATTATCTGGCCTGTATCCTAGAAATATAACGGTTTCTAAGGCTTCGTGGTTGTCATTTTAAAAAGGTTTTTAATTCCATTATTTCCCAAGCACTCTAAATTCCACTATATTCTTATTGACATTTGATCCACTGAAACGATGAAGAGATCACAAAAGAACACACTTGGTACTTTACAGCTGTGGCTGGATAATCTGGCTCATGATCATCAAAGCAGGATTGTTTTTATGATCTTCAAATCTGCATATCAAATTACTCAAGTCTCTGAGAGAAAGCAAGACATCAGGGCTATCTCAACAGAATATGAGAAAATGCAGTTGGAGGCTAAGTGAAATGAGCAGCTTTTGCGGCTTTGCAGTGATCTTAAAGTAAAGGAGAGAAGCAACAGGGAGCAGTTCAGGTAACACAGACTAACAGATTCCGGGCTGAATTCTGCACATGCTTATGCTGCTCCTGTAAATCATCTATTTAATTAGATGGTTCTATTGACCTAAGTTAAAACAATCACCGATTAAGGATTTTAAGGATTTTAAGGATCCTGCCCTGAAAGAAATAATATTAATTTAATTATACATATATATGTATATTTCCATAGGCCTCAAAATTACTTATGCACTGACTAAGGATATGCTTTTTTGTAGATTTGCACAAAAAGAGCAGTTTTGACTCTGCTGGTAGTCACTCAAGTGCTGAATCTGAGGTACATTGTTAAAACAATGTTCTTTTCTTTGTTACCTTTAAAATTTTATAGAATTTAAATATTTTCATTAAGAATTAATGAACATTTGTTTAGCCCACTTCAGCTTACCTTTTTTTTTTAAACTGACTTGTAGCTAAACAACCATAAGCGGTTGCTTAGCAATCAGCAAAGAGCGAGACAGAAATATAGTAAGTAAAGAAACTGACTGACATGTTCTCTGTTTGAATCATGGTATTCAGTAGAAACAACAGAATAACACCTAGAGAAGTTTAAAACAAAATTCTCTTAATAAAAGAATACAAAAAACTGTCTTTAGGAACAAATTATGCATTTAAAAGCTACAAATTGTGATTCACATGTCTGTCACTATAAAAAATTCCTGTAGCTATTATTAAAAATACATTAAAATCCTTCAAATGTTCATGAAACCATTATTTATCTTTTGTTTTAATTCAATTGTCAACTGTGCTTCCAATGATTTTAAAAACAGTATATATCTACAAAGCAAGCAAGAGTTTACAGCTTTGAAGACTTGAAATTGATTTTTAATGCACCAGCTTTCAAACACTACAAAGGCTGCTCTCTGCTGATAAAGACAGTAAACAAGAAATTGTCCTTTAAATGTTCCCTTTAATGTTTTTCTTTAATTAAAAATCAATCAAAAAACATTGCCACATAAAAAATTTTAAAATTAAGACATTAAAAAATGCTTTATGTTTTTGACACACAAACGCATTCAAATAATAAAAACTTATGAGGTTACTTTTGTTTACTTGCATTAGTTTAGAGTTTTTTTGCACTGTAAACATTGTTAATCAAGAAATAAAAGCATGTAAAAGTAGTTTATCGCTTAACTTAGCTCTTTTTATAAAGTGGAAATGTTAAAAATATGATGAAATTGAACCAGAAATTATAAAAGTACTAAAGTAAAATACTTTTTAAGTACCTTTAGGTTATTTTAATATATTCCTCTCCTCTAATCAGACCAAAACTTATTTATGTAGATTAGTTACATATAGACTCTTATTTATCTAACCTGTATTTATTCTTTGATCACAAAGCTTGCTAACTTAAATGGTCTTTCATTGCTATGATCCGTTTTCCCGTAATTATGTGGTTTAACCGCCTGATTTTTTTTTTTAACAAATATAGGCACACGCACCAATCATATTCAGCAGTGTTATGCTGGATGCTCAATGAACTGTAAGAGCCATTTCAATACAATAAAACTGTCTGGAACTGTTCCAGGGCAAGGAGTGGAAATACGAGTAATCACAGTGTCACTAGAACTAGTACAGGCGATACACACGTGTCGGACATATGTCAGTAGATGGTCTGAACCACTCTCTGAAAATAACTCTGCATGACTATCACTGCAAGAACCTACAATGCATCGATTAGAGGTCCCACCCACACAGCTGAAATTATGCATTTGTAACTCATGACAAGACTTTTCCCTTCCCCTTTGGAGTTCTCCTTTGGCAGGCCATAGAGACTGCAACACAAAGCCACCCAGCAGGGAACAGGATGAGATTAGGAATTTTTCTGTTATGGGTTAAAGCGTTTTATGAACGCGAGAAACTCTGATCTGATACTTATGCCACAAACCCAGTAGAAAGGTCCGTGGCTAAAATCAAATATCTTAATTTGAGGGAGTTAACATGCCTAGACTGCTTATAGCATATTAAACTGAAAATAGACCACTATGGGACTGTTTGTCTTGAGGGCTGGAAAAGGAGATATCCCCTCACCAAACTAAAGTGAGATACAAATTGATCTTTATGCTGTTCCTCTGTGCAAATAACACTAATAATTGGCTGAAACTATGCAGTTATGTCTTTACATGTAGAGGGACTCCTGAATTTTGAAGACAAAAAAAAAAGAGATTTCTTCTCATGTCAAGCAAGTGGATGAATTGATCTGCTATCCTTTCTGTACAGGTAATACCACTACCTAGTGGAAGCAAACCAGTAGGAGAAAGAGATGGTTCTCGTGTGACCTTATTAAGAAGGAAATGTATCTGCAGCCTTTGGGATTTAGATAGAAAATACATGACGGCTCAAGAAGGTTATTTAAAGCACTGCCTAATATTCTAATTAACAGGGACATTTGTAAGAATTTGCTTGTTCTTGAAAGTAGTACTTAATACTGAGTATTTTATCTAAAATGCTTAATAATTTACTTTTTTTCTTTCTCATAGGATTTATAGTAATTAATCCAGAATATTCTTCTGTTAAAAAAAAAAATAAATGTCTACAGCAGACTGAAACACAGAAGTTTCACTATGACAAATAGATTAGTAGAGCATAGAATGCACTCTGGCTAAGACTTCTGGCAGCTGCACATTACTCTGTTTCTTATCAACAAAAGCAGTGACTAGTTAATATCCTTGATGCCCCCTTAAAAACTTCACAAATAAAACACTTAAACTCAGGGAACTTTTTCCCCAGTCATTTTGCCACTCTCTTCCTAGTACGTTTTTCTATTTATTTTCTTTTTCCTCTTTTTTCTATTAAGGCAAGAGCCTGCAGTCCCCTGAGAGTTTTACTTGTTTCTTGTATTTTTGAACACTTTAGCATTAATTTTAGCACTTCTCTTACAGCTGAAGTAGCCATACAATTGAAAGCATAAAGCTCTTAGGCTATCTGGTGCAAAAATTCGTCCCAGCTGCTCTACACTGACCTTCTGGCATCAAAGGATTGCTTCTATATTTCAAAGATAAAAACAGAGCTGTGTTTCTGCTCTGGTCAACAAACCACTGTTTAAGTTCTCATCACTGATTTTTTTTACCTATTGGAAAATTTTAATACTAGCGCCAAAATTTCTTTTCTCCATACATGCATGTACTCCTCAGGTCTGAAGAAGTATCTGAAGATCTCTGCCGTGCAACACATATATTCTTTTCAGAAAAAAAAACAAACCAACCCCCCCCCCAAAAAACCCCATATATATCCACTTTTTGTATGTAGAAGAAGCCCCTTGCATGGCAAAACCTAAAACTAATTTAGCTTCACATTTTGAACTTTTGTAGAAGCAGCAAAAGAAAGAATAATTAAGCATTATATTTAAAAACATATATGTAATTATTAGCTGCTATATTAATGCTTTCTGGGGAGGAAGGTAGCGAAGAGAAAGAAAAAAATGCTGGGGAAAAAAAACAAAAAACAATACTATTTTTTTTTTAAACAAAATCCCAGCTGGTTTACACACAGATGTTGTGATTTGGGGGAATTTTTTATAATGACACTTTTGTCTTATCAGACAAACCAGATTGTATCTATGCTTTCTAAATACCAAGTAATAGTTGTGAATTTTTCACACATACCTATTGATAATTTTCCAGGTAACAATACTTGCTGAGCTTTAACAATAGTTCTGTATTATTCACAGTTTCAAAAATAGATGAAAACTTGTGGTAACATATATTCAGCAATTTGTTCAGTGGAGTATTGATTTCTTTTCAGCTGTACACATGATTATGCTGGGTTAACCATTGGACTTGATCATCCTAAAGGTATTTCCCAACCTAAACTATTCTATGATTCTGTGTTACAATTCACATATTAGTTACAAAAACATCTAAATTCCAGTCTCCTTAATTGTTTGTAAAGATGCTGTAAGAAAAAAGAAAATCACAAAAACCTCAAATCTTAAAATAAAGGGCCCAATCATACTATTCTTAGCTGCATTTCATAGAGGTCTTAGTCACAATTCGCTCTTGAACCACTAAAATAATTTATGAAATAAAAATTATGCTATTGACTGAATAATGAGTAAAAGCAGGCCTTTTCATCAACATGGGTAAGGATAATAGAGACCTGACAAAATAAGTTGTTGAAAGATAACTCTTCAAAGGATTTATCAGTAATTGATATTGCACTGGTAAGCCCAAATTTGTAGGGATCTTCCTATCTAAGTTTAGGTAGTGACAGTGAACACAAAGATGTAGAAAACTCAGACAACTTTAAGAGCAGTTGAGAGCTGTGACAGTCAATCTTGCATAACTTGTTTCATGTTTTTATAAAACAGCTAGTCCTACATAGATATTATTACTCTTAATTTTTTGTTAAGAATTTCTGTTCTGGAAAGACTGTTTTCTTTTTCATAATATCTATATTCCATTTTAGTCTCTTACATTCTTTTTCTCTATTATTTTTATTGTTCTCTGTCGCAGCACTTCATCTTGGAAAGTTCTTTAGATTTCATACGGACCTATATATCAAGAATGATCCTTTTTAAATAATAGTGCTATAAATATTACCAGCAAGGAACTCAACATCAAGATCAGAACAGATGTAAAACAAAAAAAGGAGTTCAATTCTGCTTCCTCTGTCTATTTCAGCAGCCAGTGCAGATGCCACAGTGAGTGGTGTGTTGCCAGATCTGATCCTAAAATATAGGTGTTTTGTGTCAAGATGCACTGCATCTTGACAAAAAAAAAAAATAAATAAAGCTTCATGGAAGCATAGGAAAGGTTTTGTCCTGAAATTCTTGCATAGCCAACTCTGGGATGGATTTCATCCAGTGAATAAAACTAAAGCTGCAGAACAATGTAACACAAAACCAGACTGCACACGAAACTGCAGACTGTATTTACACAATGCAAGCATTCAAAGGAGTTATTGTGCATGACATCTAGCATTGTAAAACACTGTTAAAGCTACCATAATGAAACCTAGGCAGGTAGTTCAAAAGTTTCATCTCACAGTTTAGTGTCTTTAGATACAGCCCTAGAATATGCAGCTGTGAATCTTTGGAATATATAGAGTACAAAGCTGCAAACTTGCAAATGTTTAGAACTACTCTAGTATCCTCTTGATGCAAAATGTTACCTTGTACTAGTTCTAGTGAGAAGAGAGAATAATATTCCTCATTTGAAATAGGAGATATAAAAAATATATATCTCTAGTTTCAGATAGGAATTTAAATCACTGAGGATGAGTGCAACTTCTGTGACAAAAGCTGCTTCTCCTTATATGAAACAGCCGCAGGTTTCTTTCTGCAATCTTGAAATTTCTGAGCAGAAGTTTCTCAAAGTATAAAATAGCATATTTAAAGATAGAGCAGCACTAATATGGTTCATGTTTTCTTATTTCCTTTGAAGACTCTATCTTCTTAGGTACTACTAGGCACCTGGCGATGAATCTGCACTGGGACTCGATATTAATCTATTGACACATCATAAACATCATGTGCCTGAAGTATTAAGCATGATCTGTACTTTATCTGAGAATGCTGCAAGAGTGCGTGGTACAGCAGATACAGCAATTCCCAGCTTGAGAGCTTCTTTCAGCACAGTCATTCATTTTTAGCTGTTGTTTAACAAAAGCTGTGACCACCACTTTCTTTATTCACACCCACCTTTTTCCTGACATATTTGCAAAACTCCCCAAGTTGCACCACAAATACAGCAAGAAATAATCTCTAGGATGATCAACACTATTTGCATATTGTAGATAGTTTTCTACACTACTATTATGTCTCTTTGAGGAACCTATTTCTGGAACCTACTTGTGTACAGAAAATATTTGATTTCCTTTATCCGTCCACTCTCACCTATTGGAAACCTGCAAGAAGAAGTTGTGACTTGCTCACACAGGGAAAGGCAAACTGACTAACTCAGAATTTGGGTAGGAGAGATACACATATGTGTATGTTTGTACATTTTTTTTTTCTGATGTCTGCACTTCAAAATAAAGCAAAATTCTCTTTCTTTTAGTCAGGTGAGTCGGTTACCAGTATGAGATGAACAGAATTTTCCCAGTAGTCTTTAAGGTCTAGAGTGAACAGACATCTTTTTTCAGCCATGTTGAGTTTCCATTTTCTCCTGCTTTCCTTCTCTCCAACAAAAATTAATAGTTTGGACCTTAAGTGATTCACAGGTCACATGGAATTTTGACTCTGGCAATGAGAATTGTACAGCACTACCCTATATTTAAATATTTTTAACAAACTTTTGTTCGAAAGCATTGATTCTAAAGTATGTTTAAAAAATGATGGCTGAAGTTAAGCACAATGAAACATGCTAAAGTGTAGATGCGTAACTTCCCAGTATGTTACTAAACACTGTTCTTAATACACATCAATCTCAGGTGCACATCAAATCACAAATGGTCAATTTTCAGAGGCCTTAAGCACTTAAAAATCTCTTGCACCAATAAAAGCTGGTTATACAGCATACTTGTCTGTCCATCCAAAATTTTATACATATATATATGTATGCATGTTTAAATTATTTAATTTTTATGGTACTGAAGAAGCTCATTGATTCATGTATAAGTAACACATGCAACCGTGGTACATAGGTGGAGGCTACAAAGTGGTGAGGAAACACACAAGTTGTCAAATTGTGTGATTAGTGTGTAACAGAAGTCACTCAAAGAGAGGCAAGATTACACCACTCTTATCCATATCAGAAAGTATTTCATTCAACTGCTGGTCCTTTTGGGTCAGTCTGAAACCTCTAGTCACTAAATAACACTTTACTCCACAGGTATTTTTGATGTAAATTGGGCTACCTGTAGTGTAAAATACTATTCATGAGAAATAAGGGAACCATAAGGCCCATTGACTTCACTAAGTCTTACTAGTAAGAAAAAGGAAAAAAAATATTACGCACTCCTAATAAGAGTGAGAAAATTTGGATCTTACTGAGAAAGAAATTATTTATTTGCTATTAAATATTTATAGAATCAATTGGATGTACTAAGTAATAATATAATATTTAGCATGTATATACATCTCCATAGATATATAGTATGTACACACACACATATATATATATATAAAGTTTTAATAACAGGTTCCTGTTCGAGAATTGTGCCATTAAACAGTTGCCGAGAAAATGAGAACGAAGAAATGCAGTTCCATTGTATGAATTACATAGTGTGAGATTTTCATGTTTCAAAAATATATCTGTAAAAACTAATGGGAACATTTGTTAGAGGACCCTTGCACAGTTGTTTACCTTCCCTCTACTGAGGAAATGAAGAAAACTGCTTAACTGGATTGACTAACTAAAAGAGATGTTAAAGCAGCTGGATTTTGTTTCTTTTCTTTTTGCCATTGCGTACACCTTTGATTCCTAACTGTGTAATTTACATATGCAGACACAGGTTTCTTGGAGTGATTAAGGATATAGTAGATCCAGAGAGAGGGCTGATCCTTTACTATATCTCCTTAAGTCTGCAGTTTAAATTTTACATGAGGGGGAAGTACAGGACCAGACATAAAGTAGTGTCTGCATTCTAAATGCAAATTTTATATAAAATTTACTCCAGGGATGTGGAGATGGAGAATACAAAATGTATTTTAGTAATGCAAAAGTACAGTGAAGAGGATCAATTTTCCCCTCTAGCTACTTTAAATCTGAGCCTTTTCTAAATAGAAACCAACTACACTGTTTCATACTGTGTGTTTTGGCACTACAACTACAAAATATAGTATCAATAAGTCTGTTTGAACAGGTTCATTAGGTAAAACTGAATGTTTTCTAATCTACTGACTAGACCATCCAAACATCTGAAACACTCTGCGTAGATATTGAGGGAAAACAAAACCAGTATTAGATATACCAGTATGTGTTATGAGGAGTTTCAGTTAACATTTTCCATAGCTGTCATAATGAAAACTCTTATAGAAACCACAACACACTCTTTTAAGGGAGGAAATTCCTCTTTTAGCTTTATATAGATTTCAGGAAAAGAAAAAAATCATGATTGATCTTATACACTGAACACTGTAAAAAAGAAGGAATCATATTTTCCATAGGGATTTTACACTACAATCGAAACTTTACTATTCAGTAGCATCAGTACATTAATTAATTGCTTTATATAGACATTACATGGCTGTAGGAAAGTATAATTTTCTGTCCTTTAGTAACCATTACACTTGTCAGTAGGAAAAAAATGTGGAGTGGTTTTTTTTAAGCTTTCTGACAACTCCATTTTACAGTAAAAAAAAAAGTTGACATTACTTAAACAAGTGTCATGGAAAGTTATTTGTTTTTTAAAGCATGAATAATAAATCAAATTATCTCTGGTTGTGCCCTAACCTAAACTCTTTCCTAATGTGTCACTTTTTGTTAAAATCAATTTCAGATTTTAAGTATTGCTCCACTCACCTAATTGATAGCAACACAAATTCATGATAGGAATAAAATGAAATTGTTTCTGTGACACAACTCAGTAGTCGCTTGAGGATTAGTTTACAGTGACCTTGTACAGGTAGTCTTTTTTTTTCTTTTTTGTCTTTTCTTTTTTTTTCCTGCTTTTTTTTTTTCCAGCTACAAATATTCCATTTACAGGTCATCGGTTATTTGAATTTTGGTTTGTTAAACTGCCAATTACCAATGGCCATTTCTACTGAGTTTAAAATGTTAGACACAGCTGGCAACTAGAACATTTGGTGCTCACAGATCACAGGGTATGGTAACTCCAAGGTAGTATGAATCTTCTTTAGGCACATCAAGTGACTACAGCGCAACTTCTTTCCCACTAGCTGCATACACAAAATGAGTCTGTGTCACTTCTGATACACTCAGCTCATTCCCCTATGACTCAGAACAGCATATTAAAGGAACCACAGGATAAAACAGATATGACATTTCAAATATATTTAATAGTCATTATCCAGAGCCTGCTTTCAATTCGAACGTTAAAAATCACTTTGGAACATACCTGTAGTGTTTGAACATTAAGCTGCATTAATCATGAAGTAATACTTTAAATTAAATCAACTGGAGCCAATTTCTGCCCTCACCTTCACTCTGCAAGTTCACTGCTCTGAAATAAATCTTCTGAGTTTGGACTTTAAACTACCTGCTAAAAATTAAGTCATTCTTTGATTAGTACTCTATATCCAATGGTCCAAATTCTGCCATTTCTCACATTCACAAAAGTCAGTAGAGGACAGTGTGGATATAACTGGCAGCAGAATGCAGCCCAGCTATAATTTCTAAATGAGCTTTGGTAGAAGACAGAGTGTGTAAGTCTTTCACTATAAAGCAATTAACAATGTTGACTCAGGCTACTGGAAATCTGACTAGTTGTTTTTCTAGTTTATGACAGAATGTGAGTTTTGTTAACATTTGGGGGTAGGAGGGAATCACCACATACATTTTCTTTCTATTCAACTAAGCAGAATTTTCAGCACTGAAAGTTTAGTTGTTTATGAGGAGAGGAGGAGGCAATGGGGCCCCAATGATACTGTCAAAAAATATATTTATGGATATATATTCTAAAGAAGGAAATTAAAAAAATTGAAAACATTTGTTTTGGAAAGATAGCTCATACTTATATACAAGATTGGAGGGCTATAATACACTGTTGCAATAGATGTCCTCAGTGTGCAGTTTCTTCCCTGTCCTGTCAGTTACTGCAGGCGATATGACCGCTTTAGAAATACCCACCTCTTCTCCACCCCAAACCAAAGAGAAGTGAAACCTGTGGAAGTGCCCACCTCTGTCTGCTGGTCCTCTGGGGAAATACCCCAGCACGCCTCAAAAATACTAAACTCCTGTCCACACTCTCACATGCACCTCTTTGGCACTGCCGTAACACTGTGTTTCAATGGGCATTTTCTTTTGAATCACACGGGAAGCATCAACGTGACAGCAGAACCAGACCCACCAGATATGGTCTGGTTCCACTTTCATTAAGTCCACCTCTCTTTAGTGACTTGTGTTGGTCCCTTCAGTGGTGTCTTACAGCAGATTTCACTGCAGACAAAAGGGAAAGTTAAACCAGTGTCTAAAGTGAGGTCCAGGGTATTCTAAAAGTCTCCTACCTGAATTATGGACATCCGGCTCGGGGGAGCCTCGCTGGCGTTAGTCCCTTGCCCTGTGAAGCTGGTGTGGCAGCCCACATGTCCCTGGGGTACAGTCAGGTTGTTGGAGGCGGGCTTCAGGTACATCACCTCAGACCTGGGAGAGCTGAGGGGCAGGCGGGTCTGGTAGTCAAAGTACATGGGTGAGGTGGCCAGGGATGGGCTGCTCACCACGTTCATGACATTGAGGGGACCCCGGCTGTCCTCGCCCTCACTGGGCACCAGCATAATGTCATTCTTGCTGATCTTCTTCTTCTTGCCCTTGCCCCCTCCACTGCCACTGCCTCCTCCTCCCCCGCCACTGCCTCCCCCTCCTCCCAGCTGAGGGTGGCTATACTCAGCAATGCGACAATTATAGGTGCGGATCTCCTTGTTCTCTCGCTTGCACTTCACAGCAATAGTGATCATGGCAGCCAATAAGATGATGGAGACAGTGCTCAGTGTCACAATCAGTGGCAGCGACAAGTCCCAGTGTGGCCGCCGATGCTGCTCGCCATTCACCTGTGGCTCCCCCCCCCCC
>VZRS01012472.1:0-26391 GCA_013398055.1 Ifrita kowaldi
TATATATGTATATTTATGTATATATAAATAAAATTTCTCACAGCTTCACCTTAAGGTTGGTTAAATATATCAGTTACACACACGCACACACTGGGTTACTTGAACAAAGTAATGGATGTCTGCTGGATACACAGAGGTCTCTATCAGGAGGGAGCCTGCTGCAGCTCTGGTCAGGAACCTCATTTCTCTGATTTCTAAATACAGAAGAAGGAAGATAATGCAGAGGGCATTGGAGCAACTGAATTATTTATGGTCTTGTTTCAGGTCTGTGGCTATTGCAAATTTTCTGCCATTTTATGATGAAGTAGTAATATCTCCCAATTGTGCTGAAAGACCTGGATTCTTAGAGTTGATCATATTTGGTCTGACTCCTGTGAAGCACCAAAAGGACTATCAAAATGCACTGGTTTTCAGTAAGTGACAATTTCTGGCTTTTCTTTATGAGCACACTCCAGTGAAAGAGTGTGAGGAATGCAGCTGTGGCTGTATTCTGGGTGTTTGGGCAGTGATCTTTGTGACACCCCCTGCACAGGCATGATCCCTCCCTCTCGGCAGCCCTCCAACTCACCTGGCCTTCAATATCTCGGCTTTTGGCTCGCAGCTTGTTAACCTGACCTTCGGCAATATCGGCTCGTTCTTTCGCCTCTTCCAGCTCGTGCTGGGCCTTGCGGCATCGCGAGAGGTTGATGTTTGCCTGTTCTTCCTGCAAGTCAGACAGCATCGTCACAAATGACACTGCCCTGTTGCCACTGACACCTGTGGCTGTGCCACGGTAGCATCGCCTGTGTTGGCCTCACATCCCCGCACTGCCAGTACTCTGTGTGTTTATAGCTGGTACCGTCCACGACGCGACCACTCGGGGGGCAGAACAATTACCCCACGCGGTTCCAAATGGGAAAATGGGCTTGTGTGGCTCCAAAAATGCAGCAGTTCTGGGATAACTACAGCTACACCCTCTCTGTTGTGAGCCATAAGTCTTCATAAGGTAAAGAATATTCAAAGTCAGTGGCCATAGCTGTCCTTTCAAACTCAGGATTCAACTATTTTAATGATCTAGGGAGCCCACCTTTCAGAAATCTCTACCCAGGCCCCACTGAAAAGAGTCCTCCACTCACAGCTTCCTCAGCCTGCTTCTTGTACGCTTTCACTTTTAACTGCAGCTTGTCCACCAGGTCCTGGAGCCGAAGAATATTTTTCTTATCTTCTTCAGACTGTAGGAAGTGAAAACCATGTCAGCCTCGGAAGATGAACCAAGGTGATCCATGTGGGAGGGCAGAGGATTTGCAGTACCTGGTAGGTGAGCTCCTTCAGCCTCCGTTCGTACTTGCGAGCTCCTTTCAGGGATTCTATTCCTCGCTTCTGCTCAGAATGAAGCTCGTTTTCTAACTCATTAATCTGAAACACAGAATCACGGCCAAGATGGCAAGCTGCCCAGAATGGCTGCTGATCCTGCTGCAAGGTTCTGTGGACTAAGGCTGCAGAGAAAGTGGCAGAGCAGGGCAGCTTCCTGCAGCTGCTTCTTGGGTCTAGACTAGCTAAAATATGCTCACTATGTTATGTTAGTGATGACATCGTGTGTAAATCCATAGGTGTTTATAAAAGGAACTTAGCTGTGCACACCTAGAGCATTTATGGTCAAAATTAGGCTTAAATCTGTCAGAGGATAGGAAATTGAAACAGGGAAGGGAGGGTTCTATGATTGTTCACCAGGTAAATGGGGAAAATCTGTTTCATTTTCATCTTTCATTTGTTATCTTTGAGAATGTCAGTGGCATATACTATTTAGGGACAGCATGGAAACCTGGCTGCTGTCTGTTCCCTTTCTTCTCGTCCAGCTTCCACAGGCATTAAATCAGAGGTGTAAGGTGGCTTATCTATGCCTGTGCCCCTTTGAAAACCTGCTGATTTCTACCCACTTTTCGAACCTTTTACCAGCTGCCTCTACAGCCTTCCATGGAGCAGGTTTCAGAATTTCACTGCCCACTTGGTAAAGTATTTATTTTTATTTATTTAAAAGGTGAAAATGTGCTGGTCTCTCCAAATGGCAGAGTCCCAGTCTTGTTTGTCAATACTCATAAAGCTTTGTCTTTCAGATCCTTCTTGAGTTGCAGAGACCAGAACTGCACGTGGTATATTTAATATAGTGGCAAGAAAATGTTGCCATACAACTCTGTCTTGTTCTCAGCGCCTTTCCTAATGAAGCCAAATCTTTTTTCTGTTTTAGGTTTTTGCTTCTATTGCACGTTTAACAGCTTCTGAAGTGTCCATTACCAGTCCCAAGTCCATCCCCAAGCAAATATGTTTTAAATTACTTTTCCCTAGACCAAATTACCATCTATGCCTTCCTGATGTCCATCTGCCCCCATTTTTGCCCACTCAGTTTTTTTGAGGTCATTCTCAAGTTCATCACCCACAGTGCCATGTTTGGCTACTCAGCATAGCTCTCATCAAACCTGCTGGGAGTACCTGGGGCTCTCCCTTGTTTTCACCCTGCCAAGAGGTTCCAGCAACCAAGGGCCCCATCAGAAACTTCACCTTAGCCTACCCAAGTCTTCACCATACCCTGGCCTCCAGCTTCTGCAGCTGCTTCTTCCCTCCCTTCAGTGCCAGCTGCTCGGCCTCTTCCAGACGGTGCTGCAGGTCCTTCACGGTCTGGTCCAGGTTCTTCTTCATCCTCTCCAGGTGGGCACTGGTGTCCTGCTCCTTCTTCAGCTCTTCTGCCATCATGGCTGCCTGGTTGTGGTGCACAGTTATGTCACAAATATCCCCATCCCAGCAGTTCTGTGTGCCTGGGAGCAATGCCCAGCTTCACACTGGTCAGTGGCTCTGCACGTTCTCAGTCAGTGCCCATGGCCCTGCTATGGCTCTGCCATACAAACAGGATCACTCTTTCTCAAAGTCTCTATTTCTAAAACTGCTCCACCTTAGAGAACAGACAGGGCTGATATAAAGAAAAGAATAATCAACGCGTGTGAGTGGCTTGGTACCAAAGTTCTATTTTCTAAGTTACTCAAAATGGAAGTATCTTGAAGTACCACCAACTAGCACTCTGCATCTCTGGACTTCCTGGTGATTTTGTGTATCTGCCTATTTGCTGCCTAAATTTGCCAAAGTCAGACTTCTAAGCAGTTTTTGCCAATCAGATGACCCCAAATACCTCAAACTGCACTGAAAAGCTTATGCCTGCTGAGATCCTCAGAACCTGGGATGGATAGCTGTCACCAGTGTGGCAGAGCAGAGAGGTCAGAGATCCTGCAGCACTGCTGCTGGCGGGCAGTCAGGACTAAACACTGGTGCACCAGGACTTGATGCAATAGTGTCACCATTTTCTGTTTAATTTTCCTATATCTTTCCTAGATGCTCCTAGGTATTGTTACTTCTGATAACGTAGAACCTGTAGCCTTATTTAAATGAAGCCTTTAAATTCTCTCTTTTTATTTCTTACATGTCTAGCATTTGCATAGAATTGTGTATGATTTTAGTCCTAATTTCTGCTTTTCTGTGCTGTGCCTAGACAGGCCTTTGTTTCAATCTACTCTATGACAATTTTGCCACCATCTGTCCTATCCTGTCTACTACATTTACTCTGGAAGCAAAAGTGAATGGGGATGGAGAACGGGAGAGAGAATGCCTCTTCAATACAGACAGCTAGCAGGACATGAGAACCCTTTCTGAAGGGGTCTTCTGTGACAAGCAGCAGGGAAAAGGCTGCATGAGGCCCATGTGGGAAGGATTGTGTGTCACAGGTGTTTTCTGTTGAAGAATTGGTTCTCCTCCATCTGATTGCTGCCTTTTTAAAGTGTAAAAGTGACTGTGGCAGTACAAAATGCAAGGGAGGCAAGCAAGAGGACTCACATCTGTGATCGCTTTCTTTGCTTTCTCCTCTGCATTTCTGGCTTCCTGAATGCTGTCTTCAACTTCAGTCTGTAAATGAGTTATGTCCACCTCCAGTCTCTTCTTGGTGTTGAGGAGGCTTGTGTTCTGTAGGGACAGTGAGCAGACAAAATCATTCCCACCCCATTTGTGCCACTCTCACATGCCTGCAGTAATCTCCTGTACCAGGAGATGCCAAATACCTGTGAGTGGAGCAGCTGAACTCTCTCACTGGCATCCGTCAGCTCCTGCTCAGAAACCTTCCGGGCTCGCTCGGTCTGCTCCATGGCAGCTCGCATCTCCTCCATTTCTGTTGTCATCAGGTTGTTCCTACGCTCCACGATAGCAAGCTGCTCTTTCAGGTCATCATTCTCTCTCAAGGCATCATCTAAATGGAGCTGGGAATCCTTAAAAGGTGAAAGCACCATGAGACCCAGAAGCAAGCAGAGGGAATGGCAAAGACCCACGGGACAGCAGCCTTGTGGTCCCTACCTTGAGCTGCCCTTGCACAGCTTTAAGGTGCTTCTGTGTCTCTGCTGCCTGGCAGTTGGCATGGCTCAGCTGTATTTCCATGTCGTTCAGATCTCCTTCCATCTTCTTTTTCAGCCTCAAAGCATCATTTCTGCTTCTGACCTCAGCATCCAGCATGGTCTGCATAGACTCCAGCACCCTCTGGTGATTCCTCTTCAGCTGTTGAATTTCCTCATCTTTCTCTGCAGTCCTTCTATCAACATCTGACTTCACCTGGTTCAGCTCCAGCTGAACACGTAGGATTTTCCCCTCTTCATGCTCTAAAGAGCCCTGTCAGGGTTGAAATATTATCATTTGTGTCTGTGGTGTCCATTGCTGGGAAATGGGCATGCAGAAATGTGACCCTTGGCAGCTGGGAGGGCAGGCGTGTTTGCCTTACCGTGGGCCTTTAGAGAAGACCAAGCACTGAAAGAGCTTTCCATGGGAGCAAATTCAAACAGATGGTGCAAAATGAGCTCAATTTTAGACTGGGACCAGGGGTTTTTTGTGCATGATAGCACAGCAAGGAATGCCACGTTGGTATGGCTGAGGAGCACTCCCTGTGCTGTCTCACTGCACCTTTGGGACAGTTTCAGGAAAAGCAGGAGTATAAAATATACACCCAAATTTTCTCCATTCTTGATTTCTCTAAAAGAAAGCCCCTTATTGAGGACACTTACCTCTGCTTCTTCTAATGCTGCTTGTAGGTCACACTTTTCTTGCTCTATTTGCTTCTTTGCTTTCTCCAGCCCATGATTTGCTTTTCCAGACTCAGCAATCTGTTCAGTCAGATCAGAAATTTCCTCTGCAACCAGAAAACACATACTCAGTTCCTCTCAGATAGTGTGATCAGTGGCACCTGCAATTGCTCTTTGGCAGTGGGAGTGACAGAAGAGGCTCTGATGTAATGGGATGTAACAGTGAGAAGAAATAATACGTCTTGTCTTGTGTGCAATCTTTATTTCTGATAACCTGCACATCCCAGTTCAGTGTGCAATCTGAAAATGAGAGGGACCAACTGAAGTGAGCTCAGAAAATAACGTCAACTTCCTCTGGGTAGTGAAATGACATCTCCAGAGACAGTCGTGTTTGATTGATCTCTTTATGCTTAGACAACCCCCAGTGATCATTCAGTTCACAAAAAGGATCTGACTTGTGCTTCCTTTATATAATTAGTTGCATGATCCTCCAATAACCAGGAGACACACAACAGCCCTCCAGATTGTTTCTAGTGGCAGTGACTGAAGTAATCTGAAAAAACCGAGTATCATCATAATTTTTGTCTCTTCTGTTAACTTGGTCCCTATCCATGCATAGGATTACAATGATGTGAAGGAGGGGGAACATCCTGAGGAAGCAGGATGCTGTAATGAGCTATAAGCTTGTGCTTGCAGGTGACTTTATGGTCAGCTGAACAGGAAAGAAAGTCACCACCTTCATGGGAAAATCACAAAGAGCAAAACCCTGGGAAGAGGCAGAGCTCTGGTAGTCCAGAAATGTGGAAGCATCTAAGGGCTCAGGGTGAATCTAAGCTGACAGACATATGAACTTACGCTGGAGGTTCTTGTTCTCCCGTCTGACAGTCTCAGCCTGGTCAAGCATTTCTTCGTAGGCGTTCTTCATGCGGAAGATCTCGGTGCTGAGAGAGCGAGACTCCTTCTGGGCAGCCTCCAGCTCAGTCTGACTCTCCTGGTACTTCTGCTTCCATTCAGCCAGGATCTGGAGTGACAGGAGAAGAACAGACCATTCTGAAACACTCCCATCTCTGCACCTTTGGGTGACACCTCTCGGGTGACAAGAACCCAAGAGGCCTGGCCTATCTTAACCAGTCTTCTGCTTTGAACTGTCCTCTGCCTGTGACAATCAACTCCCTGTGATGCATACTCTGGTTGTTTTGGTGGAATCTACTTAAATTTGCCTCTTCAGCCAACACCAGTGCATGCCCCAAGCTATCAGGCAGGAGTTTGGTTTGACACCAGCGTGGACATAACGTGGTTGGTCTGAAAAAGGATGTGTGAGACTTCACAGTGTTGCAGGAGCCAGTGGTCCTGGACTAAACCCACCAAGAAAGGTCATATTCTACCAATCCTCTCCTGAGTTTGATACCACAGACCTGTTGGATCCTTTTTCAGCACAGTCTTTTCAGTCACACAAGGGTAGGCCAAGACACAGGGTTGTGCAACATCACTTGGTCCAACAGTGCAGATTCTTTTGAATGTTAGTAAGGGCAGTGAAGGCTGGAACTTTACATGAGCCTGAAGCTCTGCCTAACCCCAGGGTTAGGCTAGCTGACTAGTGGCAGGGCTTGTTAGCTTGCATGTGAGTACTCATTCTGTTTGACCAGTCTCCCTTGTGAAGACTTCATGCCTTTTAAAACTATCAGAAGGCTACTTTATTATTTGCTGTGGCCACCTGGGGTTGCTTACACAGTGATTTTATCTTTACCATATGTCCCATTATGGGGTCCTCACCATAACTTTGCTTTGGGTAAGATGCAGTTTATTTTACTGTGAGTGCAGAACTTCGATAATTTCAGAATTTGTCTTGTCCTATCAAACATCTCATGATGTTTAGATCTGGCATGGTCTTCTGAACAAACCTTGTCAAAATTCCTCTGCTTTTTATCAAATGCTGCACAGACTGCATGTGACCTCTCCACGTCAATCATGAGGTCATCCACTTCCCCCTGCAGTTTCTGCTTTGTCTTCTCCAGTGAAGCACACTTTGCATTGACAGCCTCAATCTGCTCCTCTGATTCCTGCAGGCGCTGGGCCAGCTTCTTCCTGCAGGATGGGACGTTCAGCACTGAGAAAAGGGAAATTCTGACCTTCTCAGGAAAAGGACATGAAAGGAGTTTGGAATGGGACAGATGGGCAGAGAGAGCAATATATGGTGCTGCGGTGCCGGGAGCCTGGGGTGGCACAGCACTCTGAAGTGGTGCATGGAACGGGAGAATACATACCCAAAAATGTACTGTACCAATGTGGAGAGGGACCAGAAATAAGCTTTCAATACCGACAGTGTAAAGAATGTGCTTTTTCAACTGCTCTGATTAACTCAATGCACTGGAATTCTCCTTTATGTAGATACCCCTAAGCCTCTACCCCTCCTCTCCTTTAAATATCTACTCACTCCCCTTTTCACTTCTAATACATTACAAAGCACGCTGCTCTGCATATTCCCACTACAAACATATTCTGGTTTCCTTCAGTTCTTCTCTCATTATGCTTAAATATCCTTCTACTTCCTCCAAGCCATCCCTCCACGTACTTGGCCTCCTCGAGCTCCTCCGTGCGCTGAATCGCGTCCGTCTCGTATTTGGTTCTCCACTGGGCCACTTCGCTGTTGGCCTTGGACAGGGCGCGCTGCAGCTCCCCCTTGGCCTCCTGCTCCTCCTCATATTGTTCCCGGAGCAAGTCACAGTCGTGGCGAGCGGACTGCAGGGCGTGGGCCAGGGCGTTCTTGGCCTTGGGAGTTAAAATTATACAAATTGTCAGAACGCCAACAATTTGTGACTGGATATTTCACCCGTAGTTTGATAAAATATTCTTATCTCCCTGTCCATGTGCTACAGCTGCTTGGGGAACAGAAGGAGCAAAATGAGTAACGTTAGGGACTCTGTGTTTCAGACTTAATGTTGTTAAACAAGGTCAGGTGCTTGCCCATCTTGTCTGGGATAACACTTCTCAAACGCATCTGCACCAAGTGTTTCAGGCAGAGGCAAAATAAATCCATCAACAGACAAGGTGCAAGCACTCCTGCTCTATTTCCTTTTTTCTCCCTTGCTTTGCCTCAGGGATTTCCAGCAGCAGTACTAGGTATGGGCACAGAGTTCACTTCCCTCATGTTTTTGAAGTTCAGAAGGCATGATGAGAAGGGCTTAAACTGCCTTGTTTATTTAATTTTTAGTGTCTCCTCTCTGTGTTGTATTCCAAGGCAAAGTTCAAAATTTTCACTGTTCTGATGTCTCTTCTCTGAGGAGAAACCTAATTTATTTTTTTAGCGTATTGATTTATTTTAAAATTTGTTGTTCCAAATGAAAGCAAGTCACCTTATTTTCTTCCTCTAGTTGTCTCTTCAGCTCTTCAGTCTGCTGAGTGAAAGTATGTTTGCCTCGAGTTAACTGAGAAATCAAGGACTCCTTCTCCTCCAGTTGCCGAGTAAGTTCACCTAATGAGAAAACATTGATTTTTTTTTTATATAGAGATATGAGACATAAAACAAATGAATGTGAGCAGCCAGCCATGTAGAAAGTGATTATAAGATATAATGTGCTAAACTGAAGGGAGAGTAGCAATTGCATTCCCACCGATGGGAAAAGCTGTTGAAGAGAAATGCTGTGCTGGCATCAAAGAAAAGAAGATGAACTGAGCACAAACTCACATGTCCATTTTGACTGACAGTACTCCTTCTGGTTTGGCTGTATGTTTCCTTGGGTAGAGTTTCTATGACTGCCACCAGGAGGAGATTCTACATTCTGAGTTTTGCTCAGCTCACCAAGTGGTGAGTATGTTACAAAACACACAGACATTCAGGCAGCATATTTAATTACTTGACACTGGAGTATTCCATTGCATCAAGGGACGCACCGTTCTCAGTCTGCAGGCGTGTTTTCTGTGTGTTCAGATCGTTAATTAGCCGCACATGTTCATCATCTTTGGCTCTGACTTCACTGAACTGGTCCTCAAGAGCTCGGCACATCTTTTCCAGATTGCTCTGTGAAGAGACAGAAAACACATCCCTCAGCTCATCCAGCTGTTCAGAAGAACAATGCTAACAATGAGAAATTCTTCTTCCTGTGCAGCGACCTTGGCTTTAGAGACAGACTCCATGTTACTGGCCAAGTCATCAATCTCCATCTTCAGCTCGCTCTTCTCCTTCTCCAGCTTCTGCTTCACGCGTTGCAGGTTGTCGATCTGCTCCCCCAGCTCAGCTGTGCTGTCCGCGTGCTTCTTGCGCAGGGCGGCAGCCGTGGCTTCGTGCTGCAGCGTGGCCTCTTCCAGGTCACGGCGCATCTTCTGGAATTCTGCCTCACGCTTCTTGTTCATCTCTACCTGAGCTGCTGTTGCTCCTCCTGCTTCTTCCAGGCGCTCGCTGATCTCCTCCAGCTCCCTCGACAGGTCAATTCTCTGCTTTTCAGACTTGGCACGGATAGCACGTTCAGCCTCAATTTCTTCCTCCAATTCCTCTATCCGAGCCTGTGAGAGTTAATTGGTGAAAAGAGGACTTTTGAATGGACAGGTTTAAAATTATCACCAAGGAATAAAGAGCAAACATTCACATCCATTAATACAAGCATAGAAAGAGAAGTACGGCTAGAAATGTCACTGTATTGTGTCCTAGGAGAGGTAATATTCAGTTTTGGAACAATAGTGAATGTAAAATCTGATACTTTGTTTGATGTTATAGCTCAGAATGGATTTATTATTTTGTGAAGGCTTTAGAACTGCACTTTCCTAAAGAAATAGAGGGAGTGTCGCTGGAAAATATGAAGGAATGTGAATTTTTGAGAAATTTCCCAGAAGTCAGGCCAAAACAAAGCAGTGTCCTTTCTCCATCAGCAAACAGGATGGAAGGAACTTCAAGATGAGCAATCATGGGATAATAGCACTGAACAGAGCTCTCTTCCAGGTTCTGCATTTAGAAGGTGATCTTTGTCCTGATCATGACACATCATGTCACATTCTGTTGTTTTCTTAGAAAAGTGATTCTCAGTGGCTGCACATCTGTGACATTTTCAAAGCCTGCCACAATGTTCATTTAAGAAATTTCCTACATAGTCATGTATGATTAGAGGCCAGAGCTTCTGTAAAAGTGCCCTGAGATGGGAACAGCATCGAGAGTCCCACATTAATGGTATTCATGTGAGGGAAAATATTTTTGTAGAATAATCTAAGAATAAACACCTATTTATTCTAAGAAATTTGTGCTTGCTACTAAAATTATTAATAACTCCTAGACTTTACCTGGATCTCCTTAATTTTCTTTTGCAGCTGAGAACTTTGAGCCTGCTCATCTTCAACTTTACTTTGCAACTGGCTAATTTCAAAATCCTTTCTGTTAAAGAACAAGAAGGCAAATTCAGTATGGTTAGGATAAAACATGGATTTCAGAATTCAGAGCATAAGAAGTCAGTGTAATACTTCTTTAGCCTTTCATCCATTTGTTGCTTATCATTTTCCAGATCCATGATGGAATCCTGAGACATTTTCAGATCACCCTCCAGTTTTCTCTTTGCTCTCTCAAGGTCCATTCGCAGCTTCTTCTCTTGTTCCAGAGATGCTTCAAGCTAAAACACATAAAACATACTTTGAAACACGTAAGTTATACTTTGAAACACATAATTTATACTTTGAAAGTAATTATTCTTGATTTTAAAATCTAACTAAGTTGGAAATTGATGAATAGAGAAAATAATCAGGGCATCTCCCCGTGTGCTGCACTCTTACAGTGAGACCTGATCTGCCGTGGTGATTTAGTTTCAGACATTGAGCTGTGCACAGCTTGGCTGTGCACAGTTGAAATACCAGTTTTTGAAAAAACAGGAGTGAAATTTTTCCAGTAGCTGCAGTTTCTAGCACATAGACTGCTAAATATGGACAAATTCCCAGTATTCATAACTTCCTGGAGCATATGCACACACAAACAACTCTGCAGCAACCTTCGAACTGTCACAGGTCTCCTGCTCCAGCTAATGGGTTAAATCAGGTCACAAAAGTCCACAGTGCTGAAATACCTGGTGATGAACATGAAAGATGTGCTGGATTCCACAATTCCCTGTCAATTAGCAACGATTTATTAGCTGAAATTATTAGAGCTGGCTTGTCTGCTTTAGGTGTTGTTTATACTCCCAGCTACAGATTTTTAGTTGGCTGTAATCTGTCACAGTGTACATATACACAACCCAAAAACCTTTACTTACATCGTCCACTTGCTGCTCCAGTTTGGTCTTGGCTTTGGCGAGGGTGCTGACTTTGTCTTCCTCAACTTGCAAGTCATCCAGTGTCTGCTGGTGGGCTTCCTGGAGGGCCTTTTTCTCCTTAGTGAGCTTGGAAATATTTTCATCCAGAGCTGCCATCTCTTCAGTGAGATTCTTTACCTGTCAAGACAGCCAGCATCCATCCCATGAGGGGATGCCTTGAGAAATGGCAGACTGAGAACACAGTGAGTGCATCCTTGCAAAACCTTGCGTGGATGTAGTCAAGATGTTCTCTGCAGAATATTTCTATTGATTGTAATGAGGGCAGCAGCATTTATCATGCCTGAGAGGCTCATCTCCCTGATCCTGCAATGGTAGAAATTCCTGCTTTAGTTGCTTTTGATCCCCAACCCTATCCCACTAAATTTCATAGTGAAACGTGCTAGATTTTCACTTGCCTCTGCAAGTCTTTCCCATTGGGATTTACAAAAGCCCTCTGAGCTGCTCTTGCTCAAGGAATGTCTTTCCTGCATAGGATATATTTGCTACGAAAACAGCTGTAAATTCTCAGCAAGTCAGGTTCTTTATAAAGAGATAATCAAGTGCTAAGCGTAGCCAAAAATATGTTAAGTTTTCCATAAAAGTGAAACAAACCATGATAACATCACAAAGAACCTTAACAGAAAAAATTCTCTCAGCTGAGTAAGTGAAAATACCTCTCTCCTATGCATTGGACACGTCTCACTCCTATTCAGAGCACTTACAGGTGACTACAGTTTTCCACAAAACTGACAAGCTGTATAGGAGCTCTGTCTGGGGAAGAAAAATTCCCTGATTCCTCGGTCACCTTATTCTCTGTTGCATGCTTCTCCTTTTCCACTTTGGCCAGAGTCATCTCAAGGTCATCAATATCTTTCTTCAGCTCCGAGCACTCATCTTCAAGTTTCCTCTTCTTTGCTGTCAGTTCAGCATTTGTCTCTTCTTCATCCTCCAGTCTTTCATTTAGTTCTTTAATTTTAGCTTCTAGCTGGATTTTACTTTTAATGAGTCCTTCACATCTCTCTTCAGCATCAGCTAGATTTTCACTCTCCTGTCAGAACACATTGAAGGTGCATTATATTTATCATAAAAATGATAAAAGACAGTTAAGACCCTTGGTGAGTGAAACAATACAGGGGTTTTTTTGAAACTCAACTGATTCGAAAGCACATGGAAACAAGTGACAGGTCCACTTGCACCAGACTGCTCTTGGCCACGTAATGTTTTATTACCTTTTGGAACCTGACAGGTGCAATTTCAATCTCTTTTCAGCAGTATTCCAGAGAAAAGCAGGTTCCACAGTTTTCAGTCCTGCCTCTGACAGAAAAGCCCTCCTGCCCTGGCTCTGTATTATAATGGCAGCAGATGTGGAAACAGCCTGTATTTCATCCAGAATCAGACACCACTATGAGGGGCACATTACATATACTGTAGAATGTCTGATTCTTCCCCTGGTGATGGCGTTGGAACTTCCTGCATTCCTACTGGTGTTTGGTGTATGTTTTGCACCTTGCTTAGGTGTAAGTGACACGAGCAGAGACAAAGCAGTGGAGGCTTTGTCCCTGTTATGTGCCCTCCTCCAACTCACAATGGAAAAGAGGAGAAAAAGAGCAGCAGAGGAAGTGGAGTGAATCTGAAGATGGAGGTTACTCACAGACTGAACCTGAAGCTGCAGGTCATTCTTCTCTTGCAACAGGGTCACCATTTTCTCCTCCAACTCCTTCCGCTTTGCCTCAGACTTTGCAAGCTCTTCCTTTGTTTTCTCAAACTCTTCCTTCATGTTGGCCATCTCCTTCTCAGACTCTGCACTCTTCAGCAAGGGCTTGATCTTGAAATACAGCTTCATCCATGGCCAGTGTTTGACATTCATGAATGCACGAATGTTGTACTGGATGATATAAATAGATTCTCTGAAAACACATGAAACCAGTTTGTGAGGGTGGTGAGGCTCGAGCTGGAAACATACTCTGATTATTTGCCACACAGCATCAGCATTTACCTCAAGAATGTTTGCACAAGACTTTATCCTCACCTCCCTTGCTTTTATTAAAGAGTCATTTTGAGGCCCTTATTGCAGAATGGCTGGTGCAGTAGCTTGACTAATATCTATTGTCTGAATATATGAGGAAGAAATACTACAAAACAGACAGACTTCTCTGGCATATTGACTGGGAATCTGTGAGACTTTCCTCAGTCTCAAGGAAAACACAAGTACTCAGGTAAATACCAGAGTGAAAACCAACATCCTTCAAGGACTGCTGCTAAGATTACAAATCTAGAAGTTACTGTCAACAGTGGGAACAGCAGCTTGATGCTTTTTGGGTCACTCAAAATACCATATTTGAAATTATTAAGGCAGAAACTGAAAAAAAAAAAAAAGGAAATACTTTAATGGTGTTGAATGCAAAGGATATTGTTAATGCCTGTAGTGCAAAGGGACACTGGACAATTCCTTGCAGAGAAATCCAGTAAGAGTTATTGAATTCTTAGAAACTATGCCTGGCTCGGGAAACACCTGAGCTAAATACATGCTGCAGAGTATTACAAATAAAAGCAATTGTTTGGCGGAGTGTCCTGTACATTTATGCAAGACTTGCTTCCCCTAAAACTTTCACTTGTCAACAACATTCACGAAAGTTTGCTTGTTTCGTCCAGTGCTGTCACTCCTGAACTCTAAATTTTGCATGATTCATCCCATCTCAAAGGGGATGAATGAAAAGCTGAAGGGGATGTGGAATAGTTGAAAGTTGTACTTCTCTGTACAAGCTAGGATTGTTCATCTTAGATGATGGAGCCAGGGAAGGAAATTAAAGAAAGGGAGAGCAGAGAGTGATTATACGTCATTCCTTACAAAATCGATGTGGTCCAATTAAGTGATGAGACAGCATGTTGAAAACAGACAAACCTCAGCCCTTGCTCAGTTGGCTGTCTCTGTCACAGCATTCTTTAAAGGCTGAAAACAGTAAGTGCATTCCTGGAGGAAAGGGTCCTTGTTAAAGACTCTGCTCCCCAATGATTTCTAAGGTTCTTTCCCAAGGACAGCTTTTTGTCTGAGACAATGTACTACACCGATGGAGCTTTGGTCTGACACGGTGCAGTTGCTGGTATTTTCTTATATTACCTTCTTTCATTCATCTTTTTAAATTCGGTTCTCATGAGGTATCCTCTGCATATCGCTTGTGTATGAGTGATGAGGCTCACAAGCTTCTCATCTCTCATCTCTTCTAGGAGTCCCAGGAGACCTGCCTTGAAGAACACCTAGAACATAAAAAAGGGTCAAACAGTTCGAGGCTTAGGCAGATACATGGCCATTGACAGCTGATGCAGGGTAGTACAAGGTAGTTTAGGAAAAATGCCTGCAGGGGAAAGGTTTAAGAGCTCGAGAAATTTTCTGTCGGTATTTAAATCCCCAGTGTTCCTGTGATTCGTGACAAGTCACTCTGTGTATGACCTAACCATATTATTGCAGTGTTATTTGATGTCTGCTCCAGTGTAGTTTATGGAAAATTTATCTCATGCCTGGAAGTGTCCAAGGCCAGGTTGGACAGGGCTTGGAGCAGCCTGGTCTAGTGGAAGGTGTCCCTGCCCATGGCAGAGTGGTTGGAACCAGATTATCTTTAAGGTCCCTTCCAACCCAAACCGTTCTGTGATTCTATGATTCTATGTCTGTTCAGTAATGTAGGCAATTGTTTTTTTATCCAGAGATAGCACTGACTGGGTTGTGCTGACCAAAGAACAGTGTCTCACCTAACACTGCTTTGGATATGGAAGATAGACTTGGTGTGCTTGAATCCCCTGAATGGTAGGGCTATCCAAACTTGTCTGAGCCCATCTAACCTGCACTGATATAAATATGTTCCACTGGCTTGAGACAGAAGCAGCAGAAAATCTAGTTGCAGCTACGCTGGGTCATTCTGATGATGTGGTGTTCCCAGGGCTGGCAGTGCTGCCCCTCAGGCAAGAACCACACAAATTCTCTGTAGTCCACCTTGCTAGTGGTGCACTTTGTTTATAACCATCGTGAAGGCTGATTTAGAATGCAAGAAATACTTTCAACAAACAAAATATTTTGCTTAATAATACCTACTGTTCCACAAGGACTTTACCTTGGTGTGGCCAAATTTATATTGGTTGTGGTCAACATCAATGGAGGAAAGAAGCTTTTCTGAAGCCTTTTTGCTGTCAATGAATTGGCCTTCTGGAATGGCTGAGGCATTAAGGATCTTGTACCTGTGGTGAGACAGGTTGCAAGAACTGGTTGCAAAGAGGATGAGGAAAATAGGATCCATTGTATGTCATGAAATACATGAAAACTGAGCTGTCTGAAAGCAGCTGAATATGTCATCTGAAGTCTAGACAGTGTTGTCTGGTTGGACATAACATGATGAAGTAAGAGTGTAAGACAGTGCCAACCTCTTCTCAACTTGTTTCATTGATCAGAGGAATGCTACTCAAATTAGAGTTGAGGATTAACTAAAACTACTGACAAAGATCAGCTATATTCCAAAGGCAATGCAAATCTTGCACAGCTCAGTCTCTACAAGTTGCACCACCGAATGCTTGAGTGGATTGAAAATGACGTGGTATTAATGTGTAAGTGCTAACAGAAGTCTTAGCATTTTGCTAAATGATTGAGGTAATCCTGTGATGTGGACAGGACCATCTAATCCTTCTAAAGGGGTTTCTTCTGATACATCAGTGTGGATGTGTGACTGTACACTGGAGCACTACTTATACTCAAGTCTACCTTGAAAAAGAATATGTAAAATTCAGTGACAGTGATGATAGTGCAGTGAGTTCATTCTCTATTTTTGGCTTCCATTATCATTCCTAAAGCACTCTGTGGTTCTGGACCATGGCCATTATGGATGGATTCCTTCATCTGTCACTTCAAATTAAAATTTGACAGTTGAGACTAGCTAATCCCTTACTGAACATCAGGTTGCAGGACATTTTCAGAGAGATCTTGGGTCTTTTTCACACCAGTGCAGCATGGAAGATGCTACATTTAACTATAACAGCAGATAGTTCTGGTTTAGCACTCTGTTGCAACTGAGCCCACATGAACCAGTTTAGTTGTCTCCATTTTAAAGATGAAGAAAACAAGGCCAGAGACAGAGCACTGTGAGGAGGCTCATGTGGATTGACTTTGTATCTGTACTCTGGAAGACTTCAAAGACTAGTCTGTAATGGCACCTTAACTGATTACACTGCAAGTGTTTTGCATCTCTGAATCATCTGGCATTGACTTCAGTTTAGAAATGATACTGGTTCTGATGTATCAAGAAATCTCTGATCTGGTCAGAGAGGGAAATACTGGGGTGACCTCAAAACAGTATTAATGACTTGGTTCCCTCCAATGCCACTAATCTCATCTGACTGGGAAAGTGTGTCTCCACGGTGTCACCAGACATGTCACCTGAGCTGTGTGTTTACTGAGGCCTTTTCCCAACAGACAGTAAGTGGTAGCTGAGGACCTACCTCTGCTTGAAGTCTGCATAAAGGATTCTGCTTGGAAACCCCTTCCTGCAAATTCGGATGCCTTCCAGAACCCCATTGCACCGCAGCTGATGCATCACCAAGTAATGGTCCATTACACCTTAAACAAAATACATCCATCCTGATTCTGTTTTTATTCCGAGGAATCTTCATATGTATTAGCATTCCAGAATGACCTCTTTTTTTTTTTTTTTAATTCAAGCAGCTCTTGATTAAAGACACAGGAAGTGCAGACAGAACANTTTGGATTCCCGAATTTGCCCTTTTTTTTTTTTTTTTTAATTCAAGCAGCTCTTGATTAAAGACACAGGAAGTGCAGACAGAACATGCCTTCAATTCATACAAGTTGTGGAGAGTTGCATCAGTGAGCATTGCTAGGAATGCAAGGGCTGGCAGGATTTGTGAAAAGGCATCAGGCCACATTTCTCAAAAAATGGCAGGATGATGCTTTAGGAGACCAATTGAAAAATCTCCAACAGCATCAGCATCCTCACTGGATGTAGGCAAAGATGGCACAGTGTAGTGTAGTGCCATCCAGACAAGGGATTTTCTAATGCTGTTACCCACAACAGACAATCATATCAGCTGTAATCAAGCACATCTTTATCACCCTCAGTTCTGTACACACATTAAGCAAAGATGGGGAACTGTTGTGGACCATGCAATGCTCAAAAATTTTCAGTCACAGTAGACAACACAAAACAGTTCCCCTTGTTACTGTCTTGCAGGCCAGCCCCCAAAAGGACTTCACATGCAAAGGGAGCTATTTGGGAAATCGGTGTGGAAGCTCAACAGCCCAATTCCTGTCAGTCCCACGTCTTCAGAATACAATGGGGGACTCACCAGGTGTCTTGGTCTCGTTAGGAATCAGGCAGCGCACAAAGTGAGGATGGGTGCTTCTCAGGTTAGTCATCAATTTGTTCAAGTTTTCCTGTGATGGAACAAAACAAGGGTTTCAGCTTCAAGCTACAAAGCTTTTGCATTCTCATTTAATTTCAGGGAGTTACAGAATCACAGAATGGTTTGGCTTGGAAGAGGTCTTCGAAGGTCATCGAGCCCAGCATCCCTGTCCTAGGCAGGGACACCTTCCACTACCCCAGGTTTCTCCAAGCCCTGTCCAACCTGTCCATAAACACTTCCAGGGATGGGGCAACCACAGCTTCTCTGGGCAACCTGTGCCAGGGCCTCACCACCCTCAGAGTGAAAACATTTTTTTCTTATATCCAATTTAAATCTACCCTCTTCCAGTTTAAAATCATTGCCTTTTGTCCTGTCACTACAGGCCCTGGTAAAAAGTCTTTTTCTGTCTTTCTGATAAGCCCCCTTTTATAAATTGAAAAACCAGAATAAGGTATCCCTGGAATCTTCTCTTCCCCAGGCTGAGCACCCCCAACTTTCTCAGCTTTTTTTTACAGGATAGGTGTTTCAGCCCTCAGATCATTTTGTGGAAGCATGGCTCATGTAAAAAGAAATTCACATACCCTGAACACAGCAGACACTGTCTGGAAAGAACCCCCCTTCTTCTTAGCACCTTTCTTGCCGCCACCACCACCACCACTATCACCTGGAAGAAGGAGATGGGAGGTGAACAGTTAGAATAAGCAGTACATTTTGTAGGCCTCACCTTCCTTGGTTTGGCCACGGACCAATAAAATACTTAAATACTGACACACAGCTCCCTGAGAGTTCAGTGAACTGCTGCTGGGTAGTTGTTGATCAGAGGGTGGTGCCCTTGGTCTCAAATGCAAGACTTACGTTGCATTATGGTGTATGTGGCTTTGCTGGTATGGAAGAGCATTTTGGCCCAACGTAAGTTTCCTGACAGTGTACTCTGTGCTACTGGTCACATTGCTTTCACTATTACACAAAGCCCCATTTTAAAATTCTTTTTTTATTAGGAGGAAGCCCACAATAATGCGACTCAGCACTGGGCATCCATTTATCAGTAGAAAAATCTCCTAATCCAATATTCCAGGTGAATAATACTGGTCTGTTCTGAGTTACGGCAGGAAGCAAATTTTAGTCTCAGGAATACAAGTCCAAGCAGCTCAGTGTCTTTCCATATTTGCTACACCCATGAACCTAATTAAATTGAGTCTTTTGTACCTCAGACCCTGTGAACCACAAGTCTGATGGATTTAACTACTTGACTATCATTGCCTCGACTACTGCTGTGCACTGCCTCTGCTTTTTTGACCGGCATCCAGGCTACCAGAATATTGGTGGTTTTTTGGTAGAAATCTGGGGGGCCATTTTAGGTAAAGCAGACCTACTGGCTGTCTAACTTGATGTTCTTCACACACAAAAAAAGGGCAAGAGATGTGATTGCGCTCTGATGCCCACAGAGGACTTTTAAATTTTTCCTCTGTCTCTCTCTTTTTCTGTTGCAACACCAGGAGTGCTCAGCTGGATATGAAATAGTTCCATGGTCCCCTTTTAGTTCTTCCAGTTCCCCTCAAGAAACAAAACTCTGTCTACAAAGACTAAAATGCTTTAGTCTTTGCACATTTATTTGGCCCTGTCTAGTGGCTAAGTAAGCATGCAGGTGATTCACAACACAGTCAATCAGGAAACACATCTCCTGTCACTTGGGCTTGGACTTGCTGTGCTTTACTTCTGTGCAGCACATAAATGTGCTGTTTCCAGCAGTTCTGCATGTTGGTGTCTTATTTTTGGCATATCTGGTTGCACACAAGAACAAGGTCACCCTGGGGGTTGGTAGCCTTCATTATACCACAGAGAGAAGCAGAAGTAGGCATTAGCTGATTTTTCCCTTATTGGTTATCACCAAAAAAAGCACTTACCTGTTTCTGCACCAGCATAGTTAGAAAAAAGGAAGGACAGCAGCTTCAAGGACGATTTCTGGTACAACCCCACAACAGTTTCATTCAGAGGGTCCTTGTTCTTGTCAAGCCAGCCAGAGATGTTGTAGTCCACTGTGCCAGCATAGTGCACCAGGGAGAAGTGGGCCTCAGCCTTGCCTTTGGCAGGCTTGGGCTTCTGGAAGCTGCTGGACTTGCCCAGGTGCTGGTCATAGAGCTTGTTCTTGAAAGAGGTGTCAGTTGCCTTGGGGAACATGCACTCCTCTTCCAGGATGGAGAAGATGCCCATGGGCTGCGAGAAACATGGATACATAAAGAAAGTCAGTGGTGGGGAGGGGAGCCATTACTGCACGGAATAAGACTTGAGGTTCACCTCACTGTTAAAGGCAGTTGTTAAAGTCATCAAATTAACATTGTGTAGGCGTTCTCCCTTCTACCCCAGCCATGCTGTTCAGGAAACCATTGTTTGTGCAGACACTGCCCATTGTTCCAAAAGCTTTGGTTTTATAAGCTGCTTATTTTGATGTGAGAAGGTAATTCAACAGCAATGTGTCATTTTATCAAGAACAAGTGAACTAAAATAAATGATCATAAAAGAAATGTGCTCTCCTACAATGAAAAGATTTCTTCCACCTTCTCAATGAGCTCAATGCAGGCAGCCAGGTCCATGCCAAAGTCAATGAACTCCCATTCAATTCCCTCCTTCTTGTACTCCTCCTGCTCCAGCACGAACATGTGGTGGTTGAAGAACTGTTGCAGTTTCTCATTGGTGAAGTTGATGCACAGCTGCTCCAGGCTGTTGAACTGCAAATTCAAAATACAAAAAAAACCCAAAAAGCCAGTTAGTTTCAAGCAGTCCTCAGTGGGGAAGCATACCTACAGGAACTCACATCAAAGATCTCAAAGCCAGCAATGTCCAGGACACCAATAAAATGCTGTCTGGGCTGTTTTGTGTCCAGCTGTTGGTTGATACGAACAACCATCCACAGGAACATCTTCTCAACACCGATTTAGCCAATGCACCCACTGAATTGTACACCTGTAAGAAGCACAGACATGGCAGTAACAAATGTTGAGTTAGCTTTAAAGTTGAAAGAACACTCTGAAGAAATTGAAAAGCTGATGAGCTGTTTATGTACCTGTTGGACATTTTGTCCTTTAGTTACATATTCATTCCCGACTTTCACCCTGGGATAGCATAAAGCCTTCAGCAAATCAGCAGAATTCAGACCCATCAAGTAGCCAGCTTTGTCAGCCACTAAGATCAGAGATAGCAAACAAGTTCAGTAGAGAAAAAGAAAGGTGTCCTGGTCCTCTGGGATGTTTCTGTTACAAGGACCCTACTTTTGGTGTAACTCAAATGGATCTATTGTCAAGCGAAGCTCCTCCCCAGTCTCATGGAGAATATTCCCCCTGCTCCAAAGGCAATGTCTCAGCTGCAACACAATCCTCTGTCTGTGCCTGGAGGGCTCCAACAACGCTTAAGTTTTATGTCTTTCTGTTTCCTTGTAGAGCATAAATTAAATCACTGACTTTGTGAAACTCGAAATGATCTTAAAATATATTAGTTTCTGGAAAGGAAAATAATTTTCAAAGTGTTGGGCACTTTATGGGGTGGGCTTGCTAGCTCTCTGCTGGTGCAGCTCACAAGCAAGCTCTGCAATCAGCCCTACCTTCGGTGCCATCCGGCTCTGCCTGCTCCTCCCGCTGCTTCTGCTTGAACTTCATGTTCCCATAGTGCATGACAGCCCCTGTCAGCTTGTATATCCCCACCTTCTCATCAGGGTTGAAGCCCAGGATGTCCACAGCATTCTGCAGAGGCAACAGGCAAGCTGGGAAAGCACAAAGGCTGAAGGACAAGGGGCAGGTGGGGCTCCTGTCCCTGCCTGCACTGGGTGTGTCCAGCACCATCCCGGTCCTGTGGCACTGGGCAGCAGAGCCCGGTGCTGGGCATGGCTGGCCAGGCCTGCCTGGCTGCAGCTGGACTGGCTGCAGGGCTGCTCTGCTCTACTCACATCTGTTGCCAGCAGCTCCTCGCTGTCATCGATGCTGGCAACCGTGACTTCTCCTTGGCTCACATACAGGAAGTCATAGGGGTTGGTGGAGATAAGGAGGAGATCTGCAGGTATATGGGTCACCTTTAGTGGCACTGGGGCAGGTCACAGTGGGAAGAGAAAGCATTCACCGAGCCATGCCCAGCACTGCTGGCACTCACCAATGAGCTCTGGCTTCTTGTTGGACATTATCTGGTAAAAAATATGATAGCTCCTTTCACTAGACAGCTGAAAAGTGACTCTGGATTTCTCCAGCAGATCTAACCAAAAGAGAGGTGCTGTTAGTCTCCTGATAAACTGAGGTTGCAAATGCATAAATTCTGCTTGCCCTGACTTGCTCCAACTCACAGGTTTCGATGTCTGCAGAGGCCAGCTTGCCAGTTGGCCCAAAGTGAATCCGGATGAATTTTCCCTATCAAGGAGTGCAGATCAAACCATTGGTTATGACAATCAATGAATGAGACTTGCATTAAATGCCTTCATTCCAACAAATCTGAAATGAACTCACAAAGCGTGAGGAGTTGTCATTCCTCACAGTCTTGGCATTGCCAAAAGCCTCCAGCAGTGGGTTGGCCTGGATGATCTGGTCCTCCAGAGTTCCCTGGTTGCAGAAGAAAATGCTTTTTATCAAACTTTACTACTTAACAAATAACAAATATTGCAAAAGGGATATTGCAGATCATTATCACATGTGATTTACACCTAAAAATTAACAGAACTCTTAAGCACTAATCAGCCAACACTCATGGATATTGCCAACGGTTTCAAAGGGAAGCGTGCTGAAGGACAGATCTGTGTTTTGCTTGCTTCTTGTATCTGACATCACATACAAAGTCACTGCAGTGGAGTTCAGGGCTGTATGAGAGGTGTTCCTGCACTCCTGTTCACAAAGGCCTTGGCAGCTAAGGAAAATGTGAGAATTCTGGAAAAGTTTTTGAAGGTTGCTTGAGCCCACGACACACAGAAAGAAGTACAGACTTTGGCAGGAAACACCTACCAATGGAGAATGTAAAATGTTTCAGCTGCATTCAAGCAAGAGCAGCCTTTCAGGATGCAGGAATACAGCTCTCAGCATGCTTTGAAGGCTGGGACATGGACAAAGCCTGACACTCAAATACCATACTTAGATAAGCAGAGAACAGAGACTGTTCGATTCTTTTTTTTTTCTTTTTTCACTGCATTGCTGCAGAAGGAATGATCAACATGTAAAGTTTTGATACTGTCTTGTATCTCTCTTGGTTGGTGCAAAAATGTGGAAGGAAAAAAGCTTCTGTGACATGATGTCTCTCCTTTTTGGTGCAATACAGTCCAGGAAGCAGAGTCACTAGTGTGACTCTAGCAAAGCCATGACTGATCCTACATAATCAGGGCATGAAATTGTTGCCAGGGATAATTTCCAAGACAGATGGAAATCAAAGAATAAGGGAAAAAAAAAAAAGATGAATTGGTTTATATCAGATGAAAGGTGAGCGGCACTGTTCCAGTTACTGCATCTTTGTGTGTGTAGTGCTCGGGGCAGCCTTGAACATGTTGCAGGGGAGAGGGATTGCCATTCCCAGCACTGTCTGCAGATGGCACAGCAGGCTTAAATTAGTTTTTGTTAGTCCACCGTGAAAAGGGACCTCCAAAATTAAGGCAACACAGTACCGTATGAAGCTCTATATCTTTTTTCTTAATAAAAAATCCTAAATCCATAGAATAATGCCTTCTCACATGTATCTTTCAGCTTTCTAAGTGATGAAGAGAAGAGAAGAGAAGAGAAGAGAAGAGAAGAGAAGAGAAGAGAAGAGAAGAGAAGAGAAGAGAAGAGAAGAGAAGAGAAGAGAAGAGAAGAGAAGAGGACTTGTGTGTCAGTGCAGCTGACTACACCAACACCAAGCCTCTTTTGAGTGCACAGCTGTAACCAGGGAACTAAAACAGGAGCACAGTACATGGATAACGGTGTGGAAGAAGACGTGGCAATTCTTTACACAAGTTCATTCTGGAGTCCTGTCTACAGGCTGGGTGACAAAGTGCTGGAGGCTGAGACCATATTTTGGGGAAATGCTGTTACATGCTTCCCTTATTCCTGTACCATTGCCTGGCATCTGATTTCAGCTGGTATCTGCCACGGAATGCTGGGCTACAAAGAACCATAACCTGAGTGCTTCATTTAATGCTCTTATAAAGAGGAACATACTATTGTCACAGAGACTGGAATGCTAAAATTTAGAGTATTCTGTGAATACTCAGAAGAGGGCAGAACAGATTACTGTCAGTCTGAGAGCCAGGTGTTTTTCCTTCCATCACACATGGTCTGTACATGTCTCAGCTGTCTTGAAGCTTTTCTGAGATCAGTCCTGGCATAGTGAGCAGCTGGTGAAAGCTGAGCCCAGGAGATTCTAACACGGTGCTGATGGAAAGAGTGCTTGTGATGAACTTGCCTTGGCCATAACAACCCATCAATCACAGACACCTGCCTCTGAGTGAAAGAATATTCAGCCTTGGAATCTCCTTAAGCTCCACTATGCCCTTGGGTACTCAAATAACATGCTGACACATGTCACACGCCTCGATGAGCATCTCACAGGCTGTGGTGGCACACACTTGTGCCACAAGGGTGTTTGTTGCTTGCTCTGTGCTGGGGAATGAAGCCTGTGCCTTGCAAATGCACCAGTGCGCTCAGATTGCAACAGCTGTGCTGCTCAGCAAAGGGACATCGAGGCATGCACTTTCTTTCCTGCAAGGATCCTTTCTGAGGTTACTTTCTAACTGTCAGGCAAGTGGCTCCAGCTGTCCCAAATCCATCCTTTTTCTCCTGCTGTCCCTCAGGGCTGTTCTGTTGACCACAGACAGAAAAACCAGCCAGTGAAAACTACTGCCTGATGCAACTGAAATGATGCTTAACTTCAGCACAACCATTCTGGAGTCCAGAGTTCCTGCACTTCCCCTGTCAACGGGAATGAACCAAGGACCAGGAATGGCACATCCATGTGCCAGTGGGAACTGACTGCTCTCTTTTCACGTGCAGCCACTCAGGTGCTGTGGATGCGGCTGATCTCGGAGGACACTGATGAATAGGTACAGAGATGGACAGTCAGCACAGAGAAAGCTGCTGCCTGACATTGTGTTCCCCTCTCTGGTAAAGACTCCCCTGTGTAAATGGAGGCTTGGGCCTTTCCTACATTGACAAAAGGGTCTTTTAAGTAAGAGTTCAGCAGATTGGAGGCCGGGCAGCAGGGGTAAATGAGCACAGGTGTGCTTGGGTTGTGCATCCTGACTGTCTTCTCAGCTGCACAACACTTTCTGCCTTTAGATAGTCCTGCAACCCCAAAATACCCATTGATACTTCCTCCTCAGCAGGCACAGTGTGGGCAAATACTAGAAGGGGGAGCTGATGTCATACCTGCATTTTGCCGGGCTGTGGCTCTTTCTTCTTCTCACCAGTGACTGCAATTGTTGCAAAGTACTGGATGACACGCTTTGTGTTCACAGTCTTCCCTGCACCGGATTCTCCACTGTTGAAATAAAAATGTTAATTATTACAGGAAACAGGAGACATTGTCACTTGCCTGTCAGCTTTGTCCTTCGTACCAAAACATACTCACGTGATAAGGATTGACTGGTTGTGTCGATCTGAAAACAAAATCAGAGAAACAGTTGTTCAAATGAGATGTGGAGGGCATCAGTTCCTCACACACAACTAACTGACTTCAAGGAGAAGAACTATATTATATCAGTATTTATCACTTTCTTACAAGATAATATAAATGATGCATTAACATACATTAGTGTGAATCTGGACTTTTTTTATTTTTTGTACAGACAGGGATGAAGTAGCACGACATTTAACTTCAAGCAGTGATTCTTTACAAGGCTTCCCACTTGCTATTTGTTTTCTTTTATGTACAGACCTTGACTTAAATATTGTTTAACTGTTATCAGATTATTTGCTGTGTTTCTTTACCATTTCTTTAAATTCCTTACAAGGAGAGGGGGCACAAAACCATACAGCCAGCTACTGCTTTTCCTTCATGATAGCCCAGAGACCATTAAGATTTTCACGGTCTGATCTTGCGTTGTGCTGTAGGACCACGGGACCACTGAGCAGAACATAAAATGCCTGAACTAGCAGGTGTCCCTTGACCAAACAGCCAGCCCTACATATATCAGGGTTTTCCACTCTTGCCCAATGACTCACCAGTCAGCATGAACTGATAGGCGTTGTCAGAGATGGAGAAGATGTGTGGAGGGGCCTCCTGGCGCTTCTTGCCCCGGTAGCCACTCACCACCTCCGGGTTGTACACCGGCAGCCACTTGTAGGGGTTGACGGTGACGCAGAAGAGCCCCGAGTAGGTCTGCGAGGAAGGGACACAGCACGTTGGCTTCCCCTGAGCCTGGCCCAGCAGCTCCTGCCGCTGCCCAAAGGAAGCTGCTGCTGCCACTTACGTAGATCATCCAGGCTGCGTAACGCTCTTTGAGGTTGTACAGCACAGCGGGCTCGTGGAGGTGGGTCATCATGGCCATGTCCTCGATCTTATCGTACTTGGGAGGGTTCATGGAGAAGACTTCATCGTCCTTTACAGTCACAGTCTAGCAAGAAAGGAAGGGAACAACAGGAGAAATCTAAAACAGGGAACTGCCTGAACTGGATGATCACATTGGAGTAACAGTTGGGATCACTTACTGTGTCATC
>VZRS01012472.1:26425-59162 GCA_013398055.1 Ifrita kowaldi
GCGTTGTGCTGTAGGACCACGGGACCACTGAGCAGAACATAAAATGCCTGAACTAGCAGGTGTCCCTTGACCAAACAGCCAGCCCTACATATATCAGGGTTTTCCACTCTTGCCCAATGACTCACCAGTCAGCATGAACTGATAGGCGTTGTCAGAGATGGAGAAGATGTGTGGAGGGGCCTCCTGGCGCTTCTTGCCCCGGTAGCCACTCACCACCTCCGGGTTGTACACCGGCAGCCACTTGTAGGGGTTGACGGTGACGCAGAAGAGCCCCGAGTAGGTCTGCGAGGAAGGGACACAGCACGTTGGCTTCCCCTGAGCCTGGCCCAGCAGCTCCTGCCGCTGCCCAAAGGAAGCTGCTGCTGCCACTTACGTAGATCATCCAGGCTGCGTAACGCTCTTTGAGGTTGTACAGCACAGCGGGCTCGTGGAGGTGGGTCATCATGGCCATGTCCTCGATCTTATCGTACTTGGGAGGGTTCATGGGAAAGACTTCATCGTCCTTTACAGTCACAGTCTAGCAAGAAAGGAAGGGAACAACAGGAGAAATCTAAAACAGGGAACTGCCTGAACTGGATGATCACATTGGAGTAACAGTTGGGATCACTTACTGTGTCATCACTTTTTTTAACGGTGACTTTGCCGCCTTCTTTGCTCTGTATGGTACCTTTCACATACATTTCCTTATCATCTACTACAAAACAGGCTGACTTTGCATCAAATGGGCGATTCTGGGCTTCAATTCTCTCCTTCTCTGGCTTCCGTAAATAGGGAGCAGCTTCTCCAAAGATTGCCATCTCTGCATCTGAACTCATGCCTGCAGTTGCTCTGGAGGGATACAGAAAAGTTGCGGAAAGTCCGTGCATTTGTAATTTACATTTATCCAGACAGTGGTCATGCTCATGACTAATAGGAAGAGGAGGACTAATCAGGCACTTAACTTCTGCCTCAATTTTAATTATCCGCATAAGAAATGCTAACAAAGAAAGTTCCATTTGTAGACACAGATTTCTTTGAAGACATCCCCCTTAAATAGGCCTATGTGCCCTAATGAGAGCAAAGAGAATATCAAGCTAGAAGTCTTCAAAAGCCTGTCCTGCTCTGTCTTCACCTGCTGTTCACTGACCAGCACAGCCACATCCTTCTCAAAGCCACATATACAAATCCACTGAGATTGTTTCATTGGACATCTGAAGATTTAGACAAAACTAAGCTCTGTGAGTCATGTAGATTGGCTCCCACGTGTGATTTGCAGTTGGAGGTATGTTTAACACCCTCTGGTTTTGATGTTTTAATACCAAACAGGGGAAGTTCAACTATTTCTCACATTGATTAAAATACCATGTATCCTTTCCAGTGATGCTGGTTCTGCATCACTGTCTTTTGTACCTGCCCTTGCCATTGTCTGGGTGAGCTTTACTTATTGCTCAGGATCAACTAAAAAAGGTATGTGTTATTTGTGAAAACCCTACCTTCAGAGAGCCCACGAGGATATCTGTTTTCAGAACCTGTGTGGAATGGTTAAAGAAAGGACAGAGAGAGTTACATCAAAACCAGTCCATTGTCTTCAGCATATGCCATATCAAACATTCCTACAGCCCGTGTAGTCTCTCCATACAGCCGAACTGCACGCAGAGCCTTACAGCTCCTGACCTAGAGCAAAATTCCACAGAGAGCCTTGTGTTCCTCCCCACATTCCTGTGAGCTGCTTGAAACAAATCTAATGTCAAGGAAAAAATTAGCTACTTTACATATATAATCCTAGCCAGTTTCAACTGCCTTCATGGTCTTTCAAGTCCTTTCATAGGACTTGGAGGGAGCGAAGTTGGTAGAAGGCCCTTCCAAGGACGGGCACGCTATGACTCTTCTGCTTCTGCTTGTGCACCACATTGGAGTGGTTTGGGTCGTATAACCTTGACTTTGCATGTAAAGCATGACCTGGAATGCTGGAGGTGGGGAATGAGAAGAAAACGCCCCTTTGTACTCCCCCTTTTTGGGGAGCTGTGGAGATGTCATGGTCAGAGTAGGAAGCAAGCGGACAGCACTTACCGTGAGATGCTGAGGTAACAAACAACAAAGTTGCCTTCGGCTGTGGCTCTTTATACGTTACCTCCTGCCCACACAGCACTCGAGTGCTCTATTTTTGGTCAATAATAATTTACTCTTTAGTTGTAAACGTGTTGTAGCTCTGATCTCTCTGCTAATTACTCAGAGACAGGATTGGTTTAAGGTTGTATGGAGTCAGCTGCCCTGACCTGTCCTTTTCACATTGATCTGTGCCAGGATGGAGGATGGAGGAACCCAAAGACAGCTCTGATAAAGCCAAATAAGGCAACACTTGGCTCTGCACAGCAAGGGTTTGTCTTAGTCAGCAGGATGGGATTTTTCTAGTTGTGCACAATTATTTCTTAGAGGATATAATATTAATGTATGCCCTCCTATCCTCCCTGTTTATCTACACACGCTGCTAGATAAGAAGAAAGATTTATTGAGACAAAAATTTTTATTCCATTGTGTGAGGCGCTGGCAAGCCTGAAGCCAGCCTCAGTCTTGGGACAGAGTGAGACAACTGCCAGCTTATGGACCACAAGAGGAACTTGCATTCCTGACCTGTAGGTTTGCAAGGCATGCTCAAGGTCTCAGCCTGCAAAAAGGTTTTGTGCCACTCCACTGTCCTGCAGAGGTTGTCGTGGGGCAGGCTGGGTGCCAAACCAGAATAATTGTAAGTTGCCCTGTAAAGGAATGTGGAAGGGGAGTGTCTGCTCCTTCAAGATTAGCTGTTTAAGGGCTGGTTTTGACACTGCAAGGGACAGTAAGAAAGGGAGGAAGCCGTAATTGAGAACATACTGGAACACAGACCTGCCTGACAAATGGTAAGGGAGGAGGTGGTGTGAACCAAACCCAGTCAGTCACACTGCTTGGTGAAGGCATGTGAAAGTGTAAAAATATATATTCTAGTAAGCTTATCAAATCAGGAATCTTGTCTCTTGGGAAACTAAGGTGAAAGGGGAAACACTAAACAATATATACAGAGAGACACAGGTCTGGCAAAACAAATACAGAGATAACGAGAAGAAACAAACCTCTGGTGTATTGGGCAGGCAAGGGGTCTGTGCTGGTGTGCCCAGGAGGACCTGTGGGATGAGTGTGAGTGCTGTGTGTGTGTGAGCATCAAGCTGGACCAGCAGGCAAAGAGGAAACTGTGAGGTGAGGGCTGGCTCTGAGCAGGGACAGAGGAGCTGTGCTGGACCCAAGGGAGCTGCATATGTGTTTGGGAACCTGGTGAGAGGGTCTGTGTGACTGTGCTGGTGACTCCTGTTTCTGCCTGTCCCTGAGGAGGAGGGGATGTGTCTGTGTGGGTCCTCTTGACAGCACCTGTGTGGCTGCTGTAGCAGCTCTGTGACCACTCGTGTCAGTGTCCCGTGTGTCTCTGTGTGTCTCTGGGACACGTGCTCAACTTTGCTACTGGTTAAACACCCCAAAAATGACATCTGTGCCCCTCAGCCTGGGCAGAGTCATTGGGTCCCTGGGCACCAGTGGCCAGGCAGCTTTACTGGGCTGGAGTGGCTGGAAGAGGTGGCTATGTGTTCCAGTGTCCCATGGCCCATCACAGAGGTACAACAGTTTGGGGATGCTGAGGTTTTTGACAAGCATTTACTGGAACCCAGCTGTACACCAGCTCCCTGGGTTAGGAGTGTGCAGGTGGAGAAATTCACAGAAAGTCACTCGTTTGACACAGTGATGGTTTTTGAGTCAGGATGTGCTGCCCGAGAAATCATGAGTGTAGAGGAGGAAGTCCCACTGTCAGGAATGGAGGAATCTCCCCAGACAAGCACTGCTTGGCTTCGTGTTTTTGGAGGAATAGCTATTTTATCTGCATGATCGCTTCTGAATAGCGATGGCCAACTTAGACACCATCTCTGTGTGTAAAAATCTGCCTGGGATTAATTTTTTCTTATGGGCATAATTCCATGTTTATTATTATTAATTT
Organism: Ifrita kowaldi; assembly: GCA_013398055.1. NCBI lineage: Eukaryota > Metazoa > Chordata > Aves > Passeriformes > Cinclosomatidae > Ifrita > Ifrita kowaldi. The sequence goes on from VZRS01012472.1 coordinate 30,417, forward strand.
CATCTGCAGCTCTAATTAAAAGATAGTTACAGAGAGGAAAGCAAAGAGTTAATCTTTCCTTTCCTTCCATTTTCTTGAAGCTGCTCTGATATGAGGAAAAAAAATTCAAGATTTTCTCTGAAAGCCAGAGATAACCATAGCTCTGCAGAATCACCACCACAGAGCTATTTATGCTATTTAATCCGTAGCTGCTTGCTATAAAATACACAAGGAGGCCTTTGAATGAGGTTTAACACACACAGCTGAACAGATAGATTTCCTGAACAGTAGGTTGCAAAGTCATCCCAGAGACTACCATTTTTCCCCCTTTTTTTTTTTTCCCCCCCTCAGAGATTAGAATTTCAGCAGGAATGTTGAGAATGTTCATCTGTTCCCATGTGGGCCTATGCTGTGAGCTTGCTGAGAGCCATATATCTACAGGAAAGGGAGCCTGGGATCTGCATTCCCCAAGTAGCAGTAAGAATTGATTCCAGGTCTCTCACAGCTTGGGAAAACACTCTTACCACAAGATAATTTTGTACAGGAGATGAGGTTGCAAAGTAGATCTGTCATCATTACCTCGTTTTTCTTTATTTTAAGGCAGAAGAAACATTTGCCAGGAAATTATTTAAACTTTAGAGGCGCTGAAATCTAACCACCTCTTTGTGGAATGACCCAGCCTCCTCTGTGGGAAGAAGTGGATTGTCAGATGCATTGTTGTCATTGCTGGATGTTGGGTAACGTCCTTGGTGCATTTACACAGCTCTCAGGGCTGTTTGTTTTGGATTCTGTTCGGGGTGCCTATGATTTAGGAAGCAAAGGCATCTGAATTGTATTCTGCTATAGGAAATGGATTCCTGCAGTGTTGAGAGGCACCCTATTTAGGCCTTTTCTCTTGTTTTTTGAGTCCTTTCTAGAATTTCAATGCTTGCATTACTTTTTTTTGTAAATCAGAGTAATTGGCAGTCTTTTCCAGTCTGACCTGAAGTGTGAGTACAGACACTCTGAAATGACAATGACACCACTCAGATATGGACATAATATTTTTATTGCATTTTTCTTTGGTCAGTTGCTGTCTATCAAATATTTAAATTAGTTGTGCTGGTTGCAGCAGCAGAATTGCAGGCACTTTCTACATTTTAACAGTCTCAAGACCTGGTTTGGGTCCCCCACATCTGTATTAGACTGTGTTCTTCATTATTTGCTATGAGCACTTATATTTGCATATATCCTTCAGCTAACTACTGAACACTGCAAAATAGTCAGCGATATATACTGTATATTTTAGGGGAAAGAGGATGTCTATCCTAAATTTATATTTTTTTCTTCCCCCAGCATAAACCAGTGGCATGATCATATCTGCAGGTTATTTCAGCAGTTGCAAAGTTGGCAGCAATCCACATTCTGTGCAAGTTACTGACAAGAACTATTTATTACCCTGTGGACTGTGGGGCTTTTTCACCTCAAGTGACAGGTCTTCTTCTTCCTTATGCCTTTTTGGAGGCAACCAAATTGAAAACAATTCATTACCAGGCCTTTTTTTTTTTTTAATCCAAGCCTTTCTGATAGCAAAAACAGAAGTAGAGGCAAAAGCTATTGAAATAATACACATTGTTTGCTCCCATTTACAGCTGATCTCATACCTGTACTGTCTCCTTGCACGAGAGCAAATTTTACTGCGAATTTGGGATGTTATCTAGCAGCAGAAAAAACCTGTGTCGAGATAAAAATGGCTTGACTTTCATGTCGGAAGTTTTCAGCTAATTAAATGATGAGGATTGTACATTCTTCCTGTTGCCAAATAGACAACAAAAATAGTCAGTTACAAGTGGCCAAGACCAGAGGGTACTTACCCAAGGTTTCCATAAGAGCATGGAGATGTAACTCGTGTGAGCTCTTACTAAAGCTGCCCTGCTTTTGGAGGTCTGGAAGTTGTCTAGTAGAATGCTAATTTTTGAAAAGTGTTTCAGGGAATGGTGGCCCAGCAAATCTAGTGCCAATACTAGGAAAAAGTAGGAGTTAATAATGATTAGAATTTGAGAACACAGCGATAGTTAAACATACTGAGAAAAACAGCATTTGTAAAGGGAAGTGCTATTCCACAAACTTAGTGGAGAATCAAAGATATGTGGATAGGTGGGAGAAACAGCTGGTAGTGTCTTAATATCTATTAGCCACGTGAGAAGGTTTATCACCTTTCTTAAAGAAGCTAAGTCTGTGTCCGTGATGTTATATAAGCTGGTTTTGAGAAGTGATCCTGGACAAGGACAGGCTGATAATCCTGCTGCAGGCGTATAAGTGTCCCTGGGGATGGTGTCAGAATGCCCAAAGTGGCTTGATCTGAAGCAAATCCCAGGAGCAGCTTGGGGAGAAGCTCAGACCAGCAGCTCTATTTATGTATATATCACATTGGGGCCCAGCACAGCCCTCCTGCGCTGCCCTCAAAGGGCATGGGATCCTCTTTGTCCTTGATGAACCTCACAGCCCTACTCAGCAGTGTCCCCTCTACCCTTGCTGTCCTTCTTCCACATTCAACAGGCAAGGCCCTGCACCAATTCTTTTTAGCTACCTTCCCTGTCTTTCCAAATAAAGTATTTTGAAGGAACTCCCGGTCACTTTTGTAACAGCAATCCAGCAAGCTCAGGATTTTGGGGGACAATATAACATGCTGGATCAGTTAACCTGGGAGTGACATGATTGCTGCAGCTCCAGGCCCTCAGGTCCAACCAGTGCCAAGGCTGCAGGTGTGTTCCCAGCCAGACATTTACACAGAACATGTGTGTACACCCTGCAGGGGAATTGCACAGCTGTGCTCTGGGTAGAAACCCACACACTCCCTGAAAGAAAAAGATTATCTGTTTGACTCAGAGGCAGGAAAGAAAACATCATAAAAAAGTAGGAAGTGGGACCCCAAAAACCTGAACAGTTCCCTGGCAGATAAGAGGGTGTCTGAGGCATACATTAAAACAGAACTATCTGTGTGGTACAAAAGTTGCACGCTGATTTGTCAAGTTTTTCTTTCTCCAAAAGGAACTCAGTAGCAATCCTTTTCACAGGTGGCAATCAATCCCACAGACATATTTTCTCAGGTGTCTGGCATGTGACTCTGGGAACATTCTTGGAGATGTCATGACACTCAGCTAGGAATCCAACCAGGGCAAGCCGTCCTGTAAAGCTGCGAAGTATTTATCAAAGCCTTGAAATCGAATGCTAAAAAGAGTGACTACTTTTGACCTTGATTATATACCAATGATGAAAGAATAACGCAAATTTTCACATAACTGGATCGCTGCTCAAAAAACCAGCTTTGGAAATTAGATGAGTGAGTGTATGTATGCATATATAAATATGTATCTACGTGTATATATATATATATATATATACACACACACACACACACAGATCTGTATGTATGCATAGACTGCCTTCCCAGGCACATCTACAGGCTGGGTGAGGAATGAATCAACAGCAGCCCTGAGGAGAAGGACTTGGGGGTGTTGGTTGACAAGAAGCCCAGCATTCCCTGGCAGTGTGTGCTGGAACCCAGAAACCCCCTGTGTGCTGGGCTAATCCCCCAGCGTGGGCAGCAGGGGAGGAGAGGGGGGGATTCTGCCCCTCTGCCCTGCTCAGGTGAGACCCCACCTGCAGAGCTGCCCCAGCCCTGGGGCCCAGCACAGGGAGGATGTGGAGATACTGGAGCCATTCCAGAAGAGGTCATGGAAATTCTCCTAGGACTGGAGGCCCTCTGGAGCCAGGCTGGGAGAGCTGGGGGTGTTCACCTCAAGAAGAGAAGGCTCCAGAGAGAGCCCAGAGCCCCTTCCAGTGCCTAAAGGGGTGCCAGGAGAGCTGGAGAGGGACTTTTTACGAGGCCCTGGAGTGATAGGGCTAGGGGGAATGGCTTCCCACTGAAACAGAGTATGTTCAGATTAGATATTATGAACAAGTTCTTCCCTATGAGAGTGGTGAGGCCCTGGCACAGGTTTCCCAGAGAAGCTGTGGCTGCCCCATCCCTGGAAGTGTTCAAGGCCAGGTTGGATGGGGCTTGGAGCACCCTGGTCCAGTAGAAGGTGTCCCTGATGTTACAGCCCATCCCAGGAGATGAGAGTAACCCAGGTTCTTGTTGATAGATTGCTTGGGGTGCATTTGCTTGAAACGACACTGAACGATCAATGTGGTTTTTATGGTGATCATGGATTTCTCTGATGTTTGCTGATATCCACGAAGAATGAAAACCCACATTTTCAGTGAGGCCATGTTGGGCAGTTATCCCAATTATGCTGGAGACATCACAGGAGGTAAGTGTCTGCCTGAGCAGTTTAGAAGATTCAGGATAGTTTTGCAAACAGAATACATAGAGTGGCTGGCTGACTATATGACGTGGCTGGTTATGCTGCCCTGGGAATGCTGGTTTGCACATCACTTTCATGAACAAAAGTCGAAAGTAGATCTCATTTTAGGTTTAAATGTCCTCTAAATTAAGTTCCAAAGTGGGGCTTGAACCATTGAAGAAGTTTAACTTGAACTAAGATCTTCTTGCAAAGAAGAATTAAAAGAATAATCAAAGATTAAGTGGGATTAGGAAGGAAGGTGTAATAAATTCTTATTCTTTGGGCAGAACATTTGAGATAATATCTATTGTATTTCTAAAGCAAGAGTTATAAGGGATAATTACATTATTTTTCAGAGAAATAATGATTTTCTCAGCTAAGGAAATAGTAGATGAAATTTCCTGGTGAGAACAAAGCAGGATGTCTGATTAGACCACTTTAGAAGTGGCTGAAACACTTTAAAAATACCTGAAGCAAGATTTTTAATTGAATAAATAAGTTTAAATAAGCAGGGAAAAATGTAAACCCCAGAAGAATTCAGTGTAAGGATTAAAATGCAACACTCAACTTCTCATTATTTACATGGCATAAGCTCTACAATTTTATTATGTAGGCATTACTCATCTATAGATTAATTAAGGACAAAGCAGTGATTACAAAATAAAAGTGATAGAATGTCACATTTTGTGCAATTCTCTCACTTTACAGCACGGGAGGCATTTACTCTTCGCTTTCTGCCTTCTTGCCCATTTCCCTGCTCTTCGCTCGGAGCTTGTTGACCTGTGACTCTGCAATGTCAGCCCGCTCCTCGGCTTCCTCCAGCTCGTGCTGGATCTTGCGGAACTTGGACAGGTTGACATTGGACAGCTCCTCCTGGGGATAGGAAGAAACATAAAATAGGTTTTAAAACAATTCTACTGTAACACCGCCCTGCACATGCTGTGGCATTTTCACTTTGAATAATTAAAGAAAGATTAACCCCTAAGATTATGAATTAGTATGTAATTATCTTTAATATTTCTGGGGGGAATCCAAGCTGAATGTTTAAATGGTCAGTAAGACATACCAGAAGTCCAGCTCTGGATATGAAGTGCTAGTGCACTTTGGAATACTTACAGATAATTACAGTTATTGCCATTAAATCATCTTTCACTTATTTACTGCTTTAAAATTATATATTACAATTTTATGGCGATTTTTTTTCTGCTAGGTGAAAATATGAAATAAAGCAAGTGAAAGGAAGCAGAGATCTACTACGAACAATGCTGACCTGCATTCAAACAGAGCTACACAGGGTAAAACATCAACACAGAATTCCACTTCCACCTTGATAAACACTGTCTGAACACAGTGATACTCACAGCCTCCTCAGCTTGCCTCTTGTAAGCTTTCACCTTAGTTTGGAGTTTGTCCACCAGATCCTGCAGCCTGAGAACATTTTTCCTGTCTTCCTCAGACTAAAGAGAATGACAAGATAGAGAAGCATCTCTTTTACCCTCCTCTACATGAAATAGAGAGTAACATTTCTAATTGACATTGCTGACCAGTAACAGAGAAGTGGTAAGCTGGATCTTCCTTACACGACCAGAAAGACAGTAATCTTCTGGTGCTTTTATTGTTCTCCTTTTTCAATGTTTGACTCAAGACAGAGACAAATTCCTCAGGGCTGTATTTTGGGTTCTTCCGGGAATAAGAATGTATCAACACAAAGAAGCTTCCTGCCTTACCTGGTAGGTCAGTTCCTTCACCCTCCGCTCGTACTTGCGCACGCCCTTCACGGCTTCAGCGCTGCGCTTCTGCTCAGCATCAACCTCCCCTTCCAGCTCCCGCACCTGCAAGGACAAGCCCATCCCTGCAGCTTCCCTGGCAATGTCTCTCCAAGGACAGCCTCACTCACACACAACCCCAGCCCTACACACCCTGGCCTCCAGCTTCTGGATCTGCTTCTTTCCTCCCTTCAGTGCCAGCTGCTCGGCCTCATCCAGACGGTGCTGCAGGTCCTTCACGGTCTGGTCCAGGTTCTTCTTCATCCTCTCCAGGTGGGCACTGGTGTCCTGCTCCTTCTTCAGCTCTTCTGCCATCATGGCCGCCTGATCAGAGCAAAGGGGCAAAGCCATTTTGGGGCTGGAGATATTTGGGGGACAGGACATTCACCATCAGCAATGCCGGGAGCACCCAACTCACATCTGTGATGGCCTTCTTGGCCTTCTCCTCAGCATTGCGGGCTTCCTGGATGGTGTCCTCCATTTCACTCTGGATCTGGGAAATGTCTGTTTCCAGCTTCTTCTTGGTGTTGATCAAGCTGGTGTTCTGTTGAGCAGCATCAGAGGTTTGTTTTTGTAAGTTCATTATTTGAAATCAAGAACATGACAGGATTTTCAATAATTTAAGACATAATTGTGTGAAAAATCAATACCAGAGATTTTTCTAGTAAAATTTCTTATCACTGGGGAAAACCATTTTATTTTGGTTTGGTTTTTTTTCTCCAACAATTAATTTTATTAATTTGAAAAAGTGCTCAGAAATATAATCTGTACCACATCTCATCCACCAAGGATGTGTTCCAGTTCCCTGACTGCTCAGAGAACCTGGCATGTCCACGTGAATAAAGTGTCTGAGGATGCAAGTAAGGTAGAAGCATGGGTGTCATTTTATGCAGCATGGGAAAACAACCAGTGCACACATTTTTTCAGCAGAGATTCCTTTTAGTAACATTATGAATACTTCAGGAAAAAGGACTGTCTTCCTCCCAGTTGAGCCTCCAATGGTGACTGGAATAAAGCATAGAAGTGTTCTCCCAGTTACCAAGAGTGCCATTTCTCACCAAATGACCTCACCTGGCTATGGAGGAGCTGCACACGCTCACTGGCGTCCATTAATTCCTGCTCAGCCACTTTCCTCGACCGCTCCGTCTGCTCCAGGGCTGCCCGCAGCTCCTCAATTTCAGCCTGCAGCAGGTTTGCCCTGCGCTCCACCATGGCCACCTGCTCCTTCAGGTCCTCCTGTGACCTGAGAGCATCGTCCAGATGGATCTGGGTGTCCTGTAGAGCCAGTGAAAGAAGTTATAAGCATATTTAGAGCTTTTGTGGACTGAAAGTATCAACTAAGATATTTCTCTGTAGGCAATTTCTGTTCAACAGACCTTGAGCACTCCCTGGGTGTTTCTCAGGTTCTTCTGGGCCTCTGCAGCCTGGCGGTTGGCATGGCTTAGCTGGATTTCTATTTCATTCAGGTCTCCCTCCATCTTCTTCTTCAGCCTCAGGGCTTCATTCCTGCTCCTGATCTCAGCATCCAGGGTGCTCTGCATGGACTCCACAACTCGGAGGTGGTTTCTCTTCATCTGTTCGATCTCCTCATCTTTCTCTGCTATCTTCCTGTCAATCTCAGACTTCACTTGGTTGAGCTCAAGCTGCAGGCGCAGGATCTTTCCCTCCTCATGTTCCAGGGAGGCCTGGACAAGAAAAAATAAGAATACTTTTCATGTGACAAATGTTTAACCTGAAGCTCTGAGTAAAAAAGAGTGCTATGTTTAGATAATATCTCTACTTTTCTAAGACCTCTTCTCCTCTTTTGTCTGGGAATGCGATAAACAAGATAGAGATCCAAGACACGTAAGAGAGCAATAAATAATGCTGTGTACCTCAGCTTCCTCCAGAGCAGCCTGAATTTCAGATTTCTCCTGCTCAACCTGCTTCTTGACTTTCTCCAGCTCATGAATCGCCTTTCCTCCCTCAGCAATCTGCTCCGTGAGGTCGGAAATCTCCTCTGTGGGAACAAAGAGCAATGGCATGGTCAGGCACAGAGCAGAATGGGAAGGGCCCTGTCCCACCAAGGTGACAGGCATCTTTGCAGCCCTGCAGGCACAGACCCGTGAACAGTGGTGGTAATGGCTGATAGTGAGAAAGCCCAGTGAGGAGCAGAGGGCCAGGGACTTACGCTGCAGGTTCTTGTTCTCCCGCTTCATTGTTTCCAGGTGGTCCAAGGACTCCTCATAGGCGTTCTTCATCTTGAACAGCTCCGTGCTGAGAGAGCGCGACTCCTTCTGCGAGGCCTCCAGCTCAGCCTGCGTCTCCTCATACTTCTGCTTCCATTCTGCCAGGATCTGAAGAGAAACGGGGTGTGAGTAGGGATGTGGCAATCCCAGGGGCATGCTCTGGCCAGGAGTCCTGGTGCTGGAGGCCAAGAGACCTTGTCAAAGTTCTTCTGCTTCTTATCCAGAGCAGCGCAGGCAGCATTGGATCTCTCCACGTCAATCATCAGGTCCTCCACTTCATTCTGCAGCCTCTGCTTTGTCTTTTCCAGGGAGGCACATTTGGCATTGACGGCCTCAACATGTTCCTCTGCATCCTGCAGGCGCTGGGCCAGCTTCTTCCTGGGAGGAGAGAAGCACAGTGCCATGTTAGAGCTTGGAAGGGTGTCAGTTCTGTACTGTCATGAGTTGGTTACTTTGGAGGTTTTGATCCAAATGCTCTCCACAGTGTTGCTTACTGTCCACGAGTGCATGCAGCCCTCAAGATGTATCACTTCTGTGTCATATGACTGATGGAGTATTAGGCCTGTCTTAGCATTTCTAGCCCTGGAGCCTTTGTTTTTCGTTCCGATCTACAGTTTTTCTCTCCCTCTCTCTCTCCCCGTTTTTTACAAAGACAGTATATCCTTGCCTTCATCCTACTCTTGTCTTAACCTACTCTTGGAGACTTCAATTTCCCTTGACCAGTTTCTCCCGTCATTTGCCATCCTGCTTCCCCACGTACTTGGCCTCCTCGAGCTCCTCCGTGCGCTGAATCGCGTCCGTCTCGTATTTGGTTCTCCACTGGGCCACTTCGCTGTTGGCCTTGGACAGGGCACGCTGCAGCTCCCCCTTGGCCTCCTGCTCCTCCTCATATTGTTCCCGGAGCAAGTCACAGTCGTGGCGAGCGGACTGCAGGGCGTGGGCCAGGGCGTTCTTGGCCTTGGGAAGAACAGCCATGTGACAATGAATGGAAATATCCTTGGAAGTCTCCTGACTGAAATGCTGATGGGCACTGATTCTGCTATGAGTAATGGCAAGCTACTGAATGACAATGGAAGGTCTGGGAATCTGCAAAACAATTAATATACAGAATGCAGGGAAGGGGGAACAAAACTGGTATGGGAAGGCTTGCACTGTATGACCTAAGTGGTTTTTTCCTCCCTTTCATCTTGTTGATTCTGTAATTTCACATGTATCTGAAGCTCCTCCTATACAGAAGGAATCCAATAGACAACTCAGAATTTGGAGAGCCTTCTTACCTTTATCTCTTCCTCTAGATGCCTTTTGAGTTCCTCAATCTGTTGAGTGAAAGCCTGTTTGCCCCTTGACAGCTGAGAAATCAGAGCATCTTTCTCATCTACCTGGCGTGAATATTCACCTGGGAGAGTTCAGATGAGCAAAAATACCTTGTTATGACTTATGTAAAACTGTTAATCTTGATAATAAGTGCCCATATAAAAATATTTTGAGTTAAACAAAATTTTACTTCTTTCATGGGTTCCTAATCACTGATACCTACCCACATTTATCTTAGAGGCTAGAAATGACCTGTCATGCAAAATCCAAACAGCCTTACTCTGTGTTTGCATTAAGCCTTGAGTTTACAGAATGTGTACTACAGTGCCATCCAGAGGGATTATAGCCCATGGGAATCTCAGGAGGTTTAACAAGGCCAAGCAATCCAGGCATGGCCTCTTGTGTGCTGAGCAGGGGGAACAATCACTCTCTGCTAACGCATTGGCAATGCTTCTCCTAATGCAACTCACATTTCTCTCAGGGTCCTGTTTGCCATCTTCATCCCAAAACCACATTTTTGGCTCAGGTTCGACTTAGTTCATGTTCAATCCTCCAAGACCCCAAGTGATTTTTTACTCTTTTTTTAAAGGACCCAGGTAATATATGGTATTGTCTTAAAAACACAAATGCCCTACCGGATTCTGTTTGTAGCCGAGCTCTCTGAGTACTGAGGTCGTTAATTATGCGCTGCTGTTCCTCCTCCTTTGTCTTAATCTCACTGAGCTGATCTTCCAGGGAGCGACACATCTTCTCCAGATTCGCCTGTTTGCATGAAGAACAGAAGGAAAGATGATTGGTGGTTCAACTAATAATTTGTGAGGATCTGAAATCTGATGGAAGAAAAAAGAATGATTCAGAAGCCAAAATTTCTCAGTTAACTGATATATATTTCTGGGAAGTTTGCACCCCCAGTTCCAACATTTGTGTATTCCCTGCCCATTGCAGGGGGGATGAAATGAGATGATCTCTAAGGTTCCTTCAAACTCAAACCATTCCGTGATGCTGTAATTTATTAACGTATACTAATATATTTTCAGTAGATAACAAGAATGATGGGACACTGTAAAATGAAGAATTAATTTAAAATTCTGTCTCTTAGAGATTATATCACTGAAGTATTAAAGGAAGGAAAAGAAAAATACGAATAAAAATGAAAGGGCAACTTCTATTTGAGGAGTAATTTCTGTTTTAGAAAAAACTAAAAAGGAATAGGGTCAGTGCCTCTCATTTTGTAATATTCTGAATGAAGCAATGAGACCCCAGAGTTCCTTAAGCGAGGTGTTACAGTTGAAGTTTTTTAGTTCTCACGCAAAGGATAAAAAAATTATTGAAATAATACTGAAATGTTGAAACAAACATACAAGTTGCAAAGTGCAATCATTTATTCTAAATTATGACTGACTAACTAAAATCTCTATGTTAAAATATAACAACTTGATTATGTTTGAATTAATGAGAAGAAATATTTGTGTACCTTGGCTTTGGAGACAGACTCCATGTTACTGGCCAAGTCATCAATCTCCATCTTCAGCTCGCTCTTCTCCTTCTCCAGCTTCTGCTTCACGCGTTGCAGGTTGTCGATCTGCTCCCCCAGCTCAGCTGTGCTGTCCGCGTGCTTCTTGCGCAGGGCGGCAGCCGTGGCTTCGTGCTGCAGCGTGGCCTCTTCCAGGTCACGGCGCATCTTCTGGAATTCTGCCTCACGCTTCTTGTTCATATCAATCTGAGCTGCTGTTGCCCCTCCTGCTTCTTCCAGGCGCTCGCTGATCTCCTCCAGCTCCCTCGACAGGTCAGCCCGATGCTTCTCTGCTTTAGCGCGAGAGGTTCGCTCTGCCTCAATCTCCTCCTCCAGCTCCTCAATACGGGCCTGGAGAACAGGAGGGAACCTTCACACCCGTGCCCTCCTCCTGCCAGAGCTGAGCCTGAGCAAGGGAGGGGAAGGAACAGAGACTTGCCTGCAGCTCCTTGATCTTCTTCTGAAATTGCATGCCCAGGGCTTGTTCATCCTCGATCTTGCTCTGGATCTGGCTGATTTCAAAGTCTTTCCTTTGGGCAAAGAGAACCATGTTAGAGCTCAAAGAAAAAACACAAGTGCTCCAGCCCAGCACTCAGGTGTCCCACAGCCACACTTACTTCTTCAGTTTCTCATCCAGCTGCTGCTTGTCATTCTCCAAATCCATGATGCTGTCCTGGGCCAGCTTCAGGTCTCCTTCCAGTTTCCTCTTCGCTCTCTCCAGGTCCATGCGCAGTTTCTTCTCTTGCTCCAGGGACCCTTCCAGCTAAACACAACAAGACCATCAGTGCTCTACCAGCCAGGTCGGACTCCAGACCTGTCCTCTTCCTGCTCTATGTCTGTGTGCTTACATCGTCCACTTGCTGTTCCAGCTTGGTCTTGGCTTTGGTCAGCGTATTGACTTTGTCTTCTTCTGCCTGCAGGTCATCCAGGGTTTGCTGATGGGCCTCTTGGAGGGCTTTCTTCTCCTTTGTCAGCTTGGCAATGGTCTCATCCAGGTTTGCCATTTCCTCAGTCAGGTTTTTCACCTTTGAGAAGAAGGGAGCAAGTGTAAATAAAGGAAGTAGATACAGAAGTCCTGTAATAGCACAGGGCTCTTTTCCGGAGTGCAGGTGACAAGTTCTGCCCCATACCTTGTTTTCGGTGGCGTGTTTTTCCTTCTCCACCTTGGCCAGTGTTAGCTCAAGGTCATCAATATCTTTCTTCAGCTCTGAACATTCATCTTCCAGTTTTCTCTTCTTGGCTGTCAGCTCAGCATTCATCTCTTCTTCTTCTTCTGCTCTCTCTGTCAGCTCCTTAATTTTGGCTTCCAGCTGGATTTTGGTTTTGATGAGCTGGTCACACCTTTCTTCAGCATCAGCCAAACCATCAGCTTCCTACATGATTCATTTAAACAAAACAGTTTTCAATTAATTAATTCTTCTTATTGATTTTCAAGGAACAACGTAATATTCTCAAAGATGCTTCGCAATCTACTTTGTTGGTAAAACTCAGTAATATAAGATTATCTGTTTTAGACTGCCTCCATCCCCTTAAATGAAGGAAAATATCATCACACATTTTTAAAGTCTTTAACTGCTCATTCAACTTTAACGTTAATTTGATGATAGAGCCGTTGTTCATTGTATCTTTTGATAACTATAATTCTATTGTATTTTTGCAGACTGGAAATAGTAATATATCTTTGGCCTAGAGGTCTACTGCAGAGAGCCATGTAGGCACATTTTTAGGATACAGTGTTTTAAAACCTGAATGTTAAACCCTCAAACATTCTTCTGAGAAATTCCTGTTCAGTTCTTCACTAGAGATTTTCTGAGCATGAATTAGATGTTCAGCTTTGTCAAAATTTTGTGATAAGGCCACTGTTTCACAGGCACGTTTCTAGCACTATTTTGGGATAATATGTCTTTGCTGAGATATTTTGGATTATTTTATACAGGATATTACGAGTCAAAAACTTTAGCAATACTCACTGCCTGTACTTGGAGCTGCAGGTCATTTTTCTCCTGCACCAGGGCCACCATTTTTTCCTCCAGCTCCTTCCGCTTTGCCTCAGACTTCGCAAGCTCTTCCTTGGTTTTCTCAAACTCCTCCTTCATGTTGGCCATCTCCTTCTCAGACTCTGCACTCTTCAGCAAGGGCTTGATCTTGAAGAACAGCTTCATCCATGGCCAGTGTTTGACATTCATGAATGAACGAACATTGTACTGGATGCAGAAGATGGACTCCCTGAAAGGTAATAACAAAACATATTTTGGTGCATATTTTAAAATCTATAAAACCTATTTAACAGTATATACTAATATGTGTAACATAAAATTCTACACATAATACTTTTTAGTTGTGTATATATATATATACGGTATCTACATATAGTACATATGTATATGTATAGTTCTGTATATCTCTATGTATAAAATATTTATCATATATTATTAAATATATATTTTTAATAGTATTTAGACCACAATTTATATATAATATATGTATTTCTGCAGAGAATCTTCTAGTGCTACGTAGAGTATCAACCTGTATGGACAGTTTTGTAGTCCAGGTGTTTGGCTCACTTTCTTGGCCAATGAAAAGGAACACTTCCATAAGTTGACCTGATTGCTTTTATGAAAGTTATCAAAGGGAAGAGGATACTTCTCATGTGATAGAAATATGTGTTTCTCTCTTTTTTTTTAACAGTGACCTAAAATAATTAGCATAGACTAGATATTGAGTTTCTGGATATATATATATAAAATGTAACCATTTAATGAATTCAGCAAAAATTAGTACAAAGTGTTAAAAGAATTGGTTTCCCTAAATTGGGATTTTATACTGCTTCATCTATTTTCAGGATATACTTCCATATTGGCAAACTGAATTAATGAGAAATAATTAAGAGCAGTAAAGCAGCTTCTTTTCAGTTTTGTTCATGCCATTAGTATTTGGTAAGGATTAGCTCAGCAGGCCAAGTAAATATCTACCTCCGCTCCATCATTTTCTTGAACTCCACCCTCATCAGATAACCCCTGCACATGGCCTGGGTGCGGGTGATGAGCTGTGCCAGCTTCTCATCCCTCATCTCCTCCAGGAGTCCCAGCAGCCCAGCTTTGAAGAACACCTTGAGAGAGGGAATGTTGCAGCACATCACTGTCAGGTAGAGCAAAGCCCAGGCAGACACTGAATGGGGGGGGTTGTACCTTGGTGTGTCCAAATTTGTACTGGGTGTGGTCCACATCGATTGACCCAAGGAGCTTCTCAGAAGCCTTCTTGCTATCGATGAACTGTCCCTCGGGGATGGCACTGGCATTAAGCACCTTGTATCTGTGGTAGGAAATAGAATATGGAGAAGGTCAAATTCCTGGAAGCTCAATCAAACCTGTACCAACCAATGCCATTGTTAAGATTTTCTGGAGGGGGATCAAGAGTGGAAGATAGGTGAATAAATCTGAACTCTTCCTTGTATAGAAATCATGCTTTCATGGGTAAATATGTTTTTAGGGAAAACTGTGCTTTTCTCTTAGTCCAAAGATTTTTGACACAGAATAGGTACTGATTTCCGTGGGTAACTGCTAACATATTTCACAGGCCATGTTATCTAAATGCCTTATTTGTAAATGAGAACTTTATGTACAAGAACAAAACATGTGGCAAGGAGAAGCAAATCTCAGTCCTAAATAGCGGCAGTACATACTATCTGAGTATTTTCCAGCTGATATAGAACAAGAAGCAAGATACTTTCATTGTATTTGGTTTCCCAACAAGTTAGTCTAGAATGTCTTTTAGTATCTTTATTCACCTCTGTGCTGACAGGTGAAAGTCATCTTGCTTTGTTCTCCAGGTGCCTAAGTCTAAGGTAGTCAATTTCATTTCTGTATAGTTAAAAAATACTTTACCTCATACCAGAATATGAATAAAGAACAGGAATAAATAATAGCCCTTTTAAAATGTCCTTTTTTTCTCAATAGCTATAGAAAGAAACTGGATAACTAACTTGGACAATTGACTTTTGTATACCTAAAGGTATGTACAGTGAACCTCTCCCATAACTCCCACAGTATTTAAAACAACTAGGAAATGCAAATTATTCAGCATTTGTGGATATGGTGGAGGGTGATGATGTGATCTGACCTCTGTTTAAAGTCGGCATAGAGGATTCTGCTGGGGAAGCCTTTCCTGCAAATCCTGATCCCTTCCAGCACGCCGTTACAGCGCAGCTGGTGCAGCACCAGCTCATGCTCCATGGCACCTAATAAATCACAGAATGAAATTGAATTTCATTTTACTGCACGGAGAAGATCAGATATATCACACCTCTGAACTTCAACAACTTACCAGGAGTTTTTGTTTCATTAGGAATAAGGCACCGCACAAAATGGGGGTGAGTGCTTCTCAGGTTAGCCATCAGCTTGTTTAAATTTTCCTTAGGAGCAAGAACAAAGCCTTGGGGTTAAAAGTGTCAGTTACACAATCTCAATACTAGGTGGAGATAAAAACACTAAAATAAAACCATAGCCAGTAATTTTTTTTTACAGAACTTTTGAGCAGTTCTGAAAGAATACTTCCCAAGATTCAGTAAGAATTCCTCTTTACTAGAAGCAAATTATTTTATCCTTTCTGAACACAAAGATATATTAGATCAATCTAAAGCTTTTCTGAACTGATTTTTCTGTTTTTCTTTTCATAATGTGGTAAGTTTAGAATGATTATTCTACAGTACCCGGAAGAGAGCTGAAACAGTCTGGAAAGAAGAACCCTTCTTCTTGGCGCCCTTCTTGCCACCACCACCACTGCTCTCTAAAAAGTAATAAATTTTTTATAAAGAAGTGAACAACAAAAGCACACAGAATCTGAAAAGCCTTGTGTGTTCATCTTTAAAAATCTAGCAAAAATTAAAATATTATCAAAATTTGCAAATGCATACAGCGGTTAAAGTTACTAAAAGAGACTTGAATTTTTCAGACGACAGTAGAGGGAAATCTAGTGACGTCAAGCGGAAATTTAGAAAATGCAGTCAGGAAATAAAATGTAACATTTTGCATAGAAAGATATTTGAGGAACTAAACTAATAGCTAGTGAATACACCAAATGCAGTGTTTACGTATCCTTACACCTAAGAGTATGCATATATTTAGCAGTATGTTGATACATTTGATTGTATTCCCTGAAGTATTTGAGAATGGCCCAGATTGCAGAAATCTGGTTTCTCACGTAGACTAGGTTAATCCTGTAGTACAACTGTCTCATTCTAAAACCTACAGATTAATAAGGTCTCTAGGGAGTTGTAATATCCTTTATTAGACTGAGATCCAAAAAGAGATGAGGTTTTGGGTTTTCAATTTTTGAAACGTAAATATTATTGCAAATTACTATTACAAGATTCTGATTTCTTTTTCTGTAAATTATAGTAGAGCTGATTTCAAAGAAATCACCTGCTTCTGCCCCACCAGCAGATGCAAAGAGTAAAGCCAGTGTCTTCAAGGATGATTTCTGGTACAACCCCACAACAGTTTCATTCAGAGGGTCCTTGTTCTTCTCCAGCCAGCCAGTGATGTTGTAGTCCACTGTGCCAGCATAGTGCACCAGGGAGAAGTGGGCCTCAGCCTTGCCTTTGGCAGGTTTGGGCTTCTGGAAGTTGTTGGACTTGCCCAGGTGCTGGTCATAGAGCTTGTTCTTGAAAGAGGTGTCAGTTGCCTTGGGGAACATGCACTCCTCTTCCAGGATGGAGAAGATGCCCATGGGCTGGGAGAAACAGCAACGTGTGAAAAAGGTGTGGAAGGAAGGAAGGAACAGAGGCAATGTATGTAAGAAAGAGGAACGGAAGATAAAAATTATACCAAAAAATCATCCTCAGTATGGGTAATCTTATGTTTCTCCAGAAAGGACATTTTGTTAGTGGATATGTCATCAGTTATACAAAAGAAAGCTCCCCCTTAAGATTCAGGGTTGTGATGTAATAAAGATCTAACATGTAGAAATTAATTTCGTACATGTTAGGTGAAAGTGGAAAGCAAAATGAATGAAAGTAGCAGGTATAAGGAAGAGTTTAAACTTCCTATATGCTCTTTCTATAAAACGAGACAGAAAATTTCTTAATAAATGTTAAAATGGAAGTTGCTCAGTGTCCGTAACTTACTCAGCATGCATTAAAAATATACACACCTTTGAGTATGAACTTCAGAGTAGTGACTAAGACTGAAATTTTTGCTCTATAAATCATATGTATAATGCAAAAAATCTCTCAGGCAGTGAGGTAAGAGACAAACACAAATGTATATTAAATGCTCGGAATCCAGAAAAAATCCTGGTTTGTGCTGCATTTAATGTGAGTGCCTCTGGTTAGCATGGTCTAATTAGAGCATAGAAGATTCTTTTTACATTTTATATCTGAAAAGCTATTAAGTATGTGGGGGCCAATAACCTTCTCAATGAGCTCAATGCAGGCAGCCAGGTCCATGCCAAAGTCAATGAACTCCCATTCAATTCCCTCCTTCTTGTACTCCTCCTGCTCCAGCACGAACATGTGGTGGTTGAAGAACTGTTGCAGTTTCTCATTGGTGAAGTTGATGCATAGCTGCTCCAGGCTGTTGAACTGCAGAAGGCAAAGATTTACTCACTTGTGAATTTCAGTTCCAGGAACACCTTCCATCTTCCAATAGGCTTTATTCTTATCCCATTAGGGTCTCCATGATTGGAATATTGAACTTCTTGTGCTGGAACTGGACAGGTGACTGGCATATTCCATCCTCTAATACATCTACTCTTTTAGGCCCTGGCAGTGTCTCAACATATTTCTGAGCTCTGAAAAGATTAGCAGAGCTTAGTCCAAATCCAGCTTTTTATTTGTTTGAATTTGTGTACACTGCATGTCTATTCCCAAGCATTCAGAGGAAATCTGGCTTCAACATTAACAAAATCTTACTTTAAAAAGGCATATTTTACTTCCTCAACGTCTCTCTCTGCTATTATTTATCAGTTGTTCAACAGTTTTCAATGCAATTGTCACTTCTGCATGCATCTACAACAACCATCTACAAATATCTGGAGCCCTGTGGGATACTACATGCTAGGAGAACTGGAAGGATACCATTCTTAGAGGAAAGGCAGGATTATCCAATAAATAAAAACAACCCATAATTGAAATAGAGCAAACTCCAACCCCCAAATTATTCCAATTTCTTAATGCCTCTTCCAGGAAACATTTATGGAGATCCTCCTCTTACATCAAAGATCTCGAAGCCAGCAATGTCCAGGACACCAATGAAGTACTGCCTGGGCTGCTTCGTATCCAGCTGTTGGTTGATGCGAACAACCATCCACAGGAACATCTTCTCAAACACAGACTTAGCCAGGGCACCCACTGAATTGTATACCTAAGAATAGGTTAAAGGAAATCTACCATCTGCAGCAAAAGAGTAACTTCAAAATTTTTAATTCAAGTCATTTTTTTTCTGTTATCACTTGTCTCTTACCTGCTGCACAGTTTGGCCCTTGGTCACATATTCATTCCCCACCTTGACTCGGGGGTAGCAGAGGGCCTTGAGCAGGTCTGCTGAGTTCAGACCCATCAGGTAGGCAGCCTTGTCAGCAACTAATAAAACAAGCATAGAGCAGGAACAGATATCAGCTCTCCAGTGAAAGGATCTTGCAGTAACTCAGAATTATTTCTGCAGTAGCCACATATACGTTACCACATCCTTTAAAACATTGTAGTTTTTCTTGACTTGCTAATTTTTTCTGATTCAATCTATATGATTAATAAAGGTAAATATTATTCCAATACCTTTACAGTGAACATGCAAGAGACTAGACAGACAAAAGGAGCAAGGGCCATGAAAATGGCAGATCAAACAGCCACAATTTCTGAATAAACAGAATAGGAAAGTGGTTGGTATTGAAGTACACTGTACTGAAAATTGTAGTCAGTGAAACTCCACTGATATTGGAGAGAGAGAGGTAGATTAGTGAGGTAAAATGCCAAAAGTATGAATAGGACATCTTGCACAACTTTCAGAGTTGGACTATATTGTCCCTAAGTATAAATATCAAACACATTAAGTCTTTCCCAGATCTCATTTTATCTGCAGCTGGGTTAACAAACACAAGCACCACAGCACTGCATACACTCTGTCATCACCTTCCAATTTGCTGCCTGTCCTGTCTCATAGGGAGGCTGATAGCAAGCACCAGTACTATTTACAGAGTTCTTCAATGTGAGGCGGCCAAACCTCGTTATATAAGATATATACAGAGATGCTAATTTTGAGCTGCTTTTATTTTATGTGTTATTTCCAACTAGGCATTTAAGGCACATCCATAACTAGAAATATGAAACAAGAAGAAAATTTTAGTTTTGTAGAAATATATATATATACACACACACATATATATATGTATATATATATATGTATATCATTATTCTTTAGTACTTGAGAGTTGCTCCTGGTTCTGTGTCTGGGAAGCTTTCATTCAAGACAGCAGCAAAGCTTGCTTTACTTCTGCCTGACACCTACTCCGACAGTCAACAGAAGCATGCTTTAGGAGTCACTGGACCTCATTTTTTGCATCGTTCAAAATAATCTGCAGGTTCCACGGAGTTGTGTTCCTCCAGAGAAGTCCTCTGGCTAGGAGGAACACACTGCTATTCTACAATACTGGCACTGGGGAAATGCAAAGGTTGAGTCAATCATTCTGACTCTGACATGCTGCCTTTAACTTAGTGAGTGTTCAGTGTCTTCTGTGCTCTGGGATGGGTCATGCTGGTACCTTCGGTGCCATCTGGCTCTGCCTGCTCCTCACGCTGCTTCTGCTTGAACTTTAGGTTCCCGTAGTGCATGACAGCCCCTGTCAGCTTGTAGATGGCAGTTTTCTCATCAGCAGTGAAGCCCAGGATGTCAATGGCACTCTGAAATAGGAGCAGTAAAATAAAAGATTCGCCTGGGAGATCAGAATAGTTACAATAGTCTGAATTGCTACTTACATCTGTAGCCATCAGCTCCTCCTGGTCATTAATGCTGGGAACTGTGATCTCGCCTTGACTCACATACTGATAGTCATAGGGGTTGGTGGTGATCAGTAACATCTCTGAAAAGAAGGACAAAACCCAAGAAGGTCAAATGCAATCGGCACGGAAAGGAATTCAGTGTTGTTCCATGACCTTTGTCTGGAGGAGTTAGTGATATTTCCTACCAATCAGCTCTGGCTTCTTGTTGGACATGATCTGATAAAAGATGTGGTAGCTTCTTTCCGCCTTGAGCTGGAAAGTGACTCTGGACTTCTCCAGCAGATCTGCCAACGATGGTAGGATAGAGTCAAGCATAAGAAGTGGGGAAGGCTGGAGGGAAGGGGCATCAGGCCAGAAAGGCGTCTTACATGTTTCAATGTCAGCAGAAGCCAGCTTGCCTGTGGCACCAAAGTGGATTCTGATGAATTTACCCTGAAAGCAGCAGCAAAGTCAATTGGGACCTCTCTTGCCAATCCAGACAGCAGGAATATTCAAATTGGTGTTGATGGTTGTCCCAAGTAACAACTTACAAAACGTGAGGAGTTGTCGTTCCTCACGGTCTTGGCATTTCCAAAGGCCTCCAGCAGTGGGTTGGCACTGATGATTTGATCCTCAAGTGTCCCCTGAAACAGAAGTCTTCTTGTCATGACCTAGCTCATCAAGAAATTGCATAGTTGCAGGTTTCTACCCCTGGGATCTCACCTGCATTTTGCCTGAGGGCTGCTCCTCCTTCTTCTTGTCCCCGCTGGCTGCAATTGTTGCAAAGTACTGGATGACACGCTTTGTGTTCACAGTCTTCCCGGCCCCGGATTCTCCGCTGCCAAAGCCAAGAGAGAAGCAGAGGGTGCGTGGTCAGGCAGGAGGTCCCCTGGCACCGGGCAGCCCCGCAGGGACCCGCGCAGGGGGTGTACGTACGTGATCAGGATGGACTGGTTCTCCCGATCTGTGAACAAGGCAGAAACAAATAGACTTTATAAATAAAAATGCAAGAAGACTGAAAATGAATTCAGTAAATGTACATTATGGCATTACAGATATAATTATATACCTTGTTACAGCCAGTTCATTTGGCTTATCATTATTCCTGACACACTAACTCTCTGTGGTAACTATAATTCCCTTTTAGAACTATCAACGTGAAAAAATCCTGTTTAAGTTAGCAGTAATTAATGCCATGTATGAAATAAAATCCTAATGATGTGCTAAGAAAATATCACCATATTTATTAGGATAACTCTGTGAACACTTTTAAAATATCTTTCTGAAGTGATCACCCTGAGAACACTCACTTATATAACATGCATTTAAAAGAAAGAAACAAACAAAATGTCAAAATACATCACTGAGTACAGAGGTGTCTTTCATTTTAAAATAGTAAAAACAATGCTATGAAGATAGTAAAACCACAATAGATGTGTGTGTTAGACCAGAGAAAGCTTTGAAAAAGTCTCTTCACAATGCTGAGACAGAGTATCCCTNCACAAAGACGGATGACTTGGCATCAAAAGGTTTGTTCTGGGCCTCAATTCTCTCCTTCTCTGACTTTCGGAGGTAAGGAGCTGCCTCCCCAAAGACGGCCATCTCAGCGTCTGTAGACATGGCTGCTGCTTACTACACGCAATGTAGCAAGTACCTGTGAGGGTGGAGAACATATTAAAATACTGTGTGATAGAAGAAACAAGCACATTAGATAGCTCTTGTTTAGGTATCAACTGAACTGCCTTTTTTCCCCCTTCTAATTCAGAGTTCTGTTCTGCAATTTTTTTTTTTTGTGGTCAGATCTTTAGTCCAACTGGATGATTGCATTCACAGAAGAATGCTTTCTGGCTTTTTGTATTTGGGGCTCCACCACAGGAAGGACATGGAGCTGTTGGAGTGAGTCCAGATGCTCTAAGGGATGGAGCCCCTCTGCTCTGGAAACAGGCTGGGAGAGCTGGGGTAGTTCAGCCTGGGGAAGACTCCAACGAGACCTTCTAGCAACCTTTCATCACCTAAAGGAGTTCCAAGAGACTTGAAGGGGAACTTTAGACAAGGGCCTGGAGCAACAGAACAAAGGGGAATGGCTCACAATTGAAATAGTTTGGATTAGATATTAGGAAGAATATTTTTGCCTTCTTAGGCAAAGACAGGATCCATGACATAAATTGGTGTTATTGATTCAAATGAATGGGTGCAATTTCCTGACTGGTTTTGTCTCTAACGACATGTTTTTCCACTTGATTAATATGTTATAACTCAAATAAGAACCATTCCACAAAATAAACACATGAGGTTGAAAAATGGTCCCAGTTTTTCAGCAGCAATTTTAACATTGCTTATATTACCTCACATTTTCTTACAAGATTCCTAACAGGAATAATACTAACTATACCCAGGAGGAATAACATTGTCATATTATATACCCTAGTATATACTATGTCAGCAAATATTATGTTTTTATGTATTATAGTACATTAGTTTATATTACGTACATTACACCTATATTGTATATTGTGTTATTTTATAGACACTGGATGCTGTTATCACAATATATCCTTATGATACTACTAAAAAGTATAATATATATAGTAGGTTAGTATACATTAATCTATGTACGTAATGTGTCAGTAGATTGACTTTTTAAAGTATTCAACTATTTTCTTTTGATTGTTCTGTTTGACCTTTCCTGAAATCAATGCTATGCTAACTCTCCTTCACTGATTCAAAGCATGCTGGTTATATTCCTTACATGATTACTTGTTGACATTTTATAATTCTGAGGGATATATCCTAGGGACAATATCTGATAAAATTAATATAAATTAAAGTAGAAAGTAAATGTGAAGAGTTTATTTTCCTGGGTGTAAATATTTAAAGCTGAATTTTTTATTGCAGTTCCATCTCTCTTTTTCCAGTTATCCAAGTAGGTATCATCCTTTATTCAGTTTCCTGTGATTACAAATATTTGCTTATATAATTTTGCCACAATTGTGCAATATTTTCAGAGGCAGAAACAAGCCTGTAAGGAAACTTAGACTGCTTGCTTTTAGCAGTTTGATCTTTTGAAACACAAAATTCGAACCACATTCCTCAAGCTTCCATGTGAAAACAAAGAACATATTAACATTATTTAAATATATGTTTCTTTTCCTGTTGCTTCACAGCCAGTGCCAGTGACCCTGGATGTTTGAGATAAATGCAAAAAAAACCAGCCCAAATAATTGAAAAGTACTTTCTGATGGCTTTTTTTTCCTTAAGACAGTTTCTCCAGGAACTGGTCTCTGCTGGAGATTCCTGGGGAGAGTGTAGGCAGTGCTGCAGTGGTCAGTATTTTTAAGATCACATTCTTTAAGAATCTTGTGACAAAAATATCGACAATCCAGCCCAATTCCAGTACTGTATTTAAACAATAGACATAAACATAATGAATACCAGGATTTCCAGCATGCCTGGCATTACAGCAACTCTACCTTTCCCTAAAAAGTGAATAAATCAAGATCTTACCTTCTGTGAGACAAAGAGTTGCAGATTGGAAGACAGACAGTATTAAAAAGCCAGAATCAGTAACTTACTTCTTACTGCTGCACCCCAGACAACATTTATACACTGAAAACATATGGATGCTTTGAAAGCAGACTGAAAATCCCAGCTGACACTGACAGACCCCCTTTGAATGAATGTGAGCATCCGTAGGAATGCACTGGAACTTGTGGAATGCAGGGCCAGTTTCCCTTCATTCCCCACCTCCCTAGTCCCAAGCCCTGAAACCCTTACCTTAGAGATTTCTGAGAAAGGACAAGACACACAGATCCCAAGGTACTTTTATAGGATCTGATCTGCATATGTAGCCACCACCTCCTCTTTCTTAGGTCAAAACATTTTTGGCAATCTTAACTCCTAACAGAATTGAGATTCATATTAGAAGTGAATGGATATAATTAGACATAACAGGTCTGTGAATCAATGTCCTATAAATAATTTGACAAGAAAGCGTGAGAAGGGGGGGAAGTGGGAGGGTGTGCTAAAGGAGATGAAAGGGGCTACACTGGTTCTGTAATCCATCGGATGCTGACTCGCACAGAAAAAGTGAAGAGTAACAGCCAGTGTGTCTCATAGGAAACATGTAGGGATGGAGAGAAGGCACAGGCTCCTGCCTGCTGCAAGCACTCAGAGTCCTCAGTGTGGAAAAGCAGGAGGGGTCCTACTGAGAAGCACGGTTATTGCAAGAGGAAGAAAATCCCAATGCAGGAGGAAGCATCTGAAAAGAAACAGAAGTTGCAGAAGTGAGAATCAGGGGATGATAAGAATGACCAAGTACTAGAATGGACCAAAGCCAAAGCAAGTGAATGGGGGAAGAATTAGTCTGAATGTAGTGATAAGGAAGGATATGTGAATAAAGAAGAGGAAGTCCCTGGAGGTGTTTAAGGCACTCAGTGCCATGGTCTGGTTGACAAGGTGGTGTTAGGTCAGGTTGGACTCGATGATCTCAAAGGTCTTTTCCATGCTAGTTGATTCTGTGAAGTAAATAGAGATGTGATTCCAGTGGGATAACAGCAAGTCACCATGGGCACAAGGAGCCATAAAAGAGCAGAACAAGTTTAGCCTAAAAATAAAAGCTTCAAAGCCTGAGGTCATTGAGTTAAGTCCCAGATGAAAAGCAGAGGAATCAAATTCTTGGTTTTGGAGCTGAAGGGTTTCAAAGATCATATGAACAGGACTTTGGAAGCGTTGTACTGAACTTAGGACATATATCCCATTGGAATCAGGAGAGATAGGTGCTGTCTCAACACAGGGTAGTCATTCAGCATTACTTTTGCAGGACAAGTGTGTAAGGAAAGATTTAATAAATTTACATCCTCTAAAAGAATCAGTCATACCCCTATGCTGCTCTGGAAGATAGGCAACTATTTTTAGAGGGATCTGAACCTCATGATAGTTTGTGTAAAAAGCCAATCTACTGTTCTGATCTCTGGGATATTCCCGACCCAGATTAAGGAGGGGACACATGTTCTACATTCACAAGGATCAGAGTGGTGAAGAGAGCACTGGAACCATTCGCTTTACTGAGAAGCAATTTCCTCCCCGTGCAACAGATTTGGATTTGTTGGGGGTTTTGGTTGGTTGGTTATAGGTTGATTTTATTTTCAGTGTGGTGTTTTTGGTTGGTTGGTTTGTTGGGCTTTTTTGTTTGTGATTTTGTTTTTTGGGGTTTTTGGGTTTATTTTCCTCTATTGGTCTTCACTTTCCAAACTACAGTTCCTACCACAAACAAGGAAATCTGAAGTGTCACATCTCAGCAGCTTCACCTGGTCACACAGCGTTCTGCTTCCCCAGTTACAGCACCAGTTGTGCTCCTGTCTCTCTTAGCATCTCCTACACAGAGGTCTGGATAAGAAGGTGAGGTAATTCCTTCCTCCTTTTCTCTCAGCTGACTGTGTCTCTGTGATGGCACTGTAATCCTGGGTGTGGGAAGGAGATTGACAGACATCAGTTTCACGTTTGGAGTAAATTCCCTCTGAAGATAAGCCTGAAGCCTACGCTTTATTCCTAACAGCTAAACCCTCATCAGAATACAAAGCAGCAGATCTTTCATGCTTTAATGCAATTATATTGTGTGAGAACTGGAATTCAGGGTTAGTTTCAGGTATTTCAAGGACCTTATATGTGGTCTTATTTTGCTGGTGCATTCAGTTTTTGACCTGGATTAAAACTGACTCCTTTTTATTATAACCTCTTCATACTTTACAGTGTGTTCAGTTTGGGCTAACAACGCAGCTTTCCAAGAAGCCAACAATGCAAGCTGTAATCCCTGATAAACACCAGCTGGAAAGCAATTGCAACTGATTGTGGATGTTCACTAAAAAAATTATTGCAACCTGAAAGGGCATAAAGACTAACTTAGGATACATTCCTGGAAAAAAAAAAACGCATACAGAGAACAAAATAAATTATTTCCCATTTTAGCTGTATTGTAGAAGACGTCTGGGTCTCTACTGATTCCCTGATACTTTACCATCTGCCATCATCGGTGCTTCATCACTAATGAAAGGACTAAATCATGCCACAATATTTTTCTTCATTTCCTGACAGGCTCGCCCCCTGCTCCCTTCCCTCATCCTCATGCCAGGACAAAGAGACTGCAGCCAGTCTGGATGGGCACCACACCCAAGCAGAATACCCCAGAGGAGGGGCTGCAGTGTGGGCAGTGTGTGGGTGTCCAGCAGGGTGGCCGGCTGCCCTGCTGCCCTGCAGCCCTGTGGCCGGTGGGGCCCTCGGCCTGCCTGGGCCTGTGGCAGGTGGGCCACGGGCCAGGACACCCAGCCAGAGCTCAGGAAGGGGCTGACTGGGAAGCGTCAGGGCAAAGCTGAAGGCTGAAAAAATAGTGAAAAGAGAAAGGGAACTGGTGAAATTCCCAGAAAGATGGTGTCTTGGGGTGACTCCATCATGTATATCCCCTATCACGGCTTTATGCCAAACAATTGATTTTGTGCCTTTTCTGTGTCTTTAAACTGAGCNATAAACCATCAAAAGAGCTTTAAAGCCAGCTCATGGCAGGCATTTACAGGTGTGTTGTCCTGTACTGCCTCTGGCAGGGCCCAACGGCGGGGAGACGGCGCTGCAAGGGCCTGGTGGAGGCCGCCCGTGTCTCCTGCTGTGCCCGACCAGCTTTCTCCTCCCACAGCTCCCCTCCCACGCCCTGCTTTTGCAGTAGAGGACCTGGATGTAGGTAAGCAGCTATGTGGGGAAATAAAAATGCGTTAGCATTAGCACGACAAAGTTCTCCCTCTTCTGCCTTGTTTGAGAGAGCTGCTAAAGCTTTACACTAAATACCAACCAAGTCAGCATTCCACTCTGTGTCTTGGCAAAAACAAGTTTATCAGTAACAGGAGAACCTATCCAGCTTTGCTTCTAGTTTACCAGGCCCTTAGACACATTGAATGTATTCCCAAACCATCTAATTTGCTTACCCATCTGTAAAGTGTGATGTGTAATTAGATTACCTTATCCAACAAATGTTGTACTTTACCTTACATTTCTAATCAACATGTAAATGTTGAATGTGTAGTTCAGCTTAATGCAAAATACAATATTGAGGGCTAATAATCTGTTCTTAGGAAAATGAACAGGCCCGGTATGTTGAGAATGACAATAAACACTGCAAGAGAGTCAGGTTGAGCACAGAGCAGAAAGGTTGAACCTAGAAAGGCAGTGGAAGGTTTGACTGAAATGATAAATAGAGTCCTCAGTCTTAGCTATTCTTTCTTCCATAGTCTTTTAAATGTGGATTCTTCTCACTTATCCTACATGTGAATGGATATAATTTTGTGTTGTGCATGAAATAAAATTACTTCAGAGAAAGGGAGTGAGGATGTCTCTTCATGCCACTTCCTCACCATGTTGGTTTGACTGCTTGTCAATGCTTGGAATGAAATTTGAGTTTCCCATTCTTTTAATCTTAACCAAATAAGCAACATTTTTCAATTAATAAAAATGATATATATGTAGTTATATACATATTTACATATATGTGTGTGTGTGTGTATACCTAAACACTTCAGGAATCTTTATTCCTATTATTTTATTTCTTTCTTTTTCCTAAGAATTGACCAAAATAAATTGAAAGAATGACGTCTTAGTCCGTCAAAGAAGTGCATACTTCTCATTGCAAGAGGAATAATAAATCCATATAATTGTTACCATTCTTCATGCATTTTTTAAAACGCAAATGTAAAAATGCTTTGCTGTTTGATATATTTTTAAATGTGAAGATGAACTCTGTACATGTACTTCAAAAGTAATGAATGCTAGAATAAATAAATACATAAAGCGTGGTAGCCACTGTTCACATGCAAAGGTCGCTACTCTCTTTATTACCTAGACATAAATGATAATTACTGAAGAAAGCAACACAGAGGTTTACATTTTATGCATGCCTCAGGTCACTTTTTAGCCTTGGGAACCTCATTACTCCTCTTCTATCTTCTTATGAATGTCCCGGCTCTTCGCTCGGAGCTTGTTGACCTGTGACTCTGCAATGTCAGCCCGCTCCTCGGCTTCCTCCAGCTCGTGCTGGATCTTGCGGAACTTGGACAGGTTGACATTGGACAGCTCCTCCTGTGAGGGGAGAGAGAATTGTGAACACAACAGGCGGTGCGTGGACATTTATTGCCTGCAAACTGGGCAAACAAAAATTCAAATGCCACAGCTAGGCTAGCAGAGCAGATTCAAAACCAAGATGAGAAGGTGTTCGGGATGTTATGTGTGTCAGAAGAGAAAAGAATATTGGAATGTCAAAAAGACATTATACACAGCATGCTCTAGGCAGAGTTCATGTCATAGTCCTGAATACGCAGACTGACAGCTGCTTCTGACATCCAGGGCAAGGTATAAAGGAAGAAACAGAGTGGGAAATAAGGCTTACAGCAAAACTAATAGGATTGAGGAAGTATATTTCCTCCCAAACCCAGCAAGTCTTACTTGGATATGTAATGGATACATTCCCCATTGTATCAAAATATCATCATGTTGCATCAAAACAGTCAAGGTTTCAAAAAGCTGTACAGAAGAAAACATCAATACAGAATTCTACCTCCACCAGAAGAAAGTCTGGTTTGGACAAACTGGTACTTACAGCCTCCTCAGCTTG
>VZRS01012474.1:0-18656 GCA_013398055.1 Ifrita kowaldi
TTGGGTTGGAAGGAGACTTTGAAAATCGTCCAGTTCCAGTTCTTCTGTCGTAGGCAGGGACACCTTCTGCTAGATCGGGTTGCCGAGAGCCCCATCCAGCCTGGCTTTGAACGCTTCCAGGGATGGGCCATCCACAGCTTCTCTGTGCAGTCTGTTCCAGTGCCTCACCACCCCCACAGTAAAGAATTTTTTCGTAATTGCTAGTCTAAACCTACTCTCTTTCACGTTGGAGCCATTGCACCTTGTCCTGTCAGTACATGTTCTTGTAAACAGCCTTGCCTCATCTTTCCTGCAAGTTCCTTTCAGGTACTGGAAGGCCACAGTTAGGCCACCCCAAAGCCTTCTCTCTTTTCGTTTTCTAACTGTAAGTTGTCCTGTCTCAGTGGCTGGCTAACATGATTGTAGAAAACATGCAGTCACTTGGATCTCTGTATTTCCAGTGGTTATTTTAAGCTAACACTGTCTTTATAAACAGCAAGTAGGCCTCCATCTTGGGGAAGTCATAGCCTTGTACTGTGTTTGTGCAGTCTGCAGTCTGCTGTGCTTAAATGTGCTAGTTATGGATCTGGTACTTAGCATGGCACTACTGTCAGGTAACCAAGCTATTAGGGATTTTGTGCGTTCCTGTGAAAGGCTGTGCCCCAGCTGTGTCTGTCTCGAACTAGTGACACCTGCTGATTCATCGACACTGTTTCCTGCCAGTCTTCTGGTTTTGTAGAAGGTTTGCTGTGCAAGTATTGACTAGAACTTCATTTATTTAGGTTAGAAAGCAACAAATCATAGAAAAGGTGCTATCAAAATATAAAAACCCAGAGTCTCTGGCTTGTAAAGAATGTAGACATTGCTAGATTCAGAACCTCCTTCGTTTTCCATAGGATTTCCCAGTTTTCTCCTTGAAAGGGTTGTAAATGTGGCAACTTCATGCTATTCCACATTTTTTTTGGTGTCATTGGTATTGCAGACCTCATCAAAAAAAGGTTACGTGTCTGAAAGCACCACTAGTGTCTGGATACAGAACTTGACATCATTCCTTCTGTGTGAGCTGAAGGACGCTGTTTGGTTAATAGAGGAGGATATGAAAGATGAAGTAAAGGCTCCCAGATTTCAAATGTAGCGCTAGCACTTCAGCTAGATTGTCAGAGTTTTGTTTCACCTAGTTGCTGTGAAGAGAGAAAATGCTAATATTTCTTTCAATGTTTTTATCCTTACATCTAATCTATATTCAGTTTGGGTTTGGTTTTTTTTGTTTGTACATCAGCATGTGGGCTAGAAGTGTCCCAGACCTGAGTTTCACTGAGGTTTTCTCCAGCTGCCAATGCATTGAGTCTGCTCTCTTGTCTTCTCTAGTCTTTTGGCAGCTGCAGTATTGTGTGCTGTGAGCTACTCTCTCTGCAAGCTTGATCTAGGCATTTCTCCCGAAAGTAAAATGACTGTGTTTGCTTTTTAATGTTGTCCACTGCTTTCCCAGCAATCTCAGTCTGAAAGGGGTGCTTTTCACTTCTCTGTTCTCCATAGATTTGTGAGCAGCATCAATGCAGTTTTTGTAAAAGTCTTTGCAGTTTTGGGGCTTTTGTTTTGTTTGGATATTTCAAAAGAGAGATTCATAAACTGAATCTAACCTGAGGATTGTGTTTGTCCTGAAAAGCAGTGAGCTATTAGTTTGGGTCCTTTGTAAATTTTAAACAGTTTTACTTAAGCTGTGGATTTTGTGATATACTTGACTTCAACAGGTTTGTTTCAGATTTGAAACTGGTGGAGCTGCCAGGTTTTAAATAAACAGTTGTCATAAACTGAAACAGTTGTACAACCTGGCGGGAGCATGAATTTTTACTGAAAGCAGTCATGCAAGTTTAGGGAATTAACAGAGCACACTACTTCAAATGCCTTTGTTGTCCACAGATATCTTAAACTCCGAGTATTGTCTCTCTTGGAACTGTTGTTAAAAGGTCAGATCTGCAGTTATGTCTTAATTCCTGTGAAGTAAGATTGCCCTGGTAGGCTGACCATTTGGTTGAAGTCCCAGGCAGTGTAACAGCACTAAAAAATGGGCTGTCCCTGTGGTGTGACTAATATTGGCTGTTTCTCTTAAACTGCAGGAATGAGCTGTTGATAATAACAAGCATCAACAGTAGATGTGATGTTTCTGGAGCCAGCCTTGAAAATAGGTTAATCTCAAATACCAGACAAGTTGCACGTCTGTTCACATGTATCTGGGATCAGCAAGTAGTTTGTACAGTTGAGATAGGTGGGCCAGTAACTTGTAGGCTAAAAAAAAAAAACCCAAAAAAACCCAGCAAAAGCAAAAGAAACTCCCTCAGTGTATTTCTGTAGCTAACATTAGAACTTAGTGAACTGAGTTATTTCTTTACAGTCATTTCAGAATACTGCCAGAACATGAACCTAGATTTTCTAGGAAAATATTTCGTGTCATTAGGGCCAAATTTAGGGCTACACAAATTATGCTTTATGTTGCTCCATTGATGTAAATCAGGTCTGCAACTTTTCTGTCAAGATTTTTCCGGTATTGGAAGACTTCAGCAGAATAGATTTGTTACTGTGATCCCTGTTGTGCAGCTAGAACAGTGAGTATGCAGGTTGGTATGGAAAATAAACTAAGTACAAAGCCACTCTGGGAGGTCAGTTGATTGCAATTGCTGTCCATCTGTCTCTTATTCTCTGAAAACTAAATTATTGTGCTGAGCGCAGTTTGGCTCGGTATTAGGACAAGGACCAAATATTTGCATTCTTGACTGGGTATGATACTGATCTTGCTCAGTGTGGAGACTCAATGAATATGTGGTGGGTAAAGATGAATACCTATAAACCTGTTGACTCTAGGTGACCCTGACAGTGCTGATACTCCAGCTCAGTAAAACTTTGTCTCTTATGTTTTTTCCTTTCAGTTTATTTTCTGAGTTCGTGGCAATCCAATGTTTGCAATTTCTTGCTTAGCAGGGTTGACTTAAAGTGTTTTGATGAAGCCTGTATACGAAGAAAAAAGTGTGCTCATTTTAGGAACGACTCATGCCTTCATGTCGTAGTGAATGACTTGAATTGTTTGATTGTTAAGGTGCTGGAACTGGTTACATGGAAAAACAGTTTTTTACCTTCATCATTTAGAATGAGGGAGTCTTAGAAGAGTTAAAGCTTGCTGGTGCTTCGTTGTGCTGTTTTAGTGCCCTGTGTTGACATTTGAAGTATTCACGAGTTTATTGTAACTGGTTCGGAGTTACTGTCTGCGGGTGTGTAGCACACTGAAAGATACTGAGTTGTCCATTCTGTGAACTTTACAACTCTGAAACAGAGTAACATGCGTAGCTGTGTGTTACTAACTTCTGGGCCAACAAAAAGCGGATATAGTAAATCTATGCTAATAATTTCAGAAACTTGAAATTCTTGCAGAGAATGATTGTAAGTCCTTTGATTATATAAAAATTTCAGAGGAATGCCCATCTGGAAAAGTGAGTGAAATTGAGTTTAGTTCTACAGCAAACAGATTAGATCCTTTTGCAGGTTTAGGGGTTTTCCCCCCATTTTTATTTAGCTTCAACCTTTAAGTAGAATTTCTCTTCATTATGGAATATAGTTTTCAGTAACAGCATATTTAACAGCTTCTAGTATGCTTTTAAAATAGATGAACACAAATGTGCTTTCTGTGCTAGACTGAACTGCAGATAAAACCTATGAGCTGCTTAATTATAAGTGTAATTGTATCTGTTGTGTTGAGATGCTGATTTTTGTCAAGTGGAGATCTTTAAAGCTGAATTTTTTGATTACAATTTCAGTACAGTTTGTGGTTGAAACTTTAAATCCAGGGTTTCGTATTTGTGCCTGGTTCTTGCAATCCCAAAATGGTAGTCTTCTGCTTGGTAAAGATCACACAGGTGTAAATATTAAATTGTTGAAACATTGGGTGATTTGATAGTGGAGCATCTTTCCTGGCTTGCATATGCTTTTAATATTTTATGTAATGTTTTACTTTACAAGAAACTTTATAAGAACAGTTCTTCTACCATGATCCAATTCTGTCTCACTATTTTTCTGTAATGCAGGGATTACTGAATGGTACAAACAAGATAGGTTGAAACTATTTAATGGAATCCAGTCTGTTCTTTGTTTCCATGATTGCAATTTAGATTTCTGTTGTTTTTCAGTTGTCTCAAGGCACATGAATACACGAAGTGTTTAGTTTTAGGTTTTCCATCATCTGGTGTCTCAGTGCATTGTGACACGTTTGTGTGATTCTTCATGGAGTCTGCCTTGTGATATACTCTGGTAATACATATTTCTTAAGGTGGGGTTTTTTTCCTCCTCATTTCATGTACTCAAAATTGTTTTAGAGCAATCGTAGGTGATTATTTGATAGAAGAACCTTCTGAAGTAAAAGTATATTGACTTTCCTGACCATTGGCTTGGATGTAACTCAAAGGTATCAGTTATCTGACCATAGTATTCAACAAATGTTTGCTGATAAATGACTGATAGACAGAGTAATATAAGAAAACCTATTTAAGTAGTAGTGTAAAGTGTCTTTCGTGTAGATACTTTTCTGCATAAAAGTAAGACATTAATGTATTTTTTTTAATTCTTTTTTTTGAACTTTATCCATGTCAGATAGGGCCTGCATTTGCCCTGGGAGTTTGCCTTGCTAAAATCCCTCACCCTCAGTCAGGGGTGTCACACAGTTTTAGAAAACTGTCCTGTGTTCAGTTTAAAATTGCCGACAGCATAGAAAACCTTGATGGATAATTAGCTGTGGTAGAGGTGTCATGTAAGGATTTTTCAAACCAATGAAAGTTTCAATCTAGTCACTATAAACCTTGGCTCTGTAAAAATGGTCATTGTCTGGGAGTAAAGTTCGGGTAAAATGTTAAGAATTTGGAATATATGGTGATGTGGTGTTCTGGTTTTTACTGGGATAGAGTTAATTTTCTTAGTAGTTGATATGGTGCTGTGTTTTGTATTAAGTGCAAGAATAATCTTGATAACCCACCGATTTTGGCTGTTGCTAAACAGTGCTGTTGTTTTTTAGGAGTGTTACTCCCTAACTCAGTGACCCCACCAAGACTCTCCAAACTACACTGCCACTTTCTCTGTCTGCCACGTTTTCCCTTCTCTCTCCCTTCTGACCCAGTGCTTTATTTGTTTGTTAAATAACGCTGAATGTTGATTAAATTACTTAAGAGTTGTATAATACAACTGAGCGTTTTCAAGACAAAAGTAACAATAAAAGAGAGGAGTTGAAACATCTTCTATTTTTGTGCAGCACAAAAACCTCAATGGGTTGAGCTGAATCTTAGTTTCCTGTAACTTACAAAGCTTTTTCTCTTTTCACTCTTCTTAAGTTGTCAGTCAACCCAAGGCATGCTGGATAGGAGAGTTGGAAGCACAAAAGGTCAAGATCACAGGTCGAGATAAGAACAATTTACTGGAAACAGCAATGAGATAAGAAAACAAATATTAACAGCAACAATTCTAATGACAGAGGGTGCAAGAAAATGGATGATTCACACAGAAAAAATCCCCTTGATAACAGACAATACCAGATATCCCCCTCCACCATGTTTTCTTGACCAGAAGGAATCACTTCTCCCTGGAAGAGATTCCATTTCCCCGGTTGCTGGCAATGACAAGAGGTGGTATAGAATAACCTCTGGGTCCTGGCCATGCCCCCTCCTGGGTACTGCAAAAATTAACCCAATGCTGGCCTGAGCCTGAGCCAGGACAGTGCTTATTCTAAATGAAGGAGTTTTTGGTTTGCATTGCTTTGCCAGCAATCATGTACATAACAAACAGGGAGAGAGTAGATTGCCAAGTGCTTTTTTGGAGAAGTATTGCTTCTCCAGGCAAAAACTTGGAGAAGTGCAGTGGCTTGCTGAAGGATCCCTGGAAGGAATAAAAATGGCTAGAACTTGAGTCCTGAGCCCTTTACACTACTATGCACTGCTGCCGTTTACCCTTTATGGGCTGCTAGCCTTGTAAACTCATCAAGATTCTGACTTTGTGTTTTCAGGTGTGATTTTTCTGTGAGTTTGGTTTCGGTGCAGTCATTTGAGGAAATAATTTTATTGTGAAACTAGCGTGGGTCATTGGCAAAGCCACCAGAAGATCGTAAGTCCGTTGAGACATGAAAGACAGAATACTCTCCCATAGAAGACTTACTTTGTGCGTTCTTTCTAGCTATGCTTTATCCGCTGTGGGCCAAAAGTGCTTGTATTCCTGCTTGAAATGATGAATTCTTGTCTTCCTTCCTGTATAATGTCCTAGAGTTGTGCAATGAAACCCTGTTTTTACTGATTCACTTCAAGTCAGTCATAAGATGACCAGGTCATGTTTCATCACAAAAGGAAACCACAGCTAACAGTGGTTATATGGCCGTGTGTTTGGTTTCTTACTTCTTGGGTCAAGATGACCTGTAACCATTAATTCTGTTGTATAAAAGAAAGCTGGAGCTCATCAAAGTTTGCTTCTGAGACTGCTCAGTGTGGGTGTAAGACAGACTGGAGTTCGGTCAATGTGGTTAACTGTGTATGTTGATAGTAGAGACAGTTGAAAGTTTAAATATTATGGGTGTGTTTTGAAACAGTGGTGCCGAACAAGGTAATGCCGTTTCAAAATCTTTCTTTGTAGTAGAACTGATTGAGGGACTGCAGGGAATGAAAACTGCAGTTCAGCCTTCTATGTACAAACGTTTGCTTCCATGGGTTCCTCTATTGTGTTCAAAACAACGTTTCATGTGGGGAGAGTCAGCAAACTTGCTTTTTTTTACAGTCATCTAGATAAAATTGTACTTTAATATTTTCAAAGTACTTGAAGTTTTTAGGGGCCTGTTTTCTGTTACTTTCCATGGGACTTGGATGTTAATTGCCCAAGAACTCTTCCCGGTTGTTACTGTAATTTAATTTTTAAATATGATTTACTAAGCTGAGGTTAAGAGAATTTGGGAAAGTATTTTTTAATTTATTTGCTTTC
This sequence comes from Ifrita kowaldi, assembly GCA_013398055.1. Taxonomy (NCBI): domain Eukaryota; kingdom Metazoa; phylum Chordata; class Aves; order Passeriformes; family Cinclosomatidae; genus Ifrita; species Ifrita kowaldi. Next base: position 6,973 of record VZRS01012474.1, read on the forward strand.
TTCTTTTTATTACTTTTTCACAACACCTTGTCTCTTGTCTCTTGTGTGGATAGTAAGATTATTACAGTTGCTGGTTTTGATGTCATAAAATGAGTCAGCAGAAGGTTTTGAATCATTGTAACATGTTAAAGGAGAGTTTGAATGTTAATACTTTTACTTTGCCTGGAATAACGCTTTAGCAGGTTCTTCCAAGGCCAGCTTGTCAGATGTTAATAGGTTAATGTTTAAATTATGGATCTGCTCTGCAAAGTGACAGTACAAAACAATATCTGGTTTAGTCAGCTGTTCTACTTCATATGTATTCAGATACTTGCTTTGTTTGGTGACAAAGTGTTTACTTTGGCTAGCTCGAGTACCAGTATGCATTTGTTCAGCACTGGACATCAACACTGTACAGTGTCCACCCATATCTTGCAAAAACCTTCAGAGGCAATCAAGTTGAGCAGGTGTAGTAAAAGTCCTAGCGTGCTTCACAGAGAGTTGTTTGGGGTTTTTTTCCATGTGTCTTAACATAGAACAAAAAAATGGCAAGTTTTGTTAATGTTAAAGTTGCTGTGAAGATAAGGGTATTTGGCATGGAATTGAGGGTATAAACAGGAAATGCTGATGTGCTGCTAAAGAGCCAATGAGTGGTCTCAATATGAAAAATTATACCGCTCCTGTATTTCAAAGCAAAAAAAAGTTTATGTAGACAAGTTAACTTGAGGTAAAATGGCAATTTGGGCAAAGTGCTTCAACAAGATGAGCTTTAGCTTTGTTCCAATTCATGTCAAATCTACAAGTTGCCATGCTTTGAGGAGAATGTAACCTTGAATTTACTCACTCTGGTTAAGAATGCTTTTTACTTTTCTCCCTAGGAAAACCAGGCCTCCATCTAGACATTAGTCCTGTGTTTTAGTCTGATTCCCACTGTGTTTCTGTCCACATATTTTTCTAACAATAATGTAAAAAATTTACGTGATTTTACATTATTTTTACTGTATTCAGTTACTAGAGGAGTACAATGAGCTAGTTTCTGTGAATACACTAGGTGTCAAGTAAGTTGAAACATTGTTTTTACAACTTTTGAGTCTTTTCCTATGCACAGATATGACTGAACACCTTTGTAATACCACAAGGTGTAGTATTATTACAAAGAAGTAAAACTTGTATTTTAGAACAATAAAGCAAATGAGCTGACGTTGTTGCTTGGATTGTTACTTGTTAATTAAAAGGCTGAGTCACTGCAGTAGGAGAATTGGACAGAAATGCTCGTCATTTCCAGCTAGCAGCACTGAACTCCTTCTGCTTTTGATTTTCCCAGTGGACAAAGTGTTTTAACTGTAATTTACTGATGCTGTTGTTTAGTTGTGTTGTGCAAACTGAAGACCTAAACAACACCAAAATTAATTTTTTAGGACTGCCTAGATATGCATTAATTTCCATCATCATAATCTGTCATGGTTTAACCTCAGCCAGCAATTAAGTATCATGCAACTGCTTCCTCACGTCTCTCCTGCCTAGTGAAGTGGGGAAGAGAATCAGAAGAAAAAAGTAAAACCCATGGGTTGATATAAGAACAGTTTAGTATTTAAAACAACAACAACAACAACAATGGTAATGAATGAGAGGGATACAGGAGTAAAACCCAAGAGAAACAAATGATGCACAGTACAGTAGCTCAGCATCCACTGACTGATGCCCAGCCTGTTCCCTTCACTGGCAAGTGCTCCAGCCACACTGCTCAAGTTGGTGAAAGCAGGGATTGGGAGAATGAAGAACCATCCTCTGTAGAAGATCAGGTTTAAGACCCTTTAAGGAACCTGAAGGTGCACAGTTCCATGGGATCTGATGGGATTCATCCATGGACCCTGAGGGAACTGGGCAAGGAAGTAGCTAAGCCACTAGCCATCATATTTGAGAAGTTGTGGCAGTTCGCTATGGAAGTTCCCAAAGACTGGAAGAGGCAAAACAGAACATCCATGTATTTTTGGGAAGGGAAATTGAGACGAATGAGGGAACTGCAGGCTGGTCAGTCTTACCTCAGTGCCTGGCAGGATCATGGAACAGAACCTCCTGGATATTGTGCTAAGGAACATGGAAGGACGTGCTAAGGACATGATTGGTGACAGCCAACACAGCTTCACTAAGGACAAATTTGGTGATTGTGTGTGATGGGGTTGCAGTGGTGGTGTGTGAGGGAAAAGTGAGTGACATCATCTGCCTGCACGTATGTAGAGTGTTTGACACTGTGCCCTGTGGCTTGTCTCTAAACTGGAGAGATGGTTTTGACAAATGGACTACTGGGTGAATAAAGAATTTAAAGGGTTGCAGTGAATGGCTCATTGTCCAAGTGGAGATCAGTGATGAGTGGTGTCCTCAGGGATCACTACAGGGACAAGCACTGTTTAACATCTTTGTCAGTGACACAGACAGTGGGATTGAGTGCACCTCAGCAATGCCGGCCTGTGTGGTGTGAATGAGGCACTGGAGGGAAGGGATGCCATCCTTGACAAGCTTGAGAGGTGGGCTCATGTGAACCTCATGAAGTTCAACAAGGCCAAGTACAAGGTCCTACACTTGGGTCGGGGCAATCTCAAGTACAAATACAGGTAGGGTGGATTGAGAGCAGCCCTGAGGAGAAGGATTTGGGGGTGTTGGTGGGGGAAAGGCTGGACATGACCCAGCTGCACTCACAGCCCAGAAGGTTGATTGTATCCTAGGCTGCATCCAAAGCATCGTGGCTGGCAGGGTGAGGGAGGGCATTCTGCTTCTCTCCTCTGCTCTGGTGAGACCCCACCTGCAGGGCTGCATCCAGCTCTGAGGCCCCCAGCACAGGAGGACGTGGACCTGTTGGAATGAGTCAGGAGGAGGTCACCAAGATGATCAGAGGGCTGGAGCTCATGTCCTATGGAGACAGGCTGAGAGACTTCTGTTCATCGTGGAGAAGAGAAGGCTCCAGGGAGACCTCATAGCAGCCTTTCAGTGGCCAAAAGAGGCCTACATGAAAGATTGTGAGGCATTTTTACAAGGGCGTGGTGTGATATACAGGGGTGATTACTTTACTCTTTTCCGTATTAGGAAGAAATTCATCACTATGAGGACACTGGAACAGGTTGCCCAGAGAAGTTGTGGATGCCCCATTGCTGGAAACATTCAAAGCCAGACTGGCTTTGAGTAACCTGGTCGAGGGAAAGGTCCCTGACCTTGGCAGAGGAGTTGGAACTAGATGATCTTTACATTCCTTTTCAACAATGTTTTTAGGATTCTGTTTTCCATATGTATAGATGATTCTCTTCCTTTGCCTCAGCAAAAAATAGTAAGTGTATGAGGCTAATCTGTTATTTAAGGTGTTTTTGACAGTTAACACTTAGCAAACAGCCTCATTTGTAAAAGCTGTTCTATGGTAATGTAGGTTTTATGTGATGGTCTTCTCTGAATGAATTATCAGAGGTCTTGGTCCTGCTTATATCTTGTCATTTCAGGGGTCCCAATGTCATATTGAATGACAGTGAAGCTGAGGAAGAGACATTACTCTTTCATTGCATCTTGACTAGGCTTTTTATGTAAATATGTCTCACCCAAAACTGACTTATTATTCTCAATAGTTTTATTATTGTGACCAGAAATAGGTCTAGTGTGCATTTGGATCATTCACGGATGTTGTTGTAGAGATTATTTTGTGGGTCCTGGTACATGGTTGCATTCATGTCCTGCTGTAATGTTGTTTTTGTGTGGCAGCCTACAGCTTCCTGCAGCTGGGGCAGCAGAGGGAGAGCAGCTGGTCTCCTCTCTCTGGTGAGCGGCAGTTGGAGACAAGGAAATGGAATGAAGCTGCATCAGATTCAGATTGGACTTTAGGGAAGGATTCTTCACTGGGAGGGTGGGTGGTCACTGGAATAGGCTCCTTTGCGAAGTGGTCATGGCACCAAACCTGTTAGAGTTCAAGGAGCATGCGGACAATGCTCTCAGTCATATGGTTCAGTTTCAGGTAGTCCTGCGAAGAGCAAGGAGTTGAACTCGATGATCCTTATGGTCCCATTCCAACTTGAGATATTCTATGATTCCATGAATATTGTTTATACTACAACATCAGCCTTCTGATGAGAATTAACTTGTGGATCTCGCTGTCACAGCATATTGTGGAAAATATGGTAATAAGTGAGTTTAGGTAAATGACAATCTTTCATTTGTCACAGTATAGTTGTTCTTTATTCTGATGCATTAGCTTTGTCCCACATACTAAGTATTTCTACTGGTTTTGCATTACTTTGCATATTGAGAGTAATTAAGCATATGAATACAGGACAGGAAGCAGCTGCCTGAACAGTTGCTCAGCAGAACAAGGTGTGACATTCCACCCTCAAGATTTGTAGGTGCTTCTTCCCTCTTAAGGATGCGACATCACAGAAAAGAGTGACAAAAGTCAGAGGGTCCACAAAAACTCAGAAAGTTTTATTTGTAGATTGCTCACCTGGTGTGTTGAATTGGTATGTTAAATTGGTATGTTAAATCCCTGACCTACTACATAAGCACATGGCAGTGGGTTTTGTATAAAGAGGTGAGAGAGAAAGAAAGAAAGAAAGGAAAAAACAAAGAAAAGAAGAGAGTAAAAGAGATCACCAGTCCTTGCTTCAGCATCAATCCAGCTGGTGAGGAGTTCAGGGTCCTGGGAGTGCGCATGTGGCTGGGCTTTGTAAGGATACCTTTTTATAGATGGGCATTCCCTGACTTGGAGATAGCTTTCTGACTTTCTATACAAATTAGTTATCATGCACAGTCTGTTCTTTCAGACCTTTCTGGAAATGGGTCGGAGGGCTTTGGGGATCTTGGGCGGCTGTCATCCCTCCCTACAGTCCATGCCCACTTCTCGGTTGCATTCCTGTGCTTGCACTGTTCTGTGTTGAGCTTATCTGCACAAGCTACAGCAAGGATGTTTGTCCCAGAAAAGTACTGCCCTACTTCTGTATGGTCACCTTCACCAGCCACATCTTGTTCTCTTCCACAGCATGTTATTACCAAAAATCCTTGGTTATTACCAAAAATTCTTGTCTCTTGTTACCAACGTTCTTTGGTTGGTTACACGGCCATCCAGGTATTGGTGTTTGAGGTGTACACATTAACCTCTTCTGGGATTCTACAAAACATCTGGAATTTATAGCTATTAAATAAGTCAGTACTCTTACATGAATGTTTTGTCACATGGATTTCTCACTTTTTCTTACAAACTGGAATATAGCTTGCAAGGTGTGGGGTTTATCTTCCACTGAGTATAGATGAGCTGGTGTGAAATATTTTGGCCAGTATAGATCCCCACACTTATAGAACGGAGTAGTTGGCTTTGAAAATCCGAAGCGGGGTGGAAAGGATTGGATTAGAAAAGAACTGTCAAGGGAATACCAGCCTTACTGCAGTCCCTTATTCAAAGGAGAACAGCAATCTGTTTGTGTTGTCCATTGTGGAAAGGACAGTGAAGGCATCTGGTAGTGAAACACTGGAACAGGTGTCTTGGAAAAAAGTTGCTGGGGAACTCAGACAACAGGCTAGATAAACATAAGAGAAATAATTCAGGTAAATAACACACTTGGGGAAGGAGTGGCCTGAGTGACTTTCTGGAATGCTTGTAAGTCTAAATATTGCCAGTATAAAGGCTGACTTATAAGTTATTTCTGCAACAACCAAAACTTAGCTCTGTGTGAACAGACTTATAACTAATCAAGGGCAACCTCCTGCACAAACATAGGGATTTAATCACTATTGTCTCTTGGGCTCTCTCTTTTTTAAAGCTCTGTTTATTTTTCTCTTCCTGTGCTATAAAACCTTTCAATTAGAGACTCACTTTCAAAGCATAATACAATGGAATTTTACTCTTTAGTCCTGCCTAATTATTAATAACTAGTTACAAGATTAATATTTTATTCTCTTATGTGGCGTGAGAATTCTGTTAGATGTTTGGGATGCTTTTTAAAGTATTATGGTCAACTTAATTTTAAAGTTTTAAACACAATGAACTTCTGAAGGACTTTCTAGCTATATGGGATTTTAAAAATACTTAGCCTGCGGACAAGTCTTGTCGAATAAATTCATCTGGCATTCTTATAACCAAGTCATTCCTTACCATTTTTCTTGAACATCTTTCTTTTTAAGTTTTGTAAATATTCTGCTTTTACTGAGCACATTTTTCCAGAGAGTAATAAATTTCGGTTAGAAGTCGTTGAAAGCATAACTTGGTTATTTTTGATTAGGAAAGCAAGAAGATATGGAGTGGACTTTCATGTTCAAATGTTTTAATGAGTGAATGATTTCCCAGTGAAATGAAAAATGTGTTTATTCACTGTGCCCTGGGCTGCAACTGCATTTCATGTAGCTATGTCGTGCACTGAATGACAAAGCACAGCCACCTAAGGTCTAACTTTTGCCTGTGTGGAAAGGAATGCTGGTTTTGACACATGGACGGAAGGCAGCAAAAATATATCAAAGAATAGAGGATACTATCTTCTAGTTAGATAGTTCCAGCAAAAGTCTAGACAGATTTATCCTCTTTGTGACGTTGCATCATCACTCCTTCAGCAATGGATGGCTTCAGTGGTGTGCATATTTGTATGTGTGTACTTGCTAGTATATAATTATATACATACTTCAACATGCGTATACATATGGGTGTGTTTAAGTACTATATATACTACTATGTATTTATGTCATGGATGCATGCCTGATTGAAGTCACAGTAGTCTTCAAGAGAAATCAGATTTTTGTTGTCACAACTTACATAACTAATGATCTAGATGTGAAATTCTAATGATCTAGATGTGAAATTCTTCTGATTTCTTTTCCTGTATGACAAAGAAATGTTTCCCATCTTCCTATGGACAAAAAAAAGTTAAGAAAACAAAAGTATTTCTAGTTTGTGAAATATAGAATATGCAGTGCAAGTGAGGTAATACAGCAGATTGAAAAAATAGATTGTTCTTAAATGGTTTCTAAAAATTTCAGTTCAGTATTTAATTACATAAATGTATATTAATTTTTTTGTTTAGTTCAAAGAAGAAATCTCTAAGCGCTTCAAGTCCCACACTGATCAACTTGTGTTGATATTTGCTGGAAAAATTTTAAAAGATCAAGATACTTTGACTCAGCATGGAATTCATGATGGACTCACTGTTCACCTGGTTATCAAAACACAAAACAGGTAACCTTAATGATGAGTGGTCTTCTGTTTACCTCTCGAGAAGTAAAAGTACTCTACATTATTAGTAGCTTTCTGCTGGCTGAACTAGATTTGACTAAATCACCTTAATCAGTTCCTTAGTTGCAGCTGGTGCAGGATAGCAGTGAAATTATAAAATTACAGCGTTTTTTTCGTTTGTCTTGTATTTTAATATGGTTCCTGTTTCTAAATACATGTTGGGGTTTGTTTGGTTTGGTTTGGTGGGGTTTGTTGGTTTTTTTTGTTTTTTTGGTTTTTTTGGTGGTTTTGTTGTTGTTGTTGTTTTTGGGGTTTTTTTGTTTGTTTGTTTTTTTGTTATTTAACTTTTTTTTTTAGTTCCAGCAGTGTTTTGGCTTCATAGTTGTTAGATATCATCTCTTACTGTTCATTAATATATGTTATGCAGATTTTCTTTTCACACATGAAAACTTGCAGTGAATCCTATTTTTCTTTTTTTTTCTCTGCAGTGAATTTTCTTTCCTTGTTTTACCAATGCAGTAGTAAAGACTCTCGGTTTCATTCAAACAGGGAAAGAAAATTTTTGAGGACTGCTTTAGTATAATGAATTTATCTGTCTAAACAGACTTTAGATTTTGATGTGTGAGTTGTTGTTGTTGTTGCTTTTTTTTTCCTTTGGTGAAGAAGTTTTAGAATGATGTATCAGTTAGCTATGTCATGTGCACTTCCTGTGAAGTGCCCAAAAATCCTTCCAACAAGTAGAGTAATAGATCCCTCAAATGCAGTTTGTTATTAGTCAATAACATGTTCATTATTTTAGAGTGAAAGTGGTTTTGCTCCTGTTCTACTTAGGTCTTTCTTGTTTGTGTTGAGGATCTCCTCTGATGTGGAAATGTCACATGATGAAGGAAAGAACATGGAGTGTAGGAGAGAACAGAAATAGGCCTTCCCTTTCAAGGCCTTACCAAGACATGAAGGCTGGCTAGTAACATCAGCATTAAATATAAATTCTTGTTGAAATTAGTAGCATTAGCATTAAATGTAGGTACCTTTTGAAATTGATATCTTCAGTTCCATATTCATGCCCTGAAAGGATTATGTTCTCTGTCCTGGAGTCAGAATACATGTTTGTACTGTCAGAGGTCTCTCCTTCCTGCCCCGTGCCTCCTCCACCTGAAATTTAGGCTGATACAAGCCATGCCAGTCTTGAATACAGTATTGGGTAATACTGCACTTCTGTGCCTTGTGCATCTGAGTGAGTATTCTGCTGTTGCTATTTTTTTCTTGCTTTTTTTGCATGCAGTCTTGAGTGTGGCAGAGAGGCTTCATGAGTGTTAGCAGGATGCTTTTGATTTGCACAGTCTTCAGAGGGGTTTATAGTTTGGACCTACTATAGCTATACATAGTAAAATACCACAGCCAGCCTCTTGGACCTTCTTGCACTTTGTCTCTGGACAGAGGACCCCCCAGGAGCACAAATGCCACATTTGTGGCTTTTGGGGAATTTTTGGTCTTCCTGCATCTGTCTTATCAGAATTGCACTCCATGTCTTCACTCTGGCCTGCTATTTTTGAATGATTTTAGAAGAATGTATTTGTATTATCTGCAGAATGTTTTAATCATGTCTGGGAAAACAAAGCATGAACGAAAAACTACAGATCCTTTCCACGTACCTGTGCTGTCTTCAGAGGATACATTAAAGTTTTCACCCACTAGCTTTGCTTGAATAGACTGAAAACATGCTAAAACCTGCTAGAGAGAATTGCCTGCATAATGAGAATCACCTCTGAGAAAGGATAGCATTGTGCTGAAATATCTCAGTAGTATTCTTGCTAAAATATCTATATTTTATGCTTGTCCCAAAAGACAAGATTTAGACCCTGCCGGTGCGGCCTGGAAAGTGCTGGTATTTGGCGATGAGTATCAAGATTGGCTTGTTCCAAGCTACTTTACGCAATGCCATTTACTTTTCTGTTGACTGTTGCTGTTACTGTTGCTGCTATGTATCTGAAATAAAAGTTCTTTTTCAAAAGTGGATCTGAAGATGATCTTTTGCCTTCTAACCTATGTTAGATGTGTAACTTCAAAATATGAGTCTTCATATATCCTAGCCAATCCTTGTTAAAAAGAAGATTACTTTTTTTTACTGTGCTACATCTTCTAGAATGCTACAGACTTCAGTGAAATCTTGTAACCAGTGTAGCAGTGAGTGATTAGCCATGGGCAGTGAAGATACATTGAATTTCTGAATAGAGTTCTCGGTCAACAAGTATCATTTGTTCACAAGTGCTGGACAGAAACATAATGGCAAAATGGATATAAAGGATGATGTGCACTTGACAGGAATATCACTAAAAGACTGGAGGCTAACAGGCTTGTACACTCACACCAACCATTATCTTCAAAAAATGTCCAGAATGGGAGCTGCAAGTTGAACTGCAAGTTTCAGTGTCTATTACATGAAGCAGCATAGTTGCTTCTCAAAATAGTTTCTTAGTTGAAAATACAAATAAGATTATATGCTTATTGTTTTTCTTTTGCTTATGGAGGAAAGATGTGTGTGTTTTCTAGATGAAAGAAAACCAAATATCTCTAGCGGGAGAGTCACAATCAGTATACAGTCTATAATCTTCCTCATTCAAGTTACAGCTGCTTGGCTAATTATAGTCATCTTGTGTTCAAAGTTTGCAGTTGCTGTTAATGAAGTTAAAGAACTTTTAAAAACCTCAGGAAAATCGCTGCATTTAAGGCATCTTTCTGATCTTTTTTCTATGGTTGTTTTTTTTTTTTTTTGTCCTGATGTTTGCTTGAGTGGAGCAAGTGCAGAGTTTTGTTATGGGAGAAAGGTCCTCCAAGGTGAACTGAAGTATGAAGTCTAGTGTACTGTCAAATTCTCAAATCTTTTTGTGAAGTCCGAATTCTTAGTTTTAAAAGTTATTTTATTCTGTAGTACTGCAAATACAAGCATTTATTGATTGTTGAACCACAGTGGAGAATTGATTTGGATTTCAAAGTAGTCTCTTTTCTTTAGAACAGAGAGGCCAGGTTAGCTTTATTCAAGCTCAATTCCTTGATCTCTTTTACTACATGGCAACTTCCATGTTTCTGTCTGCAGTAGAAGGGTGTGGTGAGTTTACAAGCAGGGCAGCCTTTAGTGCCTGTGCTAAATTATGCTGGCTTTAGCTTAATGTAATTTCAATATCAGCCTGTTCTTGAAGTCTTAAAGGTTATTGAGAGTCTGATATTTGTCTTCTAATAAAATGTGACATCAACTGAATTTCACGTTCAATAAAGCATCCTAGTAGAGATGTGGCATGAAATAAATTTCACATTAAATTTGTTAGGCTTTATTTCTTCAAGGCGTGGGCATGTTATCAGTACTATGTGAGTATAGTGAAACAAGGCATGCATCCTTAAAGCATGGTAAGGACAGAGAAAACAATTCATTGGCAGGCATCACAGGGTAGGATGAGAAGGTGGTAATGGCTGCAGTGATACCCATCTGGTTTTTCACTATTTGAAACTACTGTGACACAACAGGGGTCTGGGAAAGATTTATTACAGGAAGCCATCTGGAGATAACTGGGTTTTGACCAAGAATCAAAATGTAATTTAAGATTCTCAAGTAAGACACTACTTAAAATAACTTGTTACATTCTGTAAAGTTTTAAAATTGCTTTTTTAGATCACAAGACCACGCAGCTCAACAGGCAAACACCACTGGGAGTACTGCTACCACATCGACATCAAGCAGTAGTACCTCAACACCAGCTTCAACAAATAGTAACCCTTTTGGCTTGGGTAAGAATATTTGTTAGGTAGCATGGTGGGTATCTTCTCTTGGATTCAGGTAATTGTCCCCCAAAGCTTTATTACAATGTAGACAGAACTTTAAAAACAAAACCCAAACAAACACACCAGCCAAAAAACTTATTACAGATATGTATTGGTTGTAGAAGGTTTCTGACCACTCAGTTACCAGAGGAAAGTTGTTTTGTTAGTTTTATATAGAATCAAAAAACAGTTTGGGTTAGAAGGGATACCTTTAAAGGTGGTCTAGTCCAACCTCTCCACAATTAGCTGGGCCATTTTTAACTAGATTAGGTTGCTCAGAGCCCCATCCAACCTGACCTTGAATGTTTCCAGAGGTGGGGCCTCCATCACCTCCTTGGATAAACTGTGCCAGTGTTTCACCACCCACTTCAGACATGTACTGTTTCACCTTCAGTGGTAAGGTGCTACTGATGTTATATTTTGGCACTATGGGTTATGAAATTCTTTCTAGTGTCCTTGTGCTTCTTAAAAGTGCATCTGAATTCCTGTTATTGAATATAGATGAATCACGGAAGTTGGACCTGTAACATGAAGCCAAGAGCTGCAATAAAAGCAACAAAATTGTTGCTAATCTTACAATTAAGTATTTCTCAGGTTTCAAGTCTGATAGTATTATGAGTCTTTGCTTTCATGAATGAAGAGACTGCAGTCTATTGGCTTAAAAATTATAACCTATTGCAGGACTCCCACGCAGAGAGGGAGACCC